>JACCEG010000511.1:0-67058 GCA_014065205.1 Tuber brumale
ACTCAGACGCGGGATATAAATATCGAAGTGCCTCCCGAGCTTTACAGACATCATCAAGCAACGGAGAAGAGATCTTATCAATATAATATTGTTTTACGCTTTAAATCTTTACCTTACTTATTTTATCGAGACGAGCCTTCCTCGACAGATTCTCCAATCAAAGATTTAGGGCCTACGTCCCTCAGTTATATACTAGAGTTTGGCGTCCGCCTAACAGTACTGCAAACTACGTTCCGAGCGATCTGAAGCATAGGAAGCAAATGGCCTCAGACCATGTGAAGGGGCCTCACTACGCGAGGAGAGAGGCCGGGACGGGCAGCGCAAAAGGCGTACCGGAGCCCAAGGAGAGAAAAGCCGCGACGCGTAAAAGAGCAGCAGAGGACAGTGGGAGGAAGTGGACGGCTATCACTCCTAAGCCAGAGCTATTGTGGGAGGAGAGGGGCGAGTGGGTTGTTCGCGAGATCCGAAGCGTTGAGGGTATATTTCAAGCGCAAGGAAAATAGAGGAGATGGAGAATGGCCTATCTACTCTGCCTTTTTTTCCTTTTTTCTTCTTATCATGATGTATTCGTTGTTATTTAGGGTGCAAGAACTTGCATGCAGTGCTAGCTATAGTATAAACAATCCCCATTCCTCCTTCTGCCAAGCCCAACCGTATCCCCAAGACCCTCTGGTATGCGCCTAACTGCATGTCTCACCCCAAAGAAAAACCCTTCCCTACCTCGCAAGCGAACTCAGAGAATAGGTCAAGCCTAACAAAGGACAAGCAGGAAAACATAGGAAGGTAACCTCCCTGAATATCTCAGAAACAAAACAAAAGAAAAACAGCACCGTAGATCCTACAACAACTACGCCAGGTATGAGGGCGGGCCACAGAAACCGTAGAAGTTATCACAGAACGCGGAGCAACCAAGAAAATAGGCTGCTGGTGGGGGACAGCAAAGGAGGGTGGAGCAGTAGGGTGCAAGTGGATTAATAGTGTAGCTGCAGGGTGCAAGCCAATCAAATCGCCGGAACAGGAGGGTAACTGAATGTGACTGTGCCAACTCTTGGTAAATGTGTTCCTGGGTGACTAGGCGGTCCCCAGTGGTAGAAGGAAAGCGTTTTACAGTGTCTCTCATGTAGTCCCTTGTTCTCAGAGAGATAGCATCACTTGGTGGATGGGATACTAGCACTAAAGCTGACCATGAGAAAAGACGAGATTGACCCCTGGGCCGGTTGAAGAGTTCTCGCATACTGCAAACCGCGTCACCCGCCGTCTGCCGCATGGGAAGCGAACTGTCGCTGACTGTAGAGAGGGGCCTCGCTAAGCGTGGAAGGGGGTGAGAACGGGCAGGGCGCAAGGTGTACCGACACCCAGAGGAAGGAAAGCCCTGACATCTTGTGAAAGCAGAGGAGGGTGGTGAGGGGAGTGGGGAAGTGGCCATCACTGCTAGGCCCAAGCCATCATGGGAGGAGAGGGGAGTTGGATGGTTCGTGAAGTCCAAGCGTTGAAGGTTGATTTCAAGCGTGAGGAAAATAGAGGAGATAGTGGATGCCTATCTACTCGGCGCGAATGGCATCCTTATATAGTTGCATTTCACACCCTTGTGACTCACTCCTCGAGTCACGCACCACATATGACTCACAACTGCGAGTCCTATCAAAACATACTAAACTAGTCATATGACCAAAGTGGTCACATGCGTGAAACCCATTACCTCGAAATGTGGTCATGTGCGAAATATAACATATCATCATAATCAAGTCATATGACCAAACTGGTCACATGCGTGAAACCCATGCCCTCAAATGAGGTCATGTGCGAAACATAACATACCTACGACTCATAACTATGAGTCATGTAAAAACCTCTTCCTCGCTAAGCCACGTTCGTGACACATGTGAAGTGGCTAAAGCAGGTCCTTATAGTATGATAATTCCTTTTGGTAGGCGGTATCCTGAACACCTGGTGTCACCCATTGAAGATTCACAAAATTGGACTTGGACCACAAAAAGCTGCGAACACAGTCTGGAAGAAGATGCAGCAATAGTGGATATGTTTGAATACGATGAATCAGTCGCTAGGGACCCAAGAGGTTGTTGCATCGGATGGATTGCAACCATTCTAAACACTGTGGAACTCACATCATTACCACAGGAATACTGGCTTTATAAATATTTGTTTGAAGCACAGATGGCAGAGAAGCTAGCCCCCAGACAAACTTTTGATCATGAGATTTAGTTGATTCCAGGATCAACACCTCCTTTAGTGCTAATATCTCCATTGTCTGAAAAACAGCTTAACGCTTTATGAGGATACTGAAAAACTATGATCAAGTCCGGAAAGATCACTCAAAGTCAATTGCCTGCAGGAGCACCTCTATTATTCGTACCCTAACATGATGGAAGACTACATCTAGTTGTGGATTACTGAAATCTAACAAGATTACCATTCTCAACAAATATCCGCCTCTATTAATGTCCGAACTTCGAGACCGAGTAGCTGATGCCAAGATCTTTACCAAGTTAGACATTGAAGATGGCTATTACTTGATTAGGATTAAGGAAGGAGAGGAATAGAAAACCGCTTCCCTGACGAGATATGGGCACTACGAATATAAGGTTATACCATTTTGATTGGTCAATGCCTAGGCAATATTCTGAGATATGATGAACCAAGAACTTAAGGAATACTGGAACATGCGAGTCGTATGTTACCTTGACGACATCCTTACATATTTAAAGAATGAAAAGGAACACAGCCCAGCTACCACCAAATTTTTACAAAGTCTATCAGACTTTGAATTAGCGGTATCGCTAAAACGGTTGACCTTCCATGCTAAAGATGTGGCATTTCTAGGCTATATTGTGGCGGTAGAGTGGGTGGCCATGAGCACCCGTAAGGTGGAATCCATAATAGTTTGGAAACTACCTAAGGCAGTCAGAGATGTACAAGTCTTAATTAGATTCTCTAACTTCTACCAAGTATTAATAAAAAACCTTCCAGCTATTTACAAACCCATAACTGAGACATTATGATAAATTCCAAAGGATTATAAATGGTGAGTTGAGCAGAGTACAGCTTTTGAGGAATTAAAGCATTGCTTCACTACAGCCTCCACACTCTACTATTTTTTCTCAGAAAGAGAAACAGTAGTAGAAACTAATGCTCGCAATTTCCTTCTTAGTAGACTCCTCTCTTAATACTTTAAGTAAAAACCACATCCAGTAGCATTCCATTCATGAAAGTTGAACACAGCAGAGTACAATTATGAAATCTATGATAAGGAACTTCTGGTGATCCTGGAAGCATTCAATCCATAGAGACACTACTTGATCAGGACGGCAAAACCAATTACAGTCTTTACCGACCATCAAAACTAACAATACTTCCTCATCTCAAAAGTCTGGAGTGGCCATTTGATTCAACAGGCTCAGAAGCTAGTGGAATACAATTTTCGCATTGTATACCAACCAGGCATGAAGGGCACAAAGTCTGATACATTAAGCAGATGGCTGGAGTACCATCCTGAGGAGGCAGCTACACATTGTGAACAGAAAATTTTGAAACCAGAAAGTTTCCTGGTATTGCTACTAGCCAAGGTGGGTGATAAAGGAGAAGATGGGGATGGAGAAAATCATTGGGATTTGGAACCTCAGAGAGGTGAAAAGGAACCCGTGATTAGGGTTAAAAGATTTCGTAGAATGGTATACTTGCCAACAAAGGGCTCAAAAATGGCTGTAGGATATGATCTGAATACCATAGAGGATGTCATTGTTGCGAAATATGTACTAGCATTAAAAAGTACTGGGATAGCCATAGGGCTACCCAAAGGAACTTACGGAGGAGTTGTTCCAAGATGGGAGTTGGAGGTTCGAAGTGGAATATCCACTGGAGTAGGAGTATTCAATGCCCATTACGCAGGTGAACTCAAAGTCGTACTATTCAACCATAAAGATATGGACTGCCAGATCAGAATGGGTGATCGCATCGTCCAACTAGTGGTAGAAAAAATTAATACCTCAGACATGATGGAAATAGATGACTGGGAAGAAATGGAATGCACAACTGCACAATTTGGAAGCTCCGATATAGAGACATGATCCTTGATAGTCAAAGAACAGAAAACAAGTATCAGTTACCACTAGGCATCGGCTAAGGACAACGAACATCGTTACTACATTTCCACAGTACCGGAAAAAGTTCTAATGTCAAATGCCATTATCTTAACAAATGGTATGAAGCGGTTTAATCCTAAATTCTTGGGCGAGATACGGGCAGCTATTGAAACAGATGGAGCTTTGAGGCAATGAAGGAAAGCACGCATTAGGTTACGAGGTGTAGGAAAAACTTTGACCCAGGATAGGACTTTAACCAACAACCTACTATATTATAAACAAAGATTATTAGTACCAAATAGTCAGGAACTATACACCAAGATCGCAGATGGATGTCATGATGCAAAGATTGTAGGACATTTCGGACAAGAAAAAACCTTGCAGAATATAATGCGGGACTACTATTGGAAATAACTTGCTGAATTGGTCAATGAGTACATACGATCCTGCAATGAATGCCAACATAACGAATCACCTAGACATGCTAAGTATGGGTTATTGCAACCACTGCAAATACCCTATGCAGCATGGGCGTCCATTTCTGTAGACTTTATCACACAACTACCAGAGTCAACAGGATGTACTCAAATAATGGTGGTAGTGTATCGATTCACAAAGATGGCACATTTCATGTAGATACAGACATCGGCTACTGCTAATGATATCGCAAATACATTTCTGAAAGGAGGCTGTAGGCTCCATGGCCTGCCAACCCAAATCGTCTCCGATATGGACTCAAGGTTCGCAGGAGAATTCTGGAAATCCCTTTGCAAAGTGCTGGAAATTAAGCGAAAAATGTCAATAGCATACTACCCTCATACTAATAGACAAACGGAATATACCAACCAAGTGCTGGAAAGATACCTTTGAAGTTTTGTCAACCATGATCAGGATGACTAGTATCAGCTACTACTACTAGCTGAATATGCCTATAACAACTCTACAACCAATGCTCACAGGATGTCACCATTTTATGCGAATTCCATATTCTATCTACAGACAGAGTGGATGAAGGAGTGGGAAGCTCAAAATCCAGGAGCAACACTTTATGCAAACTGGATTGAGACGATACATGAAGAAGTGAGATGGTCACAAGAAAAAACACTGGAAAGAACATCGAAATACTATAACCAGAAAGCTAGACAATAGCTGGCCTTCAAGATTGGGGACAAAGTAATGTTAAACACAAAAAATATTTGCATGGGACTGAAATCAAAGAAGCTAAGTCTGAAGCTTTATGGTTCTTTCAAAATCTTGAAAAAACCTGGATCAAGAGCATTTAAGCTCAACATATCAAATAGATGGAACATCCATTCCATATTTCATGTTGCACTACTTGAACCCTATCGAGAATCAATTCATGATAATCGCCAACAACCCTCTAGAGAGCCCAAAGACATTGACAGCGATCTACAATGGGAAGTCAATAAAAATATAAGAAGCGAGATAAGTTCTTACAGGCAACAAGGAAGTGGCCGCTATCAAGAAAAGTGGGAACTGTGGTACTTTGTCAAATGGGAAGGGTGTTCAAAGGATGAGAACACATGGGAACCAGCCAATGGTATGGAAAATACAGAGGAAGTGGTGGAATTTTTTCATAATGAAAATCCGGACACGCAAGGAAGGGCAGAAGTAAGATACTGCGGAAAACGTTTTCCTGCCATGGCCAAGTAAACGCAGAGGGTTTTTTACCCTGACTATACAGAGTCTTAAAATCTTTTTTAGCCGAATTATCAAAAGATATAAAGGCATTTGAGGTGAAGCCTAGTAGGAGGGAGCTCCAGTTAGGCATATGGAAATCTGAGACAAATGCACAGACCTCAGGGTAGGGTGACTGCGCACAGACCCTCAATTTACCCAAGGCCAACACCACCCACCAGCTCCCTTATGGGGCATGCAAGTCATTAGGGAGATTTCGTGAGCTGCGTCCTATAACTAATGTGTCACAACAACGAAGCCTACTTCATAATACCATATATATTACCGCCATCTATCCATCCACATGATGTTCGCAAGATATATATGAGAGGGGACATTTGTCGACGTCTGAGAAGTCGAACAGAAGAGGTCTGTGGGAGGTGCATTGAGCTATTAGGCTCCAAGGTTAGGCTTCCTAAACAATGGGCCACAGGTGATGGGACGCTTTTGGCGAAATACTCCAAGAGGATGTTCCAGTAGTGAAAGCTATAAAGCACATACCAAATCCACCCATATGCTTCTAAGATCAGCTGTAGGTTGGTTGGTACTAGCAATAGGACCCTTCTGTGGAGGCAGGCAGACTAAGGGGAAGCGTGCTCAGACTGGAAGATATAGACATGCTGAAAACCCGTAAAGATGTTGACACATTGGGCTTGGACTTGCAATTGCCACTATGTAGCCCGGCATGAAACTGAACACTTCATGACTGAAGAGACTACTGGAACGATAGTCAACAAGACTAAAGTAATATAAAAGTCTATTGAGACAACTAAGTTGGAGACCGCTGTTTGGTATAACAAATAGAAAAGTTATCTCAACAGAGGAATACAATTCTGTAACCCTGCAAGGGTTTGTGAAGTTTCAGGGTCTAACAGTACTCGTATTTATAAGATTCTGGAGATTTGCGTATTAAAACCAGAGTGGTACTTTGAAGGCATAGGTATTAAACATAGTCTGCAAATACTCACACATGGGATTTCAATATCGAAGTGCCTCCCGAGCTTTACCAACATCGTCAAGCAATGGAGAAGAGATCTTATCAATATAATATTGTTTTATGCTTCAAATCTTTATGTACCTATTTTCCCGAGACGAGCCTTCCTCGACACATTCTCTGATCAAAGATTTTGGCCTATGTCCCTCAGTTATACTAGAGTTCGGCATCCGCCTAACAACTATCACCTCTGCCCTCTGTGTAAGGAAGGTGACGTGGACTTTCCCCACGCCATCTTGCACTGCCTGTCTCAATCACGCCACTGTGCATTCTTCCTCCGAGGACTTGCTGACATCAGAGAGGACAGCTACGTCTAGTCTGATAGGACCCAACTTATCGCCCTCACGAACCACATCAACGAAATTGCAAACTGTTTTCCCTCTGGCATGCCCCTGGCATGCTTCTCTCTTCTCCTCCATGGTGCCACCATGAGCACTCCTGTTCTCCTCATTTTCAGCTTCAGGACATAATACCTATTGTTAATTTTAGACAAGTCTTTTGATCATTTTTCAGTATGATTGTTTATTTATTTGTTTTATTTTCCTAGCAAGCGACTGTTTGCTATCAGACATACTTGGCGGATCTGATATTGTGCCTTTATTTATTTTGTTTTTTGTGAGTTGCAGATTAAGGTTTTCTTTATGCCATAGCTAGCACTGCATGCCAGTTCTTGTACCTATTTTCTTTTTTCTTTATTATTTTTTTCTTTGATTTAAGCAGTACAAAGAAGGCCTGTAGAACTTACGCTTTGAGACCTCTAAAACTCGCACCCTTAGCCATGCCCGTGCAGTCGAACTGACAACTCTCAGGGGTAGAAAATCAGCCCTCCACAAGCAACACCTGGACCCTCTTGCACTTAGACTAACAGCTACAAAATCGTCCCAGAATATCTCCAACAAGCCTGTGAGTGGACAGAAATAACAGAACCAAGCGAAATCCACCCTCTTAACTAATAGAGACCTAAAGGCACAATACTCTGAACTGAGCTAATCCTTCATGGTATGGCTGGAGAGGGAGCACTTATGTCCCAGTTGCTATGGGAGTAAAGACTGAATGTTGTAAGAGATAAGCCTTCCTTGATATAGAAGCCTGTGTGTAGTAGGCGAACTGGAGACGCCTGGCCATTCTGGAATACAGAGTGGCAACAGTAGGATGCCAGCTATGGAGGGGAGGTAGTAGGGTACTAGCTAGATAGTAGAGTGTCAGCCAACAGTAGGAGGAGGTAGTAGAGTACCAGCAAGACATGTAGGAATGGTAGTAGAGTACTAACCAGCAGAGTATAGAGTTCCGAGCTATAGGGATGGGAGGGTAGGAACACCCGATGATGCCCACATAGTGGTAGTGTAGGAGGCAGTAGGGTGCCATCTGATCCTAACTGGAGTGAGTGGAGTGGGAGGGGTAGACCGAAGTTGCCAAAGCTATCAGTATTTGTGTTCGCATCTTGCTAGGTGGCTTTCTGTTCAACACCTCCAGCTGTTTTACCGCATCTCTCATGTTGTCCCTTGTTCTATGAGAGATAGCATCACTTAGTGAATGGGATACCACCAGCTGGTAGGAGGAGAGGTGAAGAGCGGCAAAATTGACCATGGACTGTTGAGGAGAGTCCCCTACCCCCCTAAGGTGGAAGAAAACAATCCATCCCAATTACATACCACAAGCTTTATTCCCAGCTGTCAGCTAAGAGGAAAATGTGGAGACCTGACTGGTCCAAATGTTAAGTGAAATGCCTAACAAAAGCAGACTATAGTGGAGAAGTGACATCATGAGATGCCACAAAGAAGTCTGGTGATACCACAGGGTAGACCTGTGGGAGGGAAAGCAGTATAGATGATCCCTGAAGGCAAAGTGGGATGAGGATTGATAGCCTACACACCCCTGGAGGGGGGGTGCAGGTAGGGCAAAGTGGTGATATTTTCTCAGCATTGAGTCATTCCCAATTAGGAAATAAATTTCAATCACAGGAGGTGTAGAGGAGACAGAAGATGCCAGTTCTTGTACCTTAACTAAGAATATATGAAGATAAAAAAAAGTAAAATAGAAAAAAAAGCCCCCAAGGAAGGAGAAATAGCAGCGAACAAGCAAATCACGAAAGCCATCCTGCCAAATCCAAGCTTCCAAGTGCGCCTAAAGTCATTGAACAGTTCCGGACCGTGACAACGAAATCAGGATGTGCTTCTTTTGGAGCTTGTGTTACATCTTAATTCTGGAGCCTCAGCTATTCGGGGGTGTATTTATCCTCTGGCTTGTACTTGGCCAGCACCTCGGTCCATCAGCTAGTCCACCACCCTCTCTCGTTCCCTTGCTCTCAGCCCCTCAGCGATTTTTCTCTCCCCACATTACATTTCTGCTCTCATCCGGCTTCCTGGAATCCGAACCTTTGCTCGTTGCCAATTTTCTACTAGGGTTTTCGAGGGCTGCCAACACAAAAGATGTAAGTGAAAGTCTAAGAAGGGGGGAATTAGATCAAACTTGCTAACCTAGCAGTAAGATATGGGCCTTGCATAGTACACATTTCTCGATATAGAATTCGCCTACCATTGCTCACCTTGCCCTCCCTGCTCCCAATGAAACTTCTGGGGATGTATAATTGTCGGAAATCCATTAGGGGTTAAATACACCCCCGAATAGCTGAGGCTCCAGAATTAAGATGTAACACACAAGCTCCAAAAGAAACACATCCTGATTTCGTTGTCACGGTCCCGAACTGTTCAATGACTTTAGGCGCACTTAGAAGCTTAGATTTAGCAGTATGCAGCAGCATAGCTCAATACATGGTAACAGCCCATGCAGTTTTGAAAGAAACAGCCGTCTATCACCGACACCCCTAGCAGAATCTTTGGCAACACCAGATATCACTCGGTACTCTGACGATATGAAAACATTACTCATGGCAGCTAGGAGAACTTTTCGCAATCCGGAAACCCAGGAGTCTGTGGTGAGCCACGCATAATCGGCCGGGGATTTGTGATGGATATTATAGCCAGCCGGGTTATGTGGATGGAAACACCGTAATTCCTATAAAAGGTGGGGGGGTGGGAATTTGATCGCTTTACAGACCACCTTAAGCGACAGCTACTGTTCCCCGGCGCCACACGGTTGATCAAGATCTCCCGTAACCATTACACTATACACATCTCATTTTCTCATATTTTTTATCTCTCATCACTGGGTTCTTACCACTTTCTTGTGTTGTGCCCCGGTACCGGTAACTTCTAGACACTCCCGACTGCAAGCCTTTCAATGGGTCCAGGATTCGTTGGGTTAACCTGGGTCCCCCGTTTGGTTAGGTCGGATTCATTGGGTAGGGTCATGGGTACTGCCCCCCGGATTGGGTTGGGCTTAGGTATGATCAACCCAGGTTACTCATCAAACCCGACAAATTTTTCTCGCTTAATTTCCCTTCTTGAGCCACCTTCTCCTACACCATAGCCCGGGCCCATGGAACTGGAAAACAACATTTACGAGGCACGGATAAGTGCCGGGAAATTATCTATGATAAATCAGGATATTTTATACGACATACTAATCCTTTAAAATTTCAGTAGTATTCAGCTATTACTCATTTCCGGTACTTCCAAAACCAATACCTGAAAACAGATACTATTATACGGTGACTATGGGTTAGCACTCCTTTATATCAACTGGGCGCTCTGTTTGAATAGTCCTCTCTCATTTTAAAAGACTCTACTCGCAAAATCCGACACATTACATGAGGAATAGAAGGGGGAGGGGGGCAGATATACTTTTAGTTTTAAAGTTCCAAATCGTGGTTGATTTATTTGGACCGCATTCCTTAAGGAATCGACCACAATTTGAAACAAAAAACCATACCCACGCCATTCTATTCCAAACGTATTATACCTGATTTTGCCAGTCAAGTATCTTGATATGAGAGAAGAATATTCAAACAGAGGCCCCAGTTGGTATAAAGGAAGCCTAACCCGTAGGTGACTGTATATCCGTTATCAGGTATTGATTTTGGAAGTACCAGAAACGAGTGGTAGCTGAATGCTACAGTACTGAAATTTTAGGGGGTTAGCATCTCGTATAAAATATCCTGGTTTCGTAACTGTTAGATAATTTCTACCCGTTCCGCGTAAATAGAGTTTTCCAGTTCCGTGGGCCCGGGGCTATAGTGCATGAAAATTAAGCGAGAAAAATTGGTCGGGTTTGATTGATAACCCGGGTTATGCATTCCTAATCCCAGCCCAATCCGGGGAGCCGGTATGATGCCTACGGCCCGACAATGAACCCGACCCAACCCAACGGGGGGACCCTGGTTAACCCCACGAATCCCGAGCCCATTTGGAAGGCTTGCTTATTCCTTTGCTTGTTTTCTCGTCCTTTGACTCCTGTCTGGGCTTAGCTGAGGATACCGGTAATCTCCCTCCTCTCCAACCGGGCCTCACCTTCGGCTCTCGCTTCGGTTGGACGAAGATCTTTTTGGCTGCTCACCCCATACGGTACCCTCTCTGTGCCAGAAGCGAAACGATAACCCTGGCCCTAACACGCAGAAGCGCCATCCTGTGTTGTTTTACTGACTAAGAAACACCAACCTCTGCTGCACACATACCGTCCAGTACACTACCTTCCGCATGTTCGACTACCGGTAGCGACCGGTCACACAAGTCATACACATCAAACACAACTTGCGACGAACGCATCCGACATCCACTTTTGAAGACGGTGCTCTTATAACCTATACCCTCAGTCAGACCATAAGTTACCCTCGGTCAAACACTCCCATCCTCTGCAGGGCCAGTGAACAGGAGGTCGGTGAAAGCGGAATGTGATAAAGGATTTTGGCATACGCTGGAAGTATGATATGTCGGAAATGATCCGGACGATCCAGAAAAGAGATAAAAACAACGGCAGCCTGTCTTCCCTTTGCTAGTTGTCTTTTTTTTTTGTTCAACTGCCGTCTTGTCTCTCTCTCTCTCGCTCCATCACTAGTGTTTGGTTGATTGACTGACTAGTCATTCGTTCTTCCTCGTTTTCCTATTTTTCACCTTTTGCGAGAATACTTCTCCAGTTTAGGATATTCATTCGAGATTTTTATACCGCGCGATTATCTTGTCATACCGTCCGGTCAAGGGTCAAAACCGGTGTCCGTAAACTTTGTTGTTGAAAAGCTTCACCTAAGTATTCAAGTTTGTTTATGTGTTTATTTATTCCAATCCTTTATATTTCCTGCGTTATTCCGCTTTCATTCTTCTAAGATCCCTTATTGCGCGCTAGTACCGGGAGTCAATCAGGTGTTACAACCAACGTTAGAGTATGATACTTGAGTTAGCTTCTATATTATTTCAATAAGAATTCTACCAAACTGTGTACCCTACGGGTTAGGCATGGGCTGCTATCTTATGGGTGTGGGGGTAAAATGGCTGCGAAGTGATAAAATTGTAAAGATGCGAGTACAGCAGTAATGGAATAAACAATGAATAGCTAACCCCCCCACATTCCTACATTCTGACACAGTCATCATACCCATCATCCAAAGAAATCCTAACGACCAAGAGCAGCATAGGGTATGCGCAAAACCACCGTAGCCTGAAGCGAATAAAGGTATTGAATAAATGTTCGGACTCCAACCAATGACCCGCTGTTGACATTTAATCAATTATGCAGTTAGTAAAACGCGTATGTATTAGATAAAAGCAGCGCATGTTACCCACCCATTGCCATACAGGCCCTTTATCATAGGGGGGTCATGCCCACGCTGGGCACAGTGTGAGGATCTGGGGTATCCGGTAGGCAAAACTACTCCCATGTAAATAATAATGTGTAACGAGGAGGAGGATAGTAAACTGGAACAGCTCACAGGCTACAAGAAAGGTTAACAGATACCCTGTGCTATGGACGCCGACGGTAACAAAATAGCATTACTCACTTTCTTCGTAGTCCATATAGGTGTGGGTAGCGCTGTGTGTTAGTGGGGGAAGGAAAAGTTGGGGAAAGAAATTTACTAACAAGCTACAACGCAAGACCGGGCAAGTATTAGTTCTAGTCGGTAGGGGAGGGAAGATGGTTTAACATACAAACTAAAATGGGAAAACAGTAACTTGTTAGCTTTCGGAAAAGGCACTACAGGGATATTTGCAACGCCTACCTCCTGTTGAGAAATCCGGGAGTGAAGTTAGTATGGAATCGCCGTCACCAACGAGAGCCTAACAGTTATGGATCACATACGATCTATGACGGTATGAGAGAAATATGAGCGAAGTAGAGGCAAGAGGTAGGGAAGAACATTCAATGCGACTTACCACCTAGAGTAGCCATGAATCTAGTGATTAGCCAAAGGCTCGCCCTAGAACTGTGGTTAATCTGGTTCACTTACCTCCTACAATACTCAGCGAGCCAGAAGTTAAAAATTGCCTTGTCCCAGAGCCGTGGTTGATCCTATTTACTTACACGCTACATCACACAGGATGTCAGATGTCAGCAATTGTCTGGTGCCAGGGCTGTGGTTGATCCCGTTTGCTTACCTCCTACAAGGCACTCAACGGGCCGGTGGTCAGAAATTTTGTCCTCCGAGAATAGCGGTTGATCAAGATCACTTACATACTACAACACCCATGGAGCAAAAGGTTAGTAGCCGTCCTGTCCCAGAACCGTAGCTGATCTAGTTCACTTACTATCTAAAGCACTCGTCGAGCCAGAGGTTAAAAATTATCTAGCCCCAGAATAGTGGTTGATCCGGTTCACTTACAAACTGCAACAGTCATTGAGCCAGAAGTCAGCAATTATGTCCTCCCAGAACCATAATTGATATTGTTCACTTACCGGCTACAAGATTCATCGAGCCGGGGATCAGAAATTGTGTCGTCCGAGAATAGTGGCCGATCCAGTTCACTTACAAACTACAACACTCATGGGGTCAGAAGTCAGCAATTGCCTCGCCCGATAACCAAGGTTGATCTAGTTCACTTACTGTCTATAACATCCAACGAGCAAGTATTTAGCATATGCCTCGTCCAAGAACCGCGGTTGATCCCGTTCACTCACCCGCTGCAACCCTCATCCAGCAAGCGGTTAGAACTTAGAAATCGTTTCGCCCTAAAGCCGTTGTTGATCCACTTACTATCTACAACACCCAGAGAACCACAAGTAAGCTGCTGCATACTCACAGAGTCGTGACTAATCCTGTCAACTCACCTCCTATAGCAATCAGCAAGCCGAAGGTCAGCGGTTATTTCGCCCTAGCGGGGTGGCTCATCCAGTTCACTTACATACTGCAACACCCAGCGAGCTAGATGTCAAAATTTGCGTCGCCCTAGAACCGTGGTTGATCCTGTTTACTTACCCCCTACAAAATTCGCCGAGCCAGAGGTCAGAAATTGTGTTGTCGCAGAACCGCGGTTGATCCAGTTTACTTACAGACTACAACACACGTGAAGTCAGAGGTTAGTAATTGCCCCGCCCCAGAACAGTTGTTGATCTAGTGCACTTACTTTCTACAACGCTCAACGAGCTGGGGTTCAGCAGCTGTTCATCCCAGAGCCCCGATTGATCTAATTCACTTACCGGCTATAACCCTCGCCGGGCCAGAGGTCAGAAATTATGTCGCCCCAGAGCCGTGGTTGATCCAGTTTACTTACAAACTGCAATATTGGCCAAGCCAGAGGTCAGCAGTTGTCTCGCTCTAGAGCCGTAGTTGGTGTGATTCATGTACCGGCTACAACACTCGGCGAGCCAAAGGTCAGCAATTGTGTCGTCTGAGAGCGTGGTTGATCTAGTTCACTTACTGCCTACAACATGCATCGAGCAAGGGGTCAGCATTTGTCCCGTCGCAGAACTGGGTTGTTCCATTTCACTTACTATCTACAACACTCATCAAGCTAGATGTCAGAAATAGTGTCGCCATAGAGCAGTGGTTAATCCTGTCGACTTACGGGCTACAGCACTCGGCGAGTCAGAGGTCAGAAATATCTCGTTCCAGAACCGTGGTTGGTCTAATTCACTTACCGGCTATAACGCTCATCGAGCCATAGGTCAGAAATTGGATCATCTCAGAACTGTGGTTGTTTCTGTTCCCTCACCGGCTACAATACTCAACGAGCCAGAGGTCAGCAATTGTCTAGCGCTAGAACTGCGGTTGGTCTTATTCACTTACTGGCTACAACACTCAGCGAGCTACAGGTCAGCAATATGGTCGTCCCAGAACCGTGATTGATCCTGTTCACTTACCGGCTACAACACTCAGAGAGCCAGAAGTCAATAATCGTCTCATCGCAGAGCTGTGATTGATCCAGTTCACTTACTATCTTCAACACCCATCGAGCCAGAGGTCAGCAATTGTCTTGTCCCACCGCCGTGTTTGATCTAGTTCACCCACCGCCTATGGCATTCAACGAGCTAGAGGTCAGTAATTGGGTCATCCTAGAACAATGGTTGATCCTGCTCACTCACCGACTGCAGCATTTAGAGAGCTAGAGGTAAGCACTTGTGTCACCCCATAAGCGGGGTTTATCGAATTCACTTACTATCTACAATGCTCATGGAGCCAGAGGTTAGAAATTTTATAGTCTTAGAACCGTTGGTGGTCATGTTCACATACCTCCTACAACACTCGGCGAGCCAGAGGTCAGCAGTTTTCTCGTCCCAGAGCCATTGTTGACCAGACACTTGCCTTCTACAGCACCCAGCGGGCGTGAGGTCAGCAATTCCCTCGTCTCTGAACCGGGGTTTGCCCTGCTCACTGACCAACTGAAAAGCCCCGCGAATTTGTTGTCAGTAGCTGCCTCGTCCCAGAACTGGGGTTGATCTATCAAGGCCACTTACTTGCTGCAAAACCCACCGAGCTAGAGGTTAGCAATGCCCTCCTACTGAATAGTCGTTGGTTCTGTCCACTTACACCCTTCAGCATGTCACCACCAAGTGTCAGCAATTACCCTCCACCATAGCGGCGCTCTGATCCAGTTACTTACAAGCTATATCACCGGAAATTTGGAAATCAGCTACCAGTTTTGTCATCTCAGCAATTCATCGAGCCTCCTACCTCCTAATTTCCCCGCTAATTAGCAATCCTTATTACCTTATCCAGTGGTATTGAAAATTCTAGCTTACGCTCTATACCCATATTTTAACCTGGGGTTAGTCGTGATGCCCGACATCCCTAATGCAATTTACTTACCCTCTGTAGTCCCCAAGATTCGGGCGTCAGCCTTGCAACAGTGTTAAGGATATATGATTAGGGGCTTCTACTTCCCTTCTGCAAAGCACAACAACTTCTGTGTTAGCAAAGGATGCCTCCATTGACCGCTAATTCACATACCGTCTGTAATACAACGTTGACTCATTGTCAGTTATGCCCCTGTAACTTCAACTTGAGAGGTTTCTTAACAAGTAAAACGTTATACTCCCTCCCACCTAGTTCGGCATTTACGTTCCCCTGCACTAGCATTCTAGCTATCTCCCGGTTTTTGCGCAGAGCTGCTATATTCAATGCCGTGCCATAATGCTTGGATTGAGCATTGATATCCCCTCCTTCCTCCAATAGTCGCTCAACCACCGCCCCTTGCCCAAGCCACGATGCTATCATCAGGGGTGTAAAGTCGTCAGGGAGTATAAGCGGCGAATGGCCCCTTTCCCAATACACCTCTAGCCAGGTCAAAAATCTTTTAGATCCACGTTCACAAATTATTTGAGTAAACTTGAATAACTCTAGCTGCTGTTCCTGCGAATCTCGGAAGTGATCCGCCCAATGGCCAGCTGCATAGTCGAGGAAGGAATATTTCTGAAGATAGTTACGGACCGCATCCCTTCTCTCTCTGTAGAAAACCAAGGTATGCGTCTCTAAGGCGTCCTTTTCAAAATCTTCTAGCGATAAATAGGAGATACAAATATCAGCCAGTATGGTGTTAGCATTCACGAGACAAAGGGTATACTGCCATGGCCCCTGACCGGGTAACGCCCTTTTAATCAGGAATTCCCGGGCCGTTTGGTGGACGAGGTATATCTTAGAATCAAGAACCCTCACGAAAAGCCCGCACAGATTTTTCACTGTCTTTTCAAATCTAGGGTAAATATCGCGTCGCAGGTCTGTCATCGACTCGTGGTCTCGCCTGATAGTAAGTGCAAGGTTCATCTCCACAAGTGTAAGGGGTCTCGCAGCCGCTATCACTATATTTAGAACTCTGCGTGCCCTGTCTTCGTCCACGCTTTTGGAAAGAATCTTGGTGTATAGTTCATCGAGATTCGCAGGCGCATTAGTGACAATATTTATCAATCCCGGGCGGGATCCGTCTGTACTGTTCCTTAAGAGCTCAAGGATGAGAGAAACCCAAAGGAACGTACGATCGGCAGATGACTGGAGGCGCTCGCGTAAAAATTCTAGATCTCCAGGGTTTCCCCAGACTAGCTCAAGACTCTCAATGCCCTCATCGATAACACGAGCCACATCACTAGTAATAGCTTGAACCTCGTCCTCCCCCTTCAACCGGATCGTCGTTGCCCTGGAGCAAAGTTCTATCTCGATTCGGTGGTACGGGCGACTGGTAACGATGAATTTCAGGGGTGTATTAGAGGTTTTTGATCCCGGGAGACGAGTCACGTGACGGATGAGCGGTGCTAGAGTCGATTCTTCACACTCATCCAAGGCGTCGACCACACAAATCACATCTCCGCATCTCCCTTCAGCCACCGCCGTAACCAAGATATCCCACAATGTATCCACGTCCTCCGTAAACTTTTTTCCTTTAGCCTTAAACGCTTTCTCGGCATATCTGCAGAGGCTATTCCTCTCCCCAAAAAGTTGATGCAGAATGGCAGAAAGGGCGAATGCTGGGCTCCTCTGTTCCTCGTTGTCGTCCTTGAAAAAGAAATAGCAAACCACCGCATTCGTCTCGGCCCTCAGATGCGTTACAAGGAACGAAGCCATAACAGATTTACCACAACCTGGGTCCGCCGATAGCCACAAGAGACCAGATTTCTCTTTCTCCAACCAGTCCTTATACTTTGGATGCTCCGTAACCCAGGTGCAGGTTCCCTCGACTGGCTCACGAACGCGGCGGCGGTGCGACTCGTATCCAGACGTGTATAGGCATTGCAAAATTTCGGCATGGTTCGGAGACGAGTTCGTGCCCCCGTGGCTATAGTAGTGATTGTGAGTGGTGCTAGAGTTACCGGAGTTGATGGTGTTATTGGAACCGGTGTTGCCGCTGTAATCGCCTCGAATGCTGATGTTTGCAACCAAGCCAGTTGCATCGCTACTATCATAAATGATTTGAGGAGCTAGCGTATACAAGCAACAATCTCAGAGCATACCTTTGGGGTGGAGTACTTGATTGTTGGTTGCCCATCTCATCGATCGATTATTGAATTGCGGGAAGTTGCGTTCTGCCGACGTAGGAATTGATACTTGTGAAGATAACGTTCAAACAAATGAGGATGGGGAAAACAGAACGGCTGGGGAGCCTCGAGACTACCCTTTTTTCGCTAGCGCAAAATCGATCAGGCGGGGGGCTGCATGAGAAATCCATGATTGACTAGTGCGGGGTAGCCGTGCCGCAATACCTGGTATTCCACACGAAATGTGGAAACCGCACTAGTGCATCATCGAGCCCTCCAATAGATATACAGCTCCGCATGAGGTAATTTCCAATTTGGGCCAACTCTATTTACTTAAATACTTGTACAGTAGTCTACTCGTACCACAATCCCTGGTTGCAGGACGAGGGGGGTCAAGAGCTCACCCATATCCGAGATTTTAATGGAAACGTAAATTCAGGCGTGCTCCTAGTCAGATTGCGGCTCTTTCTAAGATACACTCTCCAATAGGTGCACGACGACAAGCGGCGATGAAAAGCGGGGGTATCTTGCAGGCGAAACCGTGAACTTCCGCTTTTCCTTGAAGCAACCTATTCCTTATGCGCGGATGTGGCAATAAAAATCGGAAACCATACCTTTGCCTCCATAGTTATTTGCGTGGGATTGGTAGAAATAGTTTTCTCATTTTTGCCGACATGCCACAACGGTTGACCATGAACCAGCACTCCTACGATAAAGCACGGGGGTATCTTGTGCCAGGGATATTTTTGCAACTGGTCACAAGGCTTTACACGGGGTTAAAAGTAGATGACCACCACTCGCAGTTAGCACACTGAATAACTCTAACTCACCAGTATATCTTATCGCAGCCTTCTTTAGCCACCGCATCTCTCATCACATCAATCAATTATACTTGCAATGATAAACAAACCGAGAGAGAAGAAGGGGCACAACTCAACCCGAAGACTCGCACTCCCATCGTCTCTGGTTGTGCATATTGTGTAACGGGAAAGTCGGAAGAGTTACCTGTGTAGCATATGCTTCCGAGGGCGGTTCGATGTCGAAGATGTTCCCAAGTTTACTCCCTTTAAATGTTCAATCTTTTGTTCTTTCAGCCTCGATCAGGATAAAGCCCCTGTGCACGGGAAGGTATCTGCGATGAGCCTTCTTTCCCAATGTGACGGAACAACCAACCGTGGGCGTCATGCGAACCCTCACCAATTCAGAATTTTGACCTACCACGTTTGTTAAAAACCCCCGCTATCAATTCGGTGAATGATATTTCCCGGCAGGCAAGGTGGTAGCACTACTCGAGCAGAGTCAATGCATCTCCAATCTAAAGCCCAAGGTGCTGTTTGGCACACCAGGTACTATCAGGTTCCGCAAGCTGCATTTGTTGTGTGCGCCAAACTGCAGTCTACCCGAATAAGGTGCTTATTTCCAAACACCTCAAGGAGCCTTTGTAAGGCAAAAAAAAAAGTGGATACCGGTACGACATATGAGTTCACACTTCGGTGGTTCACAGCCTAAACATGGAGGAGGACAAGACGGGCGATAAAAACGGTCCAATAGAAAACGAAATATATTTAGACCTAAAAATAAGTACTCGTAGTCGCAAACCTTTTCAAAAATTTCTTAAGCCCCGCACTGCTGTGTCCCCAAATTGCATTTCACACGGTTTGCAAATTCTGACTTTCGAACAACCATGCTACCGAAGACTACAAGCCATACAAGAGTTGGCGTGCCACAAACAGGGCCAAGATAATTGATTAACCTTCCTCGCATCAACAATGGCAGTGCAAACTGCTCGTACTTGTAATCATATTCTGCGCATCTCGTACTCGGGTACGAGTAGCCTCATATTTGCATAAAGAAGTGCAACGCACCATTCTCGTAATTTCAAGGCGTGTTTTAAAAAAGACTGGATCCGCGGGAAACTACGTGAGACCCACATACGAGCGCTTGGCCAATATGAGGCGTGTCAAAAGTAGCCCCGGTGAAAACCCCCACGTCATCGAGGCAATAATTGCAGTTACTGCTCTTCAATTTCATTAGATTTGATTCTCGATCCATCTTGTTTCCTGGAGGGGAGTGCTAGATATCCCCCCCTATTCGATGAATTGCGGCCACCCCGTCGGCCGGGCGTGGTCAAACATAGAGCATATGCTGTGCTCAAGACGGGGGGCGGATGGGGGATGAAGTCGGCGGGACTGATGAGAACGGGAGTGTTTGTAGGCACTTGTTCAAGTATGATCTGGCCAAGGGACGGGTGGAGGGTGATTGAGACCTTGCCCACTTTTTATTCTGTATAGAAGATATGAATGATGGGTAGTGGAAGAAAATCTTTGGCAGGTCTGTATGCAGTACCGTAGGATATGATACCGGTCTTTGGACCTCTGGCAAAGGGGGTCATACTCAGGATCTACTACCGGAGTACTCTTTCCTGCACCTTTCCTCCGATCCTTTCTAATGGTTTATGAAAATATCTACCGTATCATATTTCTCTGGTGGTTCGGTCTGGAGGCAAGGTGATTCTCGCCAAAGCACGCCACTCAGTGCTCGACTATCTTCTCGGCACTAACCACTTTCGTGACGGACGCCCTCGGGTATCTACCCGCTCCCCCACTGCTTTCTACTCTACTCGTACTCGCAAATGCATGACGTTTGTGAACACAACTGCTATTGCATACGGGAAAAACATTGGCCGGAGCCTCACGATTCTGGTGGTATGCAATAGCAGTTGTGTTCACAAACGTCATGCGTTTGCGAGTAGGGTACTCGAGTACAGTACTCGAGTTCACGTCTTCCCAACCAGTGACACCCTCCTGTACCCCACACACCGACCGATAGGAACCGGGATAAGGACCCTCCCTACCACCCGCACCTCTAAAGAATCCCACTCCCGACCGAGGAATCCACAGCGATCTGGTCAAATTCAATGATGAGGCATCCCATTCCCACAAGATGGTCGCAGATATTTGAGAAATATATCTTCTACCGTATTCGACCGTCAAGAAATTCACTTGGCGGGGGTACCCGGTTGGTTGGCCAAGTGGCTGTTGCCCTGGCCAGGTAGCCCCGCGGCTGGGATACCGCATTTTGGGGAAAGATCCGCCTGCCGTGAGTGCTGCCAAAACCAGGCCTGTTTTGGACTCTTCCTGCCGGTGCGGTACCGGTACTGAACGTTTTACTTCAGCAACCACCTCGTTCCAACGTACCGATACAAATACCAGCGGCAGACGAATCGTTCCGGATAATGTGGCGCGGCTGTGATCAAGTATCCACGAGGCTCAAAAAATAACATACACCATAATAGCTCAAAAGCATAATGCAATACACTTGGCCCCAACTAAACACCTGACACAATAGAAGTAATTCGCGATCTCCGGTCCACTACAACATCTGCGATGGAAACGTTAAGTATTGTTGAAGAGGAAAGAAGAAAGCAATATTAATACCCCATACTCTACAGTACACACCAGCCTTCTGCCACCTTAGCTGGGGTTCCGTGCGTTGCAACGCTGACCTTTGTGGCTGGCCTAACTTGCATTATTTTGAGCCTCATGGACACAATCACTTACCGGTATTTTAGTCATGAAGTAAAAATTTAATTTCTTTTTTCAAGTGAACCCCCCCTCGATCCACTCTATTCTGTTCCTCCCCAAACGTTTCCTCCCTCGACAATGTCCCTCGCTATCAATTCTTTCTTTGCTATGGTGCTTAAAAATCACTTATTCTGTGGATCCCCTAAAGGTTGTAACCAACCTGCCGGACCCCAACTCTCCGGACCAAAGGTTGCGCACCCCGCCTTTTTCTCCCTTCAGAGCTCTCCATTCGATCAGCACCTTGAAAGCCAGCGAACCTGAGAACCCACCACACACCCGACCCCCCAGAGGAAATTTTTCGTACGGCCCCTAGCCAATATGCGCGATCAAGCCCTGGAGAGAAAAGAAAGGCTCAGGAACTGTGGGCTCCCTTTCGCAACCTTTGGGAAATTTTACAATATGCTACGGCGGCCGACAAGCGAAACAGCCAAAGCGCCTGGCCACCAAGCTCATGCTATCGGGGAAGTGAAGCCACCCCGGCAAGTATCAACTTGGTCATCTTTCAGCCATCAGAAATGGATTTTCTGTCCAGTCCTTTGGATCTATCTTTATTACAGAAAAATGCACATGATATTAACCTAAGGTGTGACCTGGAAAACCTAATCCCGACCAAAGAAACATCAAATCCACCCCGCTAAAACAAACAAACGATAGACTCCAAATTCGGGCCACGCATAAAAGGAAACTCATCCGATCCAACCGGAAATCCTAACACATTTTTTCAGATAAACGAAGAAAATTTCCGCACCACACCAAGCCCGCCCTCTCCTTCTACCGTTCCGAAGGGCCGAATTCGTCCCAACATCAAATGACCGTGGGTCCTGTCCACACCTCCGCAACGCGAACGCCAGGCAGTCCATAATAATGCGCTGGACGTCCCGGGGCGCAGTCCCACAGCAATCGCACTGGGGGTCACCGTCTTGACTCACCGGTCGGGTTGGTGATTAAGATAGCTCTCATTCGAGCGCATTTGTGTATTCTACCCGCCTAGAACTTTGAGAAAGCCATCAAGTTCCGACACCTCTTAAAGGGCCACCTGTGTTTACAGTGCGGGTGGTATTCCAATTCGGTCCACTCCTGGTGTTCCTGTTTGCGCGTCTTCTCTCTGGCCTCAAAGTATGCTTATCATCAGAAATGGGTAACAAGTCTAACTTGTTACAATCGACATCATTAGGAATTTTGTTTTTTCTTTCGGGGGCGGTGGAACGAGGTGGAATGGGAAATTAAGAGAAATTAGGCCTCGCCATCATATGTGTCGTCACTCCCGATCTCTGTACCTTCACCATGCTTTGTCCCCTCTTTGCAAATGCTATCTTAATCATTTCTTCCTCCCGGTAGCCCGGGAATAGGGACTAAAGTATTTATGGCTCCCGACCACGTTGATGTTCGGCTGTATGCCTCATCTGGGGGCTGACATATAGACCTTTTCACTGGGGGTCTTCTCTTCCTCCTTTCCTCTCCACACATACGATTTCCCCGTTCATATGGTTTCAATATTTTCTCCGTTCAAGTTAATTCCTTGGCCTCCCTGCCTTGATATATGAAACGTTATGCTGCCCACAATATTCTCTGTTTTGTTTCTACGGAGTCTTTTATTCTTTTTCCATCTTTTCTTGTTGCCCCATCTATTTCTTTTGCGCTTGAATTTCCGTTTCCTGCTGTATCGGTGACAATAAATCGGTCTCGCTGTTCACTTCCGAAGACCAGGGGGGATTGAATTACGATACTATTGTTGCTTCGCTTCCCCGAATTTTAAGAATCTAGTGTCTACGCGCCGTAGCCCTTTTGGTCCTTATAGCCCATCGCATATATGCCCCATTTACGCCGGAGACATATCGGGAATTCGCCATAATACTATCCTATGGATTTGCTCATCTCAGCATAGAAACCGCGTGCACTACCCGAGAACACTTATTTTGGGTTTGATGGCGTGGGTTCACTTGTGGGCGATTCTCCAGGAGAAAGCAGCCTTGACAAGCCCTAGCACGGGCCCAACGGCAAAAGAGACCTTTAGCCACGGGTCAGCTACTTCCCGGAAACCATCAACGCCCACAAATTACGCAACCTTCACGATAGGAACAAGAAATGCCCTGGAACTGGAAGCACGAAAGTTTGCCCACGCATCACCCAGGATGCGAGGTTGAGGGAAAGTGGGGCAAAGCGGGGTACAGGGATGTTTGGATGAACATCCCGTGAAAGAAAATGTAAAGTAGGAGTCTCATGCTCATCGTGCAATTCACCCAGTTGAGGGAAATCAGTTGAAATCTACGGATCCATCTGATCCATCAGAGGTCGCCGAACGTTATGGAAGTTCGTGGGACGACGTAGGGCGGCACTGTTGCAAGTAGGGAGATTTTCGTTTATGGGACTAGTAGTACAATATCCCAGAGCTCTATATAGAGCATGCTGCTAACTATGCTATGATAATATTATGATATGTACAGTACTCCTACTTGCTAATTGCCCGCTGTCCCGCCAAGCAGAACCCTAACCCTACCTGTGATTTCTATGATTGGCCATGTTGAGTTAATATTTAATTGTGGGAACTACATCAGATTATTTTAGTTTCAGAAATTACTCTGTGTTGGAGCCAGCCCTCTGGCAATCTGAGGGAAATTTTTTGATCTCTCCTACTGGCTTGAGGGTTGCCGGGACCCGTGAGGTCGGTTGGCATGTGGCATTTCGTGTCAGCTGCTGTTTATTCCCAAGGTATGAAATAGATCTTTAGTCGTGCAGATTGTCCACTTTGGGCGCTAGTTCCTGTAACAGACAAAGTGAGAGCACTTTCTTGATCTAGAGATCTTACCTTATTTTTTCTTTTTGATAATGGCGTTTCTGCTACCCAGGCACTGGGAGGTGGAAATTGGAACTCCCAGGTTACAGGCGCGTGGGCTAGGATTCTAGGTGCCACAGTGGCTGATGAACGAGATAGATAGACTACCTATATAGTTTTGCATATTATAGGAGCTCAATTCCACATGGTATTTTGTGGAGCATTTCTCCTCGTCATATCCCAATCCGCCTCAATTTACCCTGCCGGCTCTTATGACTGTATGTCCAGGCACACAGTCAGTACACACATCTGGCCAAGTGCCGGGCGGGGGAACGGGCCAGAACCTCCGGTGTGATGTGGTAAACTCCATGAATCGGAATCCTCTCCCGTCTCTCGTAGTTTCTCGCGATCATGTGACTAAGTCACACTTTCCACATTCATATTCCACCTGTGCTATCCCCCCCCCTCCACTCCCTGAAATTTTCTATTGTGTGCCCAACTGATTAGAGTACAACACACCTTTACCCATCAATAAATACGTCTCCTTGTCATAGAGTAAGTGGGAAATGGCCACCATATAGGCACCTTTGTAGCCCCTCCTCGGATTTTCGGGTTCAGGTAAGATAACCTTTATTTGGGGCAGCAGATAAAATCTTGATAATAGATCGCCGGGGAGTTGAATTCATGTTCACAAAAGTCCTCGTCGTACTGTACATGACCACATTCACTCGATTTATTTGATCACTACGGCTTTTACAATGGGAACAGGTAGAACTAGTAATCATGAAACATCACTCGAGTGCTTCTCCTGCTTCTTTAGAAGTCGCATCATACCGGGCAGTCCTACCCCTACGTCAGAGATCACTAACCTTGCCTGTGTAATCCTACTACCTAGCGTGAGTGCGGCTTTCCCAAGCTATTATGGCACCACTCCCGGCGGACTCCAAAAAGCTATCCTATTCCATCGCCGGCTTATGATAGCGCATTGCCGCCCCCCAGATCCCAAGAAACTTTAAGAATACAGCAAATAACCCGAGGGCCAAGGTGATCTATTTTGGTGACCCTTAGACACATCGCTGCTCCCTGAGCATAACCTGAATCGGTTCTACATTGTGTTGAATATGTTGGTCCTCTGGCTAACTTGAGCACTTCTGCCACCCCATAGGTAATACCGTAGCCACCTCGGAGGCTGACAAAGCGGCTGGGTATGGCTAGTACAAAGGTATCATAAAGCAGATAAAACGGTTTCGCATAAGCAAGTGATGCTTGTATGGGAGTACAAGTATTATTTGTGATATAAGTTAAGTAGATTGGGAAATTGTCAAGAACGTGATGGGTTTTCTATACACATACACAGTCCCTCCCTAGTTAGAAATCTTGGTGAGGAACCGAGGCGTCTTAGTAAGCATGTTTAAACGCATGCAACAAGTGCGGTAGGAACTAAAATAAACGAACAATTTGCTATCATAATAATATTATTATGTAGTTCAGAATTCCCTACACTGGAAAAGGGGCGAAAAAACAGTGGGAAAAAAGAAATAAACGAGAGAGACCTGCTCAGCCGCCCCCCCCCCCCGAGAGGCGCGCTGGAGCAAAAGATAAACACAAGACCTTACCAAAGGAGGCAAGTCCAACGGCATAGCGCATTGTTCGTTTATTTTAGTCTCCCAGGGTAGTAGATGGTGCGCTCTCCTGTTTATCCACCATCACGATGCCAAGACAGGCAAAAACTACTGGAAGAGAGCTTCCCTCCAACGAGGAGCAATTGTTCTAGAATTTTTCTTCTCAAGAAATTGTGGTTCTCAATGACAAATAGAGTTGCTATCATAGAAGCAAAGGAGTGGTGTACAAAATATTAGCCCCTTTCCCTTCTTTTTTTTTTTAAAAAAAAAATTATAATTCCTTAAGAGGAAATTTGTAGGGGTTGTTTTTTAGGCTCTTTAGAGGCTTTTTTCTTTCTTTTTTTTTTTCTTTCTATTTTACTCTGATAATGTCTAGTTGCGGGCTCCCGGACGCCCCTTCTATGCTCTTGATGGTATCATATTTGAAAGCTGCGAGAGTAATCACTTGAGGTACTGACTCGAATGCCTTCACTAGACCTTCCTGGGTCCTGATATCCACCTCATTCACAAAAGTAGAAAAGAAGAAGAAGAAAAAGAAGAGAGAGAAAAGGGAGCCAGCATGTGTGGATTTCTCCTATCTTTTCTCTTTGCCTACTTTGATAAACTACCGTCCGATCTTCTATCCCCCGCTCAGGCGGGTCACGTCCGGGCTTACGGGATTCTCTTATCATACCTGATCTGCTGAAGTCCTGGGTTGGGTGATAACTCATGGAGCTGTCTAGAGTTATAGGGTAATCTGTCTTACTCTGCTGGTCTTGTGGACGGGGTAGATTTGGGGTATGATAGCTATTGAACCTACCGCACAATAGACCGAACCACTCAATGACTGTCCTCGCCCCCTTGCTAGCGCAGAGCATGGCCATTTGCTGGTATCATAATATGAACGCGTTTTTTTTAGAATATTATTATCGTATTAAAAACGGGCATATTCGGGAAGATAAGGTTAGGGTTTTATTTCATGAATTTGGACACGTCCGGTGATGGGATATATAGCTGAATTAGCATTAGCGTCAATCACATCACGACAGATGGTTTGCAAAGGATGGTTTGCAAAGGAGATTGGTGGCAACCAGTTGGAGGTATTGAGAGAAACTAGTGTAGGAAGGGAAAAATTGTTCGCGAATATAAAAGACGAGCGTCTTAAAAACTTTGTCTATTCTCCTATCCATTGCTTATAATGGGTTGTACTATATACACCACCACCCAGAAAGGGATAAGACAAAAATTAATGAATAACAGAAATTAAGGGCAAGAAAGATGATATGGCTCGGCAATAATTTATAGAGTGGAGATATTTCAGGTAACGGAGAAGAAAGGGTGCAAATGAGAAAAGCCAAAAGGTAAAGCCGAGAGGAAAAATACTGGTGTACCGGTCGACCGTAAGTGGGAGAATTGATCGAGTGCTGTTGGGCGGGTGTCGGTTTCCTTGACAAGACACCAGAAGCGGAGGGGCCGCACGGGAGGGGGTTGAGGCCAAGTTGAGGGGAGGTTGCTATCTGCGGATTTGAAAGAGATCCTTCAAGGTCCGCTACCGGTCCCGCTCACCGGGGTGTGCCGATAGGAGTGTATGTTGGCCACTAAAGTTTGTAATATCGATGTTAAGATCACCACCCCTGAATGACAGCCGTACTGCACTAGCCCCTACGACCCGCTGGGACCGGGAGAGAGACCTGGCCAACGCAATCTGCTGCCGTGACAGTTGACTCTGTCCCGTTCGTGCAGCATCCTTACGACTCGATTGTGTCCTTAGAGAGAGCCCCCGACATTGATGTTTGGTTCGTGCTATCTGGGGTGGCGATAAGGACATCTTTCCTATCTAAAAGTATCGGTACTACCTCCGCATGCCCGTTCTTAGCGGCCCGCGAGAGTGGCGTCCGGCCGTTTCGGTGTCTTCCTGGTCGCGATTGACATCCGCTCGTTCCAAAAGCATCTTCACTACCCCCTCATTCCCGTTCTCGGCGACCCACGAGAGTGACCTTCGGCCATATTCGATGTCTGCCTAGCTAGGATTAATATCCCCTCGCTCCAAAAGGGTCTTTACAACCCCCTCATAACCATACTCAGTGGCCCACGAGAGCGGCGTTTGGCCATATTTGGTGTCAACCTCTCGTTCCACAAGTATCTTGACTGCGACACCATGCCCGCAACTGGCTGCTCATGTCAGAGCCGTCCCCCCCAGCACATTAGTTGCA
Source organism: Tuber brumale (assembly GCA_014065205.1). NCBI lineage: Eukaryota > Fungi > Ascomycota > Pezizomycetes > Pezizales > Tuberaceae > Tuber > Tuber brumale. Next base: position 28,253 of record JACCEG010000511.1, read on the forward strand.
TTAACCTCCCATTATCCCATCCCCAACACAGCAGCAACTATCCCACGATACCGAGATATGCTACTGTGTGTATTCCTATAAATCTTGGAGGTCCTCGCTCTCTGTGAAAATAAAATTCCAAGTCTGGGTCTTCCCTATCGTGTAATAACATTAGTTGAGCAGATATATGCTCATCGAATCCATCCAGAGGTATTAGTGCAAGAGCTTTTACATTTCCACCACCCCACTTCTTATATGCTCCCCCCAGTAGCAAGAAGCATATTCTAAAATTGGGATTGTTGCGGGAGCCGAGTAGAGTGTTAGCGAGAGACTCCGGACGCACTCAAAATTGAGGTATGTTAAGCAAACCTCCGCAATTGCTGAGTGGGGGCTGTGGAATAGGGTTGGATCACTTGAGAGATGTTCTTGGAGCGTAAGGTGCACCAGTCGGACGGTAGACGGAGGTGCCTCAATCGTGACAAGACCCAGACAAGATGCTATGAGCGTCCGTACTGCAGGAACGTTATCGACATTCAGATCCGCACATCCCACATCCGCTCCCAAGACGTGACAGAGCTCCACGGCCTGTAATGGCCGTTCCGAATACAACACCCACCAGGACCTTCAGTCCGAGCACCGATTTATCCCACTCCTGCGCCTTCAGTCGCGTTAGGGTTGCCGTGTGGGCGTCACCGAGTCCATTGCCCCTCGTCATCTCTTCAAGTTTCTTCCTTCTCTGGCGAAATGTGACCTGTCCCAGTGTTGTGATGTGACCGGGGTTGTCAGGGGCTTCCTGATAACCTCATGTAAGGAGCTGTATGGACTTATGCGAGGAGCAGGGTCAGGGAAAAGTATCAACTTATGTGAGGAAATGTAAGGTGTGGTTTAGAATGGAATAAGGAGCGGAACGGAATAGAAGGGATGTAGTTGGGTTTTCTATAGTATATAGTGATCATCTACTTTGGTGATAGGAAGAAGAACAATCAAGTCAATCAACGGTTATCAATTCTTCTCCACTCAAACGATCATAAACTCTTTACAAAAGCACTTACCTAATTCTCCCCTCGACTTCACCCAGAATAGCGTCGATGTTTAGTGAAACTAGTAGGAATCTGCACGCAATCGTGGGTGAGTATTGATGAATAATGGAATACGAATGTTAAATGTTCTTACATGTCGGATATCTTTTCCAGGATAACTGCAATAATATCTGCCCGCAGATCATCGTTCATCACCTCTGGATCGGTGCTCCCGTCCAACCTCATCTCCAGATAGCTTCTAATGTCATCCGTACTAGGACTGATGGGTACCACAACCGCCTTGCTAAAAAAATGTCTTTGAATATCTGCTCTGATATGGGGCCTCCCCGTAAAGAATATTCTCGCCCTACGTGACTCCGAAGTAATATTTCTCAATGACTCCGGCGGCTTGGGCAGGTGCTTCGGTAAGCATTCGTCTAGTGCATTAATACAGATGAAAACTTGGGGTAGCGAAGCAATCGCGATCCTCAGCATTTACCATCAGATCTGGAAGCCGCAGACCTCTGCCACTAAACTCCCTTCGCGCTTTCCGAAACGCCTCCCGCAGAGAATTCGGGATGTCCCCGCTGCCTACCAGCTGGTTCAAGTTGGCTCTTATCTTGTTGGCGACCGTCTGCTCCTGTTGCGCAAGGAAGTCGCAGTACAAGCCTGAAACGATAATATCCTCCTCTTCCGTCTGATCTGACAGGCTGTCGGTAACCAGGGAACTAGTATTTCCAGTGATCAGCGATTTTCGCTTTCTTTTAAAGGGCTCCCCCACTTACCTTAGATACGCCTTGCCCACACCCGGATTGCCACTACAAAGCAAGACTTCCCCATCAGCTCCACCGTCACCACCCTTCCACTCGAGAAACTCGCTCGTTTCCAACAGCCAATTCCCTACGCCGTCGAAGCGCTGGCCGCGCACGCCTTGATGTCTATTATCTGGCTCCAGTGGAGAGAGCCATTGCATAATCTAGGCATCCTCGTTGGACTTACCGACAATTTCGTTGAAATTGAAACTACCCGTTATGTTGACGCAGTTGGCATTGCCATCGCCGATCTTGACATGTATAGCCTGGGCCATGATATTCCGTCGGATTGAGATCAGAAGGCTGTGCCGCCGCGCTCGCTTAGCCACATTCTGACTTCAATTCGGCCGCTTGAGTAGGTTGAACGTAGGAATGGTAAAATGATTTGTAGGGATATTGTGGGAGTTTATAAAATTCTGTGCGAACGGCTGAAGAAAGCGGGGAGATGAGGCTTGTTGTGTGACACTTAATATTCAGTAATTTTGAGAGGCTGCATGACTAACATGATAACGATACTGTTGAGTGATTATAAGTATTGTAATGTGCTTCAATATCAGGAATCTCCAGGGGTTTCTATTGTAGATCTCTTATGGAGGGTTAGACGAGGAAAAAAGATGAGTAAAGTGCGGGGTTTCATTGTCGTCGTATAAGTACAGTACCCGTTCATTTCCCATATTTAGTAAATTTAGATGTAGAGGTGAGCAAGCAAGAGAGTTTCCCCACGTACTGTACAGTACAGGCTCCCAAATTAAGTTATGGCTCTCGACACATCGAAAAAAGGGGCTTTGCACCTCCTTGCTTAATTCGAGAGCAATTATGTATTTAATAATCTAACGCTCTCCCACACTGCTCTGACCGCTACTCCACCGACGTACAAAAAATGAATAATATCTATCCTGTTCGCGGATGGTAAGTCTCCTCCATCTTTTGGGTTTCCCCGCTAGATACTATATGCGGGCGAAAGTAAGCTTGCGTTCTGCCGGCTGTGGGTTATCGACCAGGAAATCACTATAAAGGCTTGTTCATCTTGCTTGACGTTATGTCAAATATTTCTCTCCGCACTATCACTCAATACAACTAACTAACTAATTAAAGAAATGGTAAGGACAGGAGTATACATGAATCGTGACAAAGGCATCCTCCTCTCCTTCTATCGATTACCATACATATATAGTCTCGCCCTTGCTCGTCCACCCATGTCTCCCTTTCCTCCGCATACCCCCATACTAAGAAAACGAAGCCAGGCGTCATGGAAACTCCCACTGCTCGCAGCCTCCTGACAGTCACCGCTCCGTCCCTTTGACGCTTCCGTACTGCTTCCGCCGGGAACACGATTTTCCTCCCTCAGATGCGTTAATCCAAAGCAAATCTCCTAAGCCTCTATTCGAACAAGCGAAACAATAACATGAGCATCCGAGCGTATCGAGCACCATCCACGATTTCCAGCACAAACGATCTGACTGCGGGAGTAGTAGAAGGCAATAACAATAACCGGTTTCGTTGAAGTCGCTTACCTTCCACAGTATTGTCCGGAGACAAAATTAACTAGCTGTCAACAGCCGGAAAATCTTCGGTGATGACAACCACACTCCCCACCAACCCACTATTATGAAAACCCAAAAGAGAATTAAAAAATGTAAATACATAGTAGAAATTAATATTTAGTAGACCATCCATCAGACTTAATAATTGCTTCCATCCTATCACCATTGATCCTGCCAAAGTATCAAAAACCTTTGGGTCCAGAAGTTCCCAACAATGAGTCATAGCCTCCTCTATAATATTTTTAACCTCATTGACAGGACCCTTCAGGAGAAACAGCTCAGGATAGGACTTATGAAGCTTGTCCTTCACCAGAGACCCAACATTTTCAATTAGATTGAGGTCTGGTGAATAAGGAGGAATTTCCACCAGAGAAATTCCATTCCTCCTGAGCCATCTCCTGAAAGGCAAGTGAGTCTTAGCATTGTCAATGATCAAAAATACCTATTCCTCCCCAACATGCTCCTTAATATCCTCCCATATCCCTGGAAAGTCATATTGATCAGAAACATCAATAATTGACTTTCTAGTCACTCCACCCCCAGCAGAAGTAGGATCAGGAAAAACAGGTAAAAAAGGACCATGAGTTTGACCATAAAAACAACCAGTCATCATCTGGCTAATCTTTCTCTCTCCTTTCCTAGCAGTAGGTTCAACACAATCCTTATTCCACTTTTCTTTCGGGTATCTAAATACCCATTTTCTTCTCATTCCTCCCCCTCTCTCCAGAGCTATCTTATCCTCCCAGGTCGCCTTCCTGTTAGGCGGACTCTGATCTCTAGTATAATTGAGAGACGTAGGCCAAAATCTTCGTTTAGAGAATCTGTCGAGGAAGGCTCGTCTCGATAAGGTAAAGGTAAAGTAAAGATTTACGAGGTAAATAATTCTATATTGATAAGATCTCTTCTCCGTTGCTTAATGATGTCTGAGAAGCTTAGGAGGCACTTCACTATTTATATTCTGCGTCTGAGTGTTCGCGGACTACTTCTAACTACTATGCCCCCGAGGTACGATCCTGTTTTTAGTATGCAATCGTCCAGAATCTTATAAGTGCGAACACCATTTGACCCTGACACTTATCACTCCCTTTCGCAGTCATGGGGTAGTATTCCTCTGTTAAGATGACTGCGCTATTTGTTATTCCAAACAGCGGCCTCTAACTTAGATGTCCGCATAGACTATTATATTACTCTAGTCTTGTTGACTATCATTCCAGTAGTCTCTTCAGTCATGAAGTAATCAAGTTCATGCTGGGCCACCTAGTGCCAATTGGAAGTCCGAGCCCGACGTGTCAACGTCTCAAGGGACTCCGACTTATCTAGGTTCTCCATTCTGAGCATGCTTCTCCTTGGTCCCCCAGCCTCCATAGAGCGGTCCTATTACTAGGACCAACCAACCTACAGCTGATCTCAGAAGGGTATGGGTGGATTCGGTATACCCCAAATAGCCTCTGCTACTGGGGCATCCTCCTGGAGTATTATGTCAAAAACCTCCTGTCACCTTCGGCCCATAGTTTAGGAAGCCTAACTTTGAAGCCAACTATCGTAATGTGTCTCCAACGGATTTCTTCTGTTCTACTTCCCCGATGTCGCCAAAGGTCCCCTCTCATATAAGCTGTGAACAGCATGCGGTCGGACGGACGGCGGCGATGTATATGGTGTTATGAAGTGGGCTTCATTGATGTGACCTTTTAGTTATGGGACGCAACTCTCGAAATCTTGCTAATGATGTGCCGGCCCCATAAGGGGGCCGGAGGGGAGTATTGGCACTCTGGTAATTCTGAGGGTCTGTGTGCAGTTACCCTGCTATACGGTCTGTGCACTTGTCCGAGATTTTCATATGCCTAACACTGCCTTCTCCCTATCTGCCTTGTCCAATTCCTATGGGCTAATTCCTATTCCAATCTCTTTTGAGCTAGATCCTCATCCAAATGAATCCCCCCTTGTACCATACACTTTTTAAGATGCTTTTGTACAAGTCTTCTCTTCACTGTCTTAGCAGAAACATTGAGAGCCACTCTCTCAGCAATTTCAGACTAGCTGATATACTAATTTTTGAAAGCTTCCTCTATCATAGCATTATCCTGCAACAGGGTAGTTTTAGGATATCTTCTTCTACCTTCATTCTCCTTGCCCTCTCGAACTCTCTTTACAAATGTGCTTTTGACAGTACTGAGAGGAATGTCAAGGTAGTGTGAAATTTGGTGATTTGTCATCTGAGGCTCATGTAACCTGAGAATTTGTCCCCTTCTAAACTCAGAAAGGTGCTTGGAGTGAATAGGCTGTTTGGCATAACTGTGAGGAATAGGAGGTATAGTTTATTGAAAAAAAGAATCAAGTAAATTGGTTTGGTTTTGGTAAGTGTAGAGCAATTTGTTTAGAAAGTGTTGAGGAAGCAGGGTGATGAGGAGGGGAGCATTGCCGTAGCCATTGAGAGCTAGTTAATTTTGTTCACATACAATACTGTTAGTGATACAGTAGTAAGAGGAGATCAAGAGGCAGAGGAGAAAGAGGGCAGAGAAAGATATCCTAAGAGTCCTAAGGCTCAGGATAAAGCTATAGCTGAGGACGCCCTCAAAAATCGCTATCTCAGCTATAAAGACATTGTTAAGAACATTGCATCAAATGTCTCTGAAAAGACTATAAAGCGCAGACTGTCAGAAAAAAATCTTAAAAAATGGATAGCACAAGAAAGGGTACATTTTGATGAAGCTCTTGCTGAGAGGAGATTGAAATGGGCCTTTGCTCATAGGCATTGGACAAAGAATATGTGGAGAAGAAAGGCAATGTGGGGAGATGAGGTGACCCTGTCTCTTATACACATCTAGATGTGTATAAGAGACAGAAGAATATGTGGAGAAGAAAGGCAATGTGGGGAGATGAGGTGACCATTGAGAGAGGAGGAGGGAGAAGGAGAAAGTGGATATTTAGATATCCTAAAAAGAAGTGGAATAAAAACTGTATTGAGGAAACTCCTAGAAGGAGAGAGAGAAAAGTTAGCCAAATGATGACTGGATTTTTTTATAGCAAAAAGTATGGTTATTTTCTACCTGTTTTTCCTGATCCTTCTTCTGCTGGTGGTGAGGTTACTGGAAAGTCAATTATTGAGACTTATGCTCAATATAACTTTGTAGGCATATGGGAGGATATTAAGAAAGAGTCTGGAGAAGAGGAGGTCTTTTTAATCATTGACAATGCTAAAACTCACTTGCCCTTCATGAGGTGGCTCAGACAGTATAGCATTACACCACTGGAAATTCCTCTTTATTCACCAAATCTCAATCCAATTGAGAATATCTGGTCTCTGATTAAGGATAAGCTTCCTAAGCACTATTCTGATCTCCATCTCATGAAGGGCCCTGAGGATGTGGTCAAAAAGACAATTGAAGAGGCAATTACTCATTGTTGGGAACTTCTTGATTCCAAGGTTTTTGATACTCTAGCAGGATCTATGGTAGATAGGGTAGAAGCGATTATTAAGGCTGATGGATAGTATACTAAGTACTGATTACTGCTATGTATTTATATTATTTTTTATTATTTTTGTTAGTTGATGTTGAGGTGGTTGAATGTATGAGGGTTGTCATCAGTGGGCAAATTATGTGTATGTTGTCATTGTCATTCTCCGCTTAATTTTATCCATGCACAATAACCGTGCCAAGGTTGTGGTTCTACCACAACCCACCATTGCTTTCGCAACTTTGGAAGAGAGTGCCCAACAGCTCAACAACAGATTCAGCTCAACAATAGATTTCATGATACTAAAGAACAAAAATTACAATTCCTAAACCCCACCTGCCTGAAACATTACAACTTTTTTTGCTTTTGCCTTATAGATCATTTTAGGTCTTGGAAAATAGGCTTCCACTTTCTGTTGCGATTACGAATTGCCCCTTTTCTCAACAAATCTAGTTCTCTCTCTACCTGCTCAACTTTCTTCTGAGCACTCGCCTCTTCTTTCTTGTGAACAATTGCTCTTGCCCCATGAGCCTATAGCAATCCACCTTTCTGAACATACCTCTGCCTGCAATTTTGACCAGAAGCATGTGCATTTTCAGCTGCCGGTGTTCAGTCGAGGTCATCATAGGCTTGTGCTCCCACTTGAGTTTGAGTCTGACTACCTTTGATAAATTGGTTTAAATTAATCCGAAAGGTTGACGAAGTGGGGTTTTGATTTTGGAGAAATTTTCCATGTCTCTCAAGAGACCTAACAGTATCAGGAGTCGGAAATGCTTCGCGATTTGAGGTGGGGGGGGTTCTTGGGAGGTTATCATAGTTTTTATGAGTGTTGTTCTCTGGAAGCTGGGAAAGGACAATGGAGGGAGTGTAAGGTATGAGACCAGTTTTGTGAAAGGAGGACAGGATAGTCGATAGCTTAAATATCTGCTGGCGGATTGATGTAATTGCAGAAAAAAATTCAATTCTGTTAAAGTCAGAACATCTGGTTCGTATTGCCTAGTCGATTGCTTCTGCATGGTAGTGTTTTAAGGGCTGAAATACAACTCCGTCGAGTGGTTGAAGTAAGTGAGTGGTATGGGGAGGTAGGCAACACCGTATAATCTTCTTCTTGTCACAGTAGGTAATAAATTCCCACATGCAGTGAGATCCATGACTGTCAAGTAGAAGTAGGCGATTAGCTCCAGTCCACCTTCATTAAGTATATTGTTCAAAATGATAGAGCCATGAATGACCCAATGCATCATTTGAATAGCTAGTCTTGGAAACTGCCATTAAAACATCATCTTTAAGATCAGTTTTAGTAACCCAGTCCTCTAAATGCAATGAACCTTGAAGAATTATCATTGGAGGTAAGTCAAAGCCATCTCCGCTGATCATCTCATATGAAGTTACAAGTTCACGATTCATAGTACTACCAAGATACGATTGACGATAAGCATCAAGTGTTATGATCCACTGCTTTCTTCCGACATCAATTCCAAATGCAGCTTCGTCAAAGTTGTATGAATCCCCTTCGTGGATCCTGTTCTCTGCACAGACTTGTCTGTATCACTTGAACCAATTTGAAATAATACTAGAATCATGCACATTTTTACAGCCTTCCTCTATTGTCTTTTGCTTACAAATATGAAACTCTCAATGTCTTTCCAGAAAGCACTGACTCCAGGCTTCACTGATTGTTGGTGGAGAGTTTGTGTTCGTGATACTAGAGTGATTTCTTCTAAAAATATTGTTTGCGCATCCAGTAATCATGGGAAGATGAGCAGACGTTCCAATTGTATCAAGACATTTTAAATACAAACAGACAGCAAGCTTAGCCATTTCTGAGAGCTTTCTATTAACTGCTGGCCGCTGCACTCTTATTTGATGGCCTTCACTCATGCATTGAGACGCTCCTCAGGAACACTGAATTCCTGCGCGATAGTGGCTATATTTGGTTTCTCGCATTCTGATGCCTTCAAACATGCTTCCTCAACCCTAGCTTCTATTTCATTATATTTTTCAGATATTTCTGTTTTCCTTGGTGGGATAGAGGGGGGTTTGTAGGTAGGTGGACAGTAAAATCTGTCGTTGAGCTGAATCTGTCATTGAGCTGTCGGGCACTCTCTGGAAGAGAGTGCCCAAAGTTGCGAAAGCAACAGTGGGTTGTGGTGGAACCACCACCTTGGCACGGTTATATCCTCAACTATGCTCTCGGCGATCCCCTCTGTCGTAACCTCTTCGCTTTGTAGTAAATCGGAGCAACACAGCAATGGCACAGCCACAGGAGCTTAAAATAATAGAATATGATGAAGGATTTTACTTATGTTGGAACTGCTTTAGGGAGGAAGCATATGATTTGTGAGGGATAAAGGTAGCCTGTTTTCCTTTGTTAGTTGTTTATTTCATTGTCGGTCTCTGTCCCTCTTTCCGCTTGATCATCTGTACTCGGTCTACCAGTCTTTCGCTACTCCCTCTTTATTCCATCTTTTGTTTCTGGTCTGTTCCCCTTTAGACACTTGTTTGGGTGTTTTGATACGATGATACAGCGTTCTGTTCCCAGAACATCCAAGCAGATATCCGTAAACCTTCTTGTCAAAAAGCTGATACCAAGAGTTAGGAGTAAAGCTATTCGGGGCTTAGCCGAAAAGGAGAAGTGGGTGGGAGAAGAACAGGAAACAAATGAAATGAAATGAAAGCAGAAAACCTGTCAAATGTAATCATCAATTGCCCAATTATTCTCACCCTATTCTACGCCCTGTCATAGTGGGTCTCTGGCCCCCCTTTTACTGCAATTCCACTAAGGATGTTAACAGGCTCATGACGAATAAACAGCAGCACATGGTCGGGAATGTCCGCCTGACCCCTGTGAGCTTAGTTGCGCACCCGATAATACTGCACCACACAAGTGATGGGTAATGAATCCCGTAAAACGTCCTACTCTTGAAGAACAGATGAGCCTCTGATCCAATGTACTAACTAGCTAATGGCAGCATGACAAAGGACCGGTGATCCAGCGTGGGTCCTACACGGCATTACGCTGGGGTGCATCAAAGCTCCTTGCCTGGTGTAAGAGCTCTGATGCTTGGGAATCTCTCTAGGACGTTTGTGCTGCCCCTCTTAGCAAGGCTTATCGTATTTCCCTTCAATCCTGCCTTAGCTGAAGGTAGAAAGAGAACTTTCTCATTATCTTTTCTGCCTAATCCAAGTAGGAAGTTCAGCCCCGGACCGCCTAGCGTCAATCTCAATTATTTCTGTTTTTAAAGGATCCCGTTGTACTTCCGCGGAGGGTTAACGGTAGAGCTACAAAATGTGATAAGTAGGACAGAGGAATTCAGCCTTGGGGTTGAAAGAGAGTTTTTCCAGTGCCAAGTTTTGATATGATCAGTGGCTTTTTTTTTGGTGTGCTAAAGGTGTTGCACACGCTAAAGTCTTTCCACTCAAAACCTTGCATGATCGTTTCCTAACTCCGGGGCCGGATGTTCCCGTTCGGTGATTTTAAAACCTGCATCCACATCAGACGCCCAGCACGGCAGCCAAGAAGGGGTTCTTGGGTTGTCGTCTTTCGGGTTCATTTGTTAGTTTTGTATGTAAAAATGAGTTACACAGACCATAATCTTTCCGACTCCAAAAACTTGCACAAATGTTTTTCGACCTCTGTGCTGAATGCCTCCATTAAAGTCTGGGAAGTTATTATCCCGGAATGCGAAGAATCTCTGGATCGCCTCGTCCTGCAACTGAGGGTTGTAGTGTTCGAGTGAATTGAGTTCGACAAGGCTGAAATAATCTCCTGTATTGCTCTACGGTCATGTCAGTGAGGGAAAATATAGCTCTTAGGCAGATTTGAAGATGTGCTCATATCGCATCTACCACTAGCCCAGCTGGAGCCTGGCGCGGCCGCCGATATGACATCAATAGCTGAGTGCTGGAAGTGCGAAGAAGTTATGATAGCGCTCCCGGGGGGACTATGCTCTCTCGATAAAGGGCTGGCTTAGTCTTCAGGTTCCTCAGTCGTTAGGTTTCTTATATCTTTCATCTTTCCTTACACGGTTGAACATTGTCTTAACAAATATATACCAAGGAAACATCCAATTCCACAGTCTACAAAACACAACCTCTCTCAATCCAAGAATCGACCGATAAGATGGGCAACCAACAATCAAGCACTACTCTCAAGGACCTTTCATCAACCCAACGGTATGCTCCGAGATCTTCCCTTGTATACATTGTCTCTTCGAATCACTGATGTCAATTGTTACACTTCTAGCTCGGTGGCCATCACCAACATTCGAGGCGATTTCAACCGCTACAACAATTCTAATAACATTATCAACTCTGGTAACTCTAACACGACTCACAATCACTACCATGGCCCTGGGGGAGCGAGGACGTCCCAGAACTATGGCGAAATTTTGCAATGTCTATACACGTCTAGATATGAGTCGCACAGAAATCGTGTTCCTGAGCCAGTCGAAGGAACTTGCTCCTGGGTTACTGAACACCCAAAGTATAGGGACTGGATGGGGAAAAAAGGATCTAGTCTCCTCTGGCTGTCGGCGGACCCGGGTTGCGGAAAATCAGTTATCGCCTCATTCCTCGTAACGCATCTGAAAATTCGAACCGACGCCATCATTTGCTATTTCTTTTTCAGAGATGACAGTGACGAACAGAGGAGCGCGGCATTTGCTCTTTGCGCCATCCTGCATCAGCTTTTCATTCAGCGAAACTCCCTCTGCAGATATGCTGTGGAAGCGTTTAAGGCCAAAGGCCAGAAGTTTACGGAAGAGGTGGATACACTCTGGGACATTTTGGTTATGGCGGTGACTGAGGGGGGGTGCGGAGATGTGACTTGTGTGGTAGACGCCCTGGATGAGTGTGAAGAAGTGACCCTGGCTCGACTTATTAATCACGTAACTCGCCCCCCGGGATCGCAAACCTCCGGTACACCCTTGAAATTCCTTGTGACCAGCCGCCCATACCATGGAATCGGGGGGAAACTTGGCTTATCCCCAACGACGATCCATTTGAAAGGGGAGAGGGAGATCAATGCCATTACCGCCGACGTTAATCGTGTCATAGATGCGGGTGTTACCACACTAGAGTCATACTGGGAGCCCCCTGGGGGGCTCGAATATTTACGTGTTCTCCTCGAATCCTCTGCCGATCGGTCATTCCTTTGGGTATCGCTTGTTATCGAGAGCTTAAGGGATAGTGTGGACGGCTCCAGGGCGGGATTGATAGACATTGTTTCTACCGCGCCGGCCAAACTCGATGAACTTTACACCAAGATTCTTTCCAAAAGCACGAACTGCGAACTGGCCCGTAGAGTCCTGAACATAGTGGTAGCGGCTGGAAGACCTCTTACCCTTCCGGAGATGAACGTTGCACTTACAATCAGGCGGGGCTACAAGTCGATGAACGACCTACAAGGCTATCTTTACAATGGCTTTGAAAAGACTGTGAAAAACCTGTGTGGACTCTTCGTGCGAGTCATTGATTCGAGGATCTACCTCGTGCACCAAACGGCGAAAGAGAATTCCTAATTAAAGGGGCGTTGTCTAGTCCGAGGCAGTGGCAGTATACCATATGTCCCGTGAATGCCAACTTTTTACTGGCTGATATTTGCATCACCTACCTTTCGCTAGCAGACTTCGAAGACGACCCCTTAGAGAGGGATGAATTGTGGTCCGACAGAGCTAGCAGGGAGACAATCCACAATTATGCCCAGAAATATGTTTTTCTTGATTACGCAGCTAGCTATTGGCCGAGTCACTTCCGGGATTCACAGGATCGGAATATGAAGTTATTCCAGCGTACACGACAGATTTGCGAACGTGGATCGAATAGGTCCCTGACATGGCTTAATGTGTACTGGGAAAATAGTGACCCCTATCGCGGTCGCGCGTTCCCAAAAGATTTTACGCATTTGATGATAGCAACGTGGCTTGGGCAGCGGACGGTAGTTAAGCGATTATTGGAGGAAGGAGGAGATATCAACGCTCGATCCGAAAAATATGGCACTGCATTGAATGTAGCAGCTCTACGCGGAGACAGGCACATTGGTGGGATGGTAGTGGAAAGAAACATCAATGCGTATGTTTGGGGGAGAGAGTATAATATCTCGCATGTGAAGTGCCCTGCTAGTATGAAGCGGCGATGCGTGACTGACAACGGGTTAACCTTGTGTCACAGATGGTACGTGGGTTCTCGGTCCGGGAGAGAGTGGAAGCTGATTGCAGGCATGTTTTGCGTCACAGAAGGTAAGACGAAGTCCCAGATCATTTTCCGTTTACATTGTTCTATTGCTGAAAATAGAGTCTTCAACACAATAGAGAGTAAGTGAGCTCCTATATGAATGTTGGACAGCCGTCGTGGCCAACTCCGGATTAACCAATGATTGTAGAGCGTAAGTCAGCCAGTACAATACCAGAGGATAATAGAATAAAGATTGCTGAGTTGCGGGGAGGTCCAGGAGGTAAGTGACCTGCTTCGTAGCTCAGATTGTGCAAGTTAAAGCTGACCGCCAACTTGTTGGATGTTCTAGTTTGTACGTAAATGAATCCAGTGCATTCATATCACAAGGGACTTGCTGACTAAAGGCTGGGGTACTGCGTGCGTTGTAGGACGTAAGTCAACTTGATCCAGGAAAGCTCTGGGGTGAGATAATTGCTGACATTTGACATATTTGGTGTTGCAGGAGGTAAGCGAACCTGATCAACAAGATTCCGCGATATCGCAATTTCTGACCTGTGGCTTTCGGGTGTTATAGGAGGTGAGTGAGCCAGATCAACTATGGCCCTTGGTATAACGGTTACTTACCACTAGCTTACTGCGTGATATAGAAGGTAAGCTGGCCTGGTCAGCTATGGTATTAGGATAATGCGGTTGCTGACCCTCTACTTAATGAGTGTTATAGAAGGTAAGTGAGCCTAATCCATCATGGTTCCGGCCACCACATTTACTAACCTCCGGCTCCCCGCGTGTTTCAGAAAGTAAGTAAATCTAATCAGCCACTCAAGAGAATTGCTAGCCTCTAGTTCGCTAAGTGTTGTAGTATGTAAGTGAACAGGACCCGCAAGGGTTCCGGCAGGAGACAATTGATGACATCTAACTCGCTGAGTGTTCTAGTATGTAAGTGAACAAGATCAGCGGAAGTTCTGTTACGAGATAGCTGCTGATATCTAGCTCGTGGACTATCGCAGGCGGTGAGTGAAGGGAATCAAGACGGGTTCTAGAATAAGAGGGCTGCTGACCGATGGCTTGGTGAGTTTTGCAGAAAGTGAGTAAACCCGACCAGCCACCGTTCTGGCACAAGACAATTACTGACTGATGACTCGCTGTGGGCTGCTGTGGGTAAGTAAAAGTGATCCACGACGGTTTTCATGCCTCGTGACTTCTGACCTCTGGCCCCCCCAATCGCTGCAGAGAGTGAGTCAACATTACCAACCACGGCCCTTGGGGGAAGTGATTGCTGACCTATGGTTCGCCCAATGTGTCAGTGGGTAAGTGATCATCAGAGTTCTTGGATGTGGCAATTACTAACTCGTGCTCGCTGGGGGTTATAGAATGTTAGTGTCTCAGAGTAACCCTGGCCCTGGGATGAAATAATTGCTGACCTTTCGCCCGCTGGTGTTGTAGAATGTAAGTGAAACTGGCCAATAACTGTTATGGGACGAGATAGTTGCAGAATTCTGGCTTGCTGAGTCTTGTAGGATGTGAGCGATCTTGATCAACCAGGACTCTTGTATTGATAACTGCTAACCTGGGCTCGCTCCACGCCGTAGAATGTAAGGGTACCTCATGGACCATCGCTCTGGTACAAGATAATTGCTGACTTCTCGCTCGCTTTGCGTCGTAGGATGTAAGTGTACCCGATCAACTGGGGTTTTGTCACGGGATAATTGCTAATCTCTGATACTCTGTGCTTGCTGCAGATTGTAAGTGAACCTTACCACCACGGGCTTTCGCGGCAATTGCTGACTCCAGGCCCGCCAAGCGCGCGTGTTGCAGTGGGCAAGTGAACCTGATCGACCAGCGTTCTTAGACGAGGCAATCGCTGACCAATGGCTCGCTAAGCCTTATAGGATGTAAGTGTACTTGATCAACTCTAGCTCTGGTGTGAAACAATTTCTGACCTCCCATCCGCCGGATTTTGCAGTGGGTAAGTGAAATTGATCAACCAAGGTTCCGGTGCCAGGCGATTCCTGACCGATAGCTTGCTGAGTGTCGTAGTATGTAAGAGAACCTGATTAACCTAGGCTTTAGGATGAAACAATTGCTGACCTCTGGTCTGTTGTATGTTTAAACTTAGGATGTAAGTGTGCCTGGATCAAACACGGTTCTAGTGCGAGACAATTGCTGACCGACGGCTCGCTGGGCGTTGCAGTATGTAAGAGAACCTCGCCAACCTCTGCCCTTGGTGCTATAGTTTCTGAATTCTGGCTCACCGACCGTTGTAGTGTGTAAGTCAATCTGGTCAGCCAAAGTTCCTGTCGAAGGCAGTTTCTAACCGCCGGCTCGCTGCGGATTGTAGGATGTAAGTGTGTCCGATCCATGAGGATTCGGTTGCGCGTGTATTGCTAAAGTTCGACTCTCTGAGTGCTGCAGTGGGTAAGTTAAACCTGTCAACAGCAGTTATGGGACGTGACGATTGCTGAGTTCTAGGCTTGCTGGGTCTCATAGAATGTGAGCAAACCTGATCAACCAGAGTTCCTATACCAGGCAGCAACTAACCTCAGACACGCACCGCGTTGTAGTGTGTAAGTGTGCTTAACGAACCTTAGTTCTGGTGCTGGACGGTTGCTGACTTCTGGCTCTCTGTACACTGTAGGATGTAAGTGTACCTAGCTAGCCGTGGTTCTAGTACCAGATAATTACTGACCTCTGTCTGGATGGATGAATGTCGTAGGTGGTAAGTAGTCTCGCGTTTCCTCCGTCGTCTGTTACCACCACCGTACTGATATACCCCACCTACTACACACAGCTTGTATGTCCCCTAACGAAGCTCATTTGACGCCGGTGATTCCATACTAACTTCACGCTTGTATTACTCATAGGAGGTAAGCATCGAGAATCTCCACATACGACCTCCCGCAAAAGCTAACCACACCCTATTTACACATCGCAGTTTGTATGAAAACTTCTACGCCCTCCCCTGCACCTCGTAACACATGCTTACGCAATATCATGTGACAGATCGTTAGTAAACCTCTTCCACCCCCTACATGTTTCTCTTATTAATACCCGATGCACCTCACGACCGTTCGGGAAACCTAGAGGGTGAGTAATCCAACCGTAATTCTAATAACCGCTGCAAGCATGGGATATTCGCTGATCTTTCTACAGTCTGTGAGTTGTGCAATTTTACCCTTCACCGTCATTGCAGGTTATAAAACAATTAACCCCGCCCTAGCTTTGCACCTCGGACAGACCAGATCCCGGCACCCCCCAGTCTGCCCCGGATCCCCAGGCTCCGCAGGGAACCCCTGCAACAGATGGGTATTACGTTGTGCCCCTTAGCCCGTGATCAAAGACCTTACTTACCACCTTATAGATTCGATGTCGCTAGTGACTTATCGGATGAAGGATGGTCCCTAGTTCAATACGTGTACTAGCCGGAGACTTTGGCAGGGCTATATATGTTATATATGCGGACCCTTGCTGTTAAGATTTAGCTCAGTGAGGAGTATCATATCTGTGTTTAGATGTAGGAATTGTGGGGAGGTGGATTCTCGCGGTTGGGGCTGTTACACCTACACTTGCGTCTTCAGAATATACTCGCTTTTCAAGGACATGAGAATCAGTGATCCCAAGCGGCCAGTCCGGTCTTGGTTTTGAAAAGCCTGGGTCAGTCCGGTCGAAATTCTCAGCAGCCGCCAAAACTTGGGGGCGACCAGACAACCGCCGGGTCGAGTCTTTGCGCAATCCAGATCAGAGCCGCCAGATACCCAGGCAAAGCCGCCAGATGCTCAGGTAATACGAAAATATCTATGGACAGCCTGCAGGCTTCGCATTTTCAATCGCTCGGGATAGGTTAGTAGGAGAAAGACGTTTCTGGTGCTATATATTCAGCTTAAGACAAAATGATGTCATCTACCGATGAACCACCACGATACCCAAATATACTAGCCCACCTCAGGACACTCTATACCATCCTTCACACAACCCTCTGACCACCCCGGTTGGATATCTATTAACCGAGTAGTTTTATAAACAATTAGTCCTATTGAATAATGAAATATTTCTTAGTAATGAAACACAAGTGATCTCTTGGGACATCGGCCGCAGGTGACCCAGGCTGCACCCAGCTGTCCCCGAAAAAGCTTGGGTCATCCCGGCCGTACTCAAGGCCTGACGGACTGGCAGCTTGGGATCACTGATGAGCATCAATGCCCTCCAACCAAACTCGAGATCTCAGAGCCATAAGTGCATGCAGTTCAGGAACACACTATATCCCAGATTATGATTTGATAGACTAACACTAGCAGCACGTACACTAAGCTCGGTACCTGTTTATAGCAACCGGGTTTGTCAGAGTGCCATCGGCATGCTATACCCAGGAATTAGATTATCAATTACGTTTTAACGCGAGAGGCCCTAGGTTTCTAGATTCGTAAGTTTATAGGTTGTGTAGACTTGGGTAGGGTATATAGACAAAAGTTTGGAAAAAACTCACATTTATTCCCGCAATTTCCCCCACGTCTGCTAGCAATCAAGTTGTGTTCTACGTGCTGAGCCCCTACAGGCACGAGAGGTTGTTTCCCGGGCCGCACAGTTTGCAGTTCCTACTTCCCCACTGCTCGAGGTCCTTCCCCAAGACTCTGGTTACATGCTCCGAAATGGGAACAAAGAAACACAGGGCGATAGACACCCACACCGCACCGGATTCCACCCGGTGGGCAAAGAGAAACCCCGGAATAAGAAAAGCAGCTTTTTTTTTTTTCGAAATCACCCTCACTCACTCAGAGATTGTTCAAGTGCCTCGACGGTTGGAACAGTTAATTCAGTTCCCTGCTAGTGCAAATTCTGTTGTTTCATGTCACCATTACCGTATTCAGGGAGAAGGGAGGATTGTGGGTCATGCTAGGCTATTAGTCGGCCCTATTTGCAAGTCTTTAGTCATTCCCGGGGTCACAGTATTACTAGTGGAAATGCAGAAGGGGAGTGGTGTAGGATGAATACTAAACCCGGGAGTGTTCTGGAATCACCGGAACGGTGGTGGCCTCAAGGGTAAGTAGCCTGATCATTAGTGAGGAATTGCTGAAATAGGTAAGAGGACTTTGTATAATGAATGGCCGGAGTGTCGTACTTTTCTATACAAACCCCCTCCTGCCCACAGATAAAAATAGCAGGCAATCGACAAACCACCAGAAGACTCTATTCTAAAGTCATTACTCTTTTCTCTCCATGTCACTCCACCTATCTCCGTCGGCGTTTCATAATATCCCTCCACCAACCGTGACTCTCCGGGGACGCCCATTCCCTGCGGTGTCTATCTAAACCCCTTGACATTGTTATAACGGCTCTCTCACCGTCCTTCGCCCATTAAACTCTTCCCAATAGGGAGTTCGAGTTGGTTCCTTCAGCACCATTACGTAAGGCCGCATCATTCACCATGACATTCGCGATGACATCCGTAGCGGAAAACGAGGTTTCCACCAGTCCTTTCTCCCGTAACCCCGGCTATCAAAGAGCGTAGAAGGAAAAAAGCAAAAAGCAGGAACAGGAAATAACGAGGAACATATCTCTCCGACAAAGCGAGAGTCCAACATTCGAATGAGCGCTTGTGATTATAAACTAGGCCCAAGGATCAACTGGTCGCTTGGGGTTCCCACTCGGATCCCCATAACGCAGGCATTGTACCTTCCTTCTACTCGCACCCCACCTTCTATTGTAGAGGTCCCTGCACAACCAAGCATTTTAAGGCAGCTCCTCAGGGTCATTCCGAACATCCAGGCTCAAAATTAGTGCACCCAATAGTACAGTCCGTCCACCCTCACCCAGAGACGAGACGGACGGTATCAGGACTGTGCCCAAGACGGACGCCAGGGCCCTATGTGTCTTGGTAGATATCCTGACTGCCGTCAACTACGATACAGGTACTATAACTGCAGGAAACCTGCACGTCACTGGAGGTGACTCTGGGCCCTTTAGGTAAGACTCGGACCCATTCAGGAATAGCACTAGCGCCAGACGGCAGGGACCTATAACCAGCCCTATACCCAGCCCCTCAGATTCCCGTTTTTACACAAGACGGACGCCCGAGACTACCGGGCCCTGCCTTTCGCCCGCGACGCTTTGACACACTGGCCCCGGGTGTCCCGGATAGGTTGTCTTAGAGTGCCGCGTGCTGGCGTGCATCGTTGGTAAAGACGGTAGTGTGAGAGGTTGACTATGTCCCAGCCGTCTAGTGCTAGTTCTATTCCTGAACGGGTCTGCGTATTACCTACCGGACCCGGAGTCACCTCCAGTCATGTGCAGGTTGCCTACAGTTAGCTGTAGTTGGCGGCAGTGAGGATATTTGCCAAGGCACCTACAGGACCCTGGCACACGTCCTGGGCACAGTCCCTAACGATACCGCCCATTCCGCCTTTTGGTGGGGACGGACGGACTGGACTATTGGGTACTGCCGGCCGGGCCGTGGCGCTTAGGTACACTTAGGTGAACTGAGTGACATGTTTGGCGAAATCAGAAATTTAGGGGTACTTTGGAATTCTAGAGATTGGGTAATGGTAGTGGTGAGGGGGGTATTTGGAATTTTCCTTGCGCTTTCTAAATTGTGATAGTCCTTTGATGCACCATGAGAAATAGTTTGCACATAAGTCTTTGTAGTTCCCCCGTATCAGAGCAAACGGTAAGCAATACAGTTCTATCCCAACAGCAACACAATTACTCTAAGGTTAGTACTCGTAGTCGCTCACTCGCATGTAGACCCCAGAAGGTGGGGAAGCCAGTCTCGGGGCTTCCCGGGCAAGGTAAATAAATCGCCTACAGTTTATTTGCACGAAAGCGGGGGTATGCTTAATATACGGAGAACTACTAAGATCCCGTCAAAATTTTTGACTGTTCTGGATGGATGCCAGATGCACGGAGTTGATGGTGGAGGTTTCGGGAGTCAGACAGATAGTTTAGAGTATAATAGATGGTTGTGGAGATTTAGAGGTTTATGGTGGAGGATCCCCGGGTATTTCTTTCCTTCGTTATCGCGGTATTGTGCGGAAGAGCGGATTCATGCATGGAGGGACAGAGATAGGTGTGGTGATCCATTGAAGGATCAGGATGTGTTTATTGTGTTTTACTTATACACATGTCTTCATCCTTAGTTTAGAGAGGAAGAACGAAGTTGTTTACCATACCTCCCCTACTCTCCCACATACTGTTTAGGCTCCTAGCAAATCCTCTTATTCTATTGCCCACCGCTGTGCAGCTAGTCTTCCACCTTTATCCCCCGAGTAACAAAACCCAAGCCAAGGGTGCAGAATGCCGTGTTTGATAGAATGCACCTCACCAGAGAAGTCAAAAAATCCTAAGTAATGTAGTGTAACTTAGTCCGCCTAAGTTACAGACGGACACCTCTAGACGAGAGAGCCTGATTCATTTTTGCCGCTTTTTGTCTCGCAGATAAATCACACAATACAGCTATCATACCTGCGCAGCAAAAAAAAAGAAAAAACTAGACTTTAGCGACAGCACAGCACAATAGATCTTATTGTTGAAGCGTCCCCGATAAACCTGTTCGGAGGTTGCGTATGGTATAACCTAGCGGAACTTCGACAAAATAATTGGGATCACGATGACGACTAAATTGTATTGAATCTATTTTGTGAATTCCATGAAAAGAGTCGCCAGGTCGGATGGAACCCCCCGAGGTTTTTAAAGTATCATGAGCCAAGAGTGTTATATTCCTAAGGTGAAATACCATCACATCCTTCAATGGTAAGCACATACTCGAGTAAACCTTGTGAAGTAAACCTCCTGACTAATAACCAACATTTGCGGAAGCATCCACTCGGACGCCAAGATGTTAGAACCTCTCATTGCGAGTATTCTACTAACAAGGGCGTTCTATTCTGCTGTATGATATTTGTTGTGGTTGCTATTATATTTGTTTTCCACTTTTTTCTTTGACTAGGACATCCTATGAGAGCGGCGGTGAGGTAAGATTTTTCATTACAAGCAGAAGAAGATTCAAATCACATCGGTGATTATAACACCATCCAAAAGTCAAAATATTCCAAAGGGATACATTACCTGGTATACCCGGAAGAACCTGCAATACCACCACCACGGGCAAACACAGCTCCTTGTAGGCGCCATCCCGGGTAGTGTCCTCGTAGGCGATCCTGCCCGTCCAGATCCTCCGCCACCAATTTCACTCCTCCTAACTCTTTATTATCAAGCATCCCAGCCCCATACCAGAATCTTAACCCATTTCATCAAAACAATATTGTAGCTAGACTGGTAATGGACACCAGGATGATAGAATGATTTGTGGAATTGGTAGACTCTGATCGAGTATGGTCGATTATAATCGGTTTTTCCCCAGTATAGACCGGGTTCATAGGTCAATACGTGATAGAAGATTTAAGCAGTTTTGTTACTTCAGTTCCATTTCCAACATTTTGATAAAGTGAATTTTGAAGCAAGATATAGTTCCGCTGATCATAAACTAACGTTTATTGTCATTGAGATTTTAAAAAACAAATTGTGGCTATTATATGGTGTGGCATTTTTTTCACAAGTAGCCTTTTAGGCCCTGTTGGGTTGGTTATTTTTATGACCGTATATTTTTTGTGATCATAAAATTACAAACATTTTATATTTGAAAACATAATTGTTCTGATTGGCCTAAACCTCAAAAATATGCCATATTTTAGGCCATGCCGAGCACCCCCTCCGTCTCAATATTTTTTATTGAGAAATTTTTGCCGTAAAACCCACCTTTATGACAAAAATAACCAACCGGCCAAGTCTTTGGGCGCATCTAGTTGTCACCTCAAACCTTCATTATATCCCTGATTATAGAGGTTTGCTGCAAAACTCTATTTTGCCTCTGAGTGGCATGTCTGGTTGACACCAAAACTCAACAATAAAAATGTAATAATGATGTCAAAATGAAGGTTTGTGAAATACCGATCTGACCAATATTTCACAAACCTTCATTTTGGAATGGTGTGAATAGGTTATGACAACCCACTACAACCACCAACTTTTGCAACAAAAAAAAAAAGAAATAAGCACCACAACACAAGTGCCAATGTGTCCCTCATGATAATTATCCTGGTCTTTTTGTGACATTCCTTGAATTCATTTTCCTGGTGACCAGACACACTTCTTAGAACCTGAAAATTGCTGATTATGACAAGTTGTGATTATTGCAGTTGCCAGCTTCAACCGACATTTTGTGATTATGAAGGTTTGAAATACCCTGGACGACCAGAAGCACCCTTAAACTAATCATATGCGCTCATGCGAAAGGGCATACCAGATTACTCACCCCCGATCACTCGCCTGTCTTGGCAGCTTATTAAGCCTTTTCACAAATTAACACACCTCGTGGTTTCCGGTGTCCGGAACAATACCATTGCCTATTTCAGCACTCTCAGCACATCTTCATATCAGACCTGATTATCATTCTATCCGCCTGCATCTATCCTGCATTACTTCAATAATCTTATACTGACTTTTTTGGCACTATCACAGGCCCCACAGAACAAGAATAGCTACTGCTCCACTTCCAATACCACCTTTCGTTCTCCGCCTCAGGAGCTTCGGTTTCGTGTATTCAGCAAATATCTGGCATATGTATTGGGCAACCTACATCACGAGAGGCAGTTGCCATTTGTGAAGTTCGCCGTCCGGCATCCGTACGCCGCCCTGCTTGGCAGCGCGTACGTTGCGCTCTCACACACCTCTTCCCGGCTGGCATTCCCCCTACGCCTATTCACAGGAAACCCTACTCTTTCCGTTTACGCCACCACAGAACTCCACCTGGTGGGTGCTCCGCCAAATCCTCTCCCATATTTGACGATATCTCTTCCTTTTGCACACCTCAATCGCCATCACTCCAATACTTGGATCTTGCCTCAGACATCCAAAACCCACACTCTTGTATAAGAGTGCAAAACACTGCAAAAACAGGCCCCTCAGCCCCAACCTAGGACGGAAAAGCCTCACACCTTACCAAGAGAGGCAACCAATTGCCGGCGTTCGGGCTCTTATGGTGTGTGGGCCCCATAGGAGTGCCGTATTAACTCTCACAATTCGCTATCTCTGTCATTCAAGTATCACAAATATCCCTGCACTGTGCAGTACTAGAACATCGCAGCATCAGTCCCAGATACTCGTCCCAGGCAAGAAGTATCCGAAAATACGGGTCGTGATTTTGTATTACGCACGGATCTTTTGCCATTCGTTTTAAGAATCCCTGTTTTCGGATACTTCTTGCCTGGGACGAGTAGGTCTAGCTTGGCAAGTTAACGGAATCGCGAAAGCTAGTTAATGGGATCCAACGGAGCCAAATGGCTCGGGCTATGCCATGTCAAGAAAGCACTAATCCCTCTCGAGGATTATTGTCTGAATCTTGAGAATATCGACCTAACTGAGATACCGAATCGCACGCCTTAATACGGCGGGAGAGCACCCGAGCGCCTGTCATCCCTTAGCCTCTGATCATTCACGCGCATAGCCGAGAACAGTGCAATCACGAGCATTACGGTACAGGTGAGAGAAATCGAACTTCCTCTTACGATATTAGCTCAAGGGCGACGTGAAGAATCCTGCTTGCTCCAGCCACAGCGCCAAAATTCGTCTTGCTTTTTTCGTATCACACCTGGCTTGTTAGGCTGCGCAACTCCCATTACATACGCACCACCCAGACCCGAACAGTTTTAACAGCTCCTGCGGAGCTTTCCAAACGGATCCAAGACCAGCGATCAACAACTATGTTAAAATAATCGCTCGAGTACTCTATCCAAGGTGGTTACACCTGCTCGTGCCGAGCAGTCCCGCACCACAACCGCCTCTGCGGTGCCGTACAGCACAGTGCACACAAAGGCGCAAAGATGTCTTAATCCTCGACAACACTAAAGGCTCACGGGCGATAACCTTGCCGTACGGCAGGCAGGTTGGCAGGCGAAAGAAGAAAAAATAGCAAAAAAACAACTACCGACATCTTACATATCCTCCCACCTGCGCTAGACTTAATAAAGGGGAAGAAGAAGACGCAAGCAAGGCTGACAGGAGCTCTTATACAGGCTACGGCACCGAAAATCAAGGAGGCGAGCATATATGACGTTCCAGCGACTTAAAATCTGCCAGCCAACCGGAATGCGAAGAAAATACAAAGATTTAGGGATCTATCTGTCTGATGCGATCACCGATTGCTTTGTGTTCCCAGAACCCGAAGCCAACCCGACTGCGCGTGCGTTGGGAATCGAGTATGAATAGCGCGCTCATTGATCTGGGGGGTAGGGGTGAGGGAGGGAAGGAAAAGGTAAGTGAAAATACATGAAAACATCGATATATAAAGGAACTAATGCCCAGGAGACCGCTAAACAGACGAGAAGGAGAGTAAAGTTTAGACACCGAACTCTCTAACACCACCCGCTTTCTGGTGAAAAAAGGAAACAAGAAAAACAACAAGCCACCGCACCAGCCTGTGGCCCACGAGCGAAACCCCCCCCCCCGGCAGACCGGAAAGAGATGAAATATCCATGGGAAACAAAAAACACCCCAACTCTAGCCCGAGTCTCCACCAGGGAATCTTCAATGGCTTTGTCGTGACAATTTCTCGCGAGCAGCGCGACGCTTCCAGCTCCCGTTCTTATTCACCTTCTCCCCAGTTTGATAGTGGCACTGGCCTTGTCGCGAGTGCTCTTGCGTGTTTGAACGACCTGCCCCAGCAGCCAAATCGGTGCGACTCGGATCGGAGGATCGACCGATCGTACAAGTTTGCAGATGATTGAGGTTTCGAACCTGAGAAACTTCATTCAAGCCATGTGCCCGGGTCTGGCCAGGATGCTGGTTGGGTCGTGATTGAGTTCGAGAGTGGCTATCCAGATCGGGATTGCGGTCACCGATGTAGTCTTCATGAGGATCTTGGTTCTGACGAGCTGGGAGATACCCAATCTGAATGGACAGATCGGGAAAGCTGCGCGGAGGACCTAAATCCCCTGCAGGATGTCGGGGACGAGCGCTGCTTGGGCGACCAGTTGAGCCAGTGTTCGAGCTATTGGAAAATTCCGGGCGGACTAGGGGGCCCGGATGATTCGGAGAACTTAGATCATCAAAACAACCCTCACCCATAAGATCGCGGTCGAGGCAATTCCCACCATCGGCCCGGTTTCTCCCACGCCAATTGGGATTCTTGAGCCCCCTCTCTTGCCACATCTTCTCCGGCCTAACTGCTCTTTCGGCCTCCAGTATAAGCTTTCTCTCCCGTTGTATAATCGCCACAGCGCCCTGATCCAGATATCCCATGCACTGCTCGCCATGAAGCGTAGAAGCCGATATGACCACGTCGATGCCGAGGTACAAAAGGCTCTTGCCCACAAATCTTCCATCAAAGTCCTCCTTCATCCCCAGCACCGGCCTACCATTCGAGATCGTCGGGTCAATTGGCAGGAAGAACTGCTTATGTTCCTCGGCGACTGCATCCCAACCTTTGTACCCTTGGGTTGTCGAAGACCTGTAACTCTCAGCAAAACTTCCTCTGGGTATATTGGTTCAGCTGGATTGGCAAAAAGGACATACATCACGCGAACATTATCACCCAACTCCTCAACAACAATCCACGGACGCCTCTTCCTATTGTTGTTGGGGCCGTCGACGGAGTTGAGGCGTTCCCTATCGACATCCCTCACCAACGACTTAGGCTTGCCCGTCCAGAATATCACACCGAGGGTAGGAGCGTGAAGGCATTTTGGGGGATTTTCTCTAGCGGATTGTTCCGAAATGTTGAGCGGTCCCTCACCACCGTCCACAGCCATTGACCGATGCGCTCCATTTTCTATTGTTAGCTCTGCCATCGTCGTTTGTGTGGCCGTGCAGAAATTTATATCCCTGTATGTATAAGAATATTTGTGTATTAATTTTATAGAAAGATGGGTAGATGAGTGGACGGGTGTATAAGAAGCTTTTGCGTTGAAAGAGTTGGTGGGCAGTGCGAGGCGGGGGGAGGAAGCGTGAGTTTAAATGCTTTCCACGAGAGCGACATTCAATTTGGTGACGAGCAGGGAGTTTCAATGGGTTGATTCTTTGATTTCACAAAAAATAC
Source organism: Tuber brumale (assembly GCA_014065205.1). Taxonomy (NCBI): domain Eukaryota; kingdom Fungi; phylum Ascomycota; class Pezizomycetes; order Pezizales; family Tuberaceae; genus Tuber; species Tuber brumale. The sequence goes on from JACCEG010000511.1 coordinate 54,318, forward strand.
TATCGGGGAAGAAAAGAAATCCAGGACAGAGACGAGAGAGGGAGATGGAGGATATACAAACGAAATCCCTTCCTGTGTTTCGAGATGGTAGGCACCAAACGGCCACGAACATGAAACATTGAAGCATAACTTACCTAGAGAATCAGCCCCCTCCAGCTCCTAACACCTGATCTGCCTTCGACCGGAACCCCACAATTTCATTCAGTTTCATTCACTATCCCTATTTTGCCTCCTGAACCCCAAACCCTCCACCATGGTCGGTTCGCGATCATGATACCCCAGGCACGCCTACCAATTGGACCTCAACCGCAAACCTCATAACATCAACTTTCCGCTAACGGTCTAATAGGTTTGCGCAAAAGGCCATTGCTCCAGGCAATGGCCGGGTTTCAATAACCCTTTCTCACGGTAGTTATGGTTAGCCTAAGGCGTTCGATAGAGTGGCTAAAGTCTCATGCAATATAAGCTTCTTACCCGCTCTTCCTCCTATCGCAAAAGTAAGCTTATTATCATAGCTGCACCAGGCCAATGGGAATCCACCGATCCGCCCCCACAAAGGTTATCGATCAACTTGCATCGCCTGTTCTCGCTTCAGGCAGAAACTATGTGCAAGTGCTGTAAGATATATCCGCCTGCAGTCTTGAAACACACTTGGAGAGCCACAACTCAACAAGCAAAGGCGTCCCAAAACCCTCAAACACAGATGTCTAATACCCACGGAGCCAGCCAAATTACCCTAACACGCTTGTAGAGTAGACCTCCTGGCAAGTATTTACAAAAGTTTGCGTGAAGTCACTCCCCCCCCTCGAAGAGGAGGGGAAGTCCCGGGCTTCCCAGAAAGGAATGCCGTTATTCTCCCGGAATTGTGGTCGAAGGCGAAGCTTTCCAGATCAAATGACTTCCGAGTGCGGAGATGTGATGCAGTTGTTCAACTGCCTGTGTAATCGCGGTATGATCCTTTGTTGAACCTGGGAACCACTTGGCATCGGTCCGCCCCGGACCCGCGATTAAGCGGTGCCTGCGAAGACGCCTACTACTACATACTGCCAAAATCCAGGCCTTTTGTTTAGAATTTAGTGACATGCAATGGTGGTCGTGTTCACAAACGCCGCCCAGTTACGGGTAATCCTCTGCCTGCAATATAGGTACTGTTGGAGGTGTGAATTGCCTCGTCATGGAGAATGTGGACATTCGCAATTAGGTGCGGTTGCTTATCCATCATGAATTCCTAGACATTCTGCGTGGAATTCCTGTACCTAAAGAGGCTGGGGGGTCCGTTGCGCAAGAGAAGAAAAAGAGGAGAATAGTGGAGACCGACTGCGAACATTGGACATCGATTCTCTGTTCCCATCATCACTGATTCTTCCTTCATCCGGGTATCCCTTTCTCAGATAAAAGTAGAAAACCGAACAAGCACTCTCGTTACGGCCATGTTGCCGTCAGTTGTCGAAGATCTTTAAGACATCAATTGTACCGGGGGTTGTGGGTAAGTCTGTCGAACTCTTGGCAGCGTTTAACTTACTATGTGATTTGGTGCCAAGAGTTCGACAGACTTTTTTCCAACCCTTAGTACGGGGAAGAAACCCTGGCATGATAGCAAACACCCACCAAGGAACGCCAGGTCCCGCACCGCACTAAGCACCTCACCTCAAAAGGTAACTGAAAATACTACCGTAAGAACTCGAATAATTGAACCTCGCGCTGGGACTTTCAAAATTTCCTCCCTTGCATAGGGGGGTGAAAACACCGCAGAAACTAACCCTCGAGGCCCCAGCCTAAGACAAAGCAAAAGGAAACAAGTGCAGCACTTTACCAGCAAAGGCAACTCCAACGTCCTAGCTCCAAGTTCAATTATTCGAATTCTTACGGTAGCCCCCTTATGACGTAAGGAGCTAAGGTGAATTACGTATATACAGGAGATCTGATGCGTAGGGAGGAAAAAAATAAGAGGGTGAAATGACAGAGCCTTCATACTTGGACAGTAAGCAGTGGCCAGGACGAAAGGTAATTATGAATAGAAAGGCTCTTCAGCACAGTCAGCCCTCCCCCCCTTCCAATATCAATCGTACTGGTATGTCCCACGTTGGGACCTCAAGCGTAGGTGAAAGCACCCAGATCTCGGACAACTCCAGTAACACTATGGCCGGCGTACCGCGGAGAAACTGTCTGCGGTACTGTAAAAAAGTGCAATACCCATTCCTAAGAATCTGGCTACGACGTTGGAGTTGCCTGTTCTGGAAAAGTCAGTGGTCACTTTCGCTTCACCGGCCCCCAACCGCTGGTGCTTCGTTTGCCCCCCCCCCCCCCAGTCAAAACGGGGAAATTCTAGACGTCCCAAGACCTCGATCTTGGTACCAGTCCCATATTCCACTTATCACGATAAAGTTGTGGACGGCTACTGGCATAAGTTACCGCATTACCTGGCAAGATTCGCCTGCGATACCGGTGGTATCATTCAGCAATATGATACTGTCAGGGAGGGTCTAGAATAGGCCTACCGGTTAGTCCCGGCTACAAAGGCTCAAGTGAAAGCTCTCTATTACAAACCCAGGCTAACATCCAAGTAAACTATTACCGACGATCTGGCAGCAGGCGAACCTACTACGGCCGTGGGGCGATAAGGCTGGCCAAGAAGTGCTTAATTGCGTTCCGTAGGCGATCTACAACTTACTAAGAATAGAGCCAAGCAGGCACGGTTTTAGGATCAAACACGAGGCTTAATTTAACTACTGCAGCTCCTGGGTCCCATGAACTAATCGAGTATCAACAGTTCCTACGCTGCAAAAATCCTACGATGAGTCCATTGATCTTGATTGCCTATGAGACTACCGCTGTGGAGGGGTATGGGTTTAGTGTTCGTGGTATGATAGTATTTTGTTCGCGCTTTTTCTCTTTGGAATTTTCTGTTTGGGAGAGAACTTGGCGTGTGGAACCTTGGGCAGCGATACTGTCGTAAGTTAATAATATTATTATGATAACAATTCTATGATAAGAATATATGAGATAAAAAGATAAAAAAATACTATGATAAGAATTTCTCTATCGTCTTCGGAGATTATCACACGACAACAGCACAAAAACCTCTGGGCAGAAAACCAATTAGATGGCGTTTCTTTCCTAGCTCAGGCGGGTTCAGTTTCATCTTTTTTCCTTCTTTGTTCACGGCCACCCCCCTAGGTCAATTTTCCGCAGCTTATCCTATGGTATTTGAGGAGGCCACAGAGTGAGCAAAAGTCCACAAACGCAGCCCAGTCGAGCGCATCGTCCACAAAAAGAAAGTCCATCAAAACCCTCCATACCGATACTCGAGTACCGTAGGTGAGCATGACAATATTACAGTTGAGAGGTTCTTCACTAAGGTTTGTTATTTTGTGGGATTGTGATTTATTAGGCCCTGTTTGGATACGACCGTTCCGTTCCGTTCCCCCATACAAACGACCGTTCACCCACCATTTCGAAATGGAAGGACCGAACTGGTGTTTGGCAAACCTGGAAGATGGCAACCGTTCCATTCGGAAATGGTTACACTAACCATTTCAATACAGAGTTGCTTGGCAATTAAAAAATAATATAGAAATAACCTCTATGTATATAGTGATAAAATTACATAATACCTTAATTCAACCTAATATATGAAATAATATCTTGGCCAAAACTCAGAAAACAACAAACCAACAACACCATGGCTACAAATACTGATTGGAAGAAATTCCAGGATGCTATCATTCAAAGACGCAGGCTGATAGCCATTGGTGCTGCAGTTTACAGCCATTTTTTCCTCTCCAAACTTCCTGTTCATACCTCCATTTTTACCAGTCAATAGAGAAAGTTCTGTTATTGTAGTTAGGGAGAAAACTTTCTTATTGCAACGAACAGTTGCAACGAATGGTCAGTACATCCAAACACCATTCATCAGTACAACCGTTCCCAAATGGGTGGCAACCGTTCCTCCTCACACGACCATTTCGAAACCGAACGGTCGACCCGCCTTCCGTTCCCGCCAAACAGGGCCTTAGTGATCCTCAGCCTTTGGTCGATACACGACCGGTGCTCGAGCACAAGTGGTCCTATCATACTTCAGTGCTGTAAAAACTCTTGAAATTCACCATCTCCGGCAGCCCTTTAACCTCGGACTCCTGAGTCATAAACTCCTGAACAGGATTAGCTTTTTCCCGAAAGGGTACAGGACAGGCCCTATGGACTTGTTGGATCAAGTTAACCGATATTTGCAATGCTGTTAACCTGTCAAACTTAACCCATCGAGGGCTAACAGGCTAACTTCCGCTGATAACCGGACGGTGAATTTCAAACTTTTCACGGTATCATACAGTTCCACGATCAATCACAGGGCGCAAGGCCCCTGTAACCGCCATAAATCTTCACAAAAAAAAGTGACCTTGAGAAAGGAAAATGAGGCCCCCGTTTGGGCAACTCCTCAATAAGCGAGACTATGCTGTATCACGTATTGGTGGGCCGCTATGATAACAAATTGTTGTTCCAGAAGCTTTTGAGTCCCTCGAGACCTGCGCTTCCCGTCCCAAGCTCAATTTTCTTGAGAAGCTTCTCGCCAATTTCAATGGTAAGAGCTCTTACATAATTCCATTATAGTGGCTGAAAGCGAACTCTTAGGAGGTTCGCCTATTCTCACGGCATTGGTAGTCTTGGCGTATATATTAATATCAGTACATTGTAAATTTTCATAATCTAAAGTGCTATCATAGAAATACAAGAAATGGACTGGAGACATTAACTTACCTTGGGGGACGGGAATGAGGGAGCAACAGGTGACTGGGTTCGCCTATGATCTCAAAGTCCTGACTATAGCATTATAAGATTTCCCTCGGGCAAAGGAAATCTCGTGTTCAGTCCAATCGCTGGAGCCACTAAGGACAACCACTAGAATATGGCAATACACGAGTACTTCACAGACATTCCACAACTAAGCTTGCCAACCAAACAACCAAGATTTACAGCTGTGATACCGGACTTCACCTCCGATATTCCCACTGATATTCCCAATCAACGTCTTGTGTCTCGAAATATGATCTCTCCTTATTAAAGGTCGCTCCCCTCACCCGAAACAAAGTCATTTTATCACAAATCAAAATACTCGAGTATCACCGCATCAAAAATACCCCTGCTACTTCGTGTTACAACACTGAAAGCAACCCCTACCCTCCCACCATCCAGCTTTAATGGAGTTGAAGAAATACTGCAATTAACTCACGCAAAACGCGTGTCGGCACTTCCCCACCCCATCCCAATCTAATTGGGCCCACGGGTGATATTTTGTCTCTTATTTTCCCCAGGCTGCCAGCAAGCGCTCTACCGTATTAGCTCTGGTAATTGAGTTTAGTGTTCGGGCGTTCAAGATCCTTCTTAGGTATCTACGAGGACTGCCCCCGCACCCCCAGTTTAAGACAAAGGGGGTGGAGGAGGGCAGACATTACGAGCAAAGGGAACTCCAAGGTCCGCGTGCAAGATTTGGGTTAGCACAGAGCTGCAGACTATTGAGCTTCGAATGATCCACAAATCACGCGGTTGATGCCTCTTCCCCCTCCCCCACTCACACACACTTTCACCCTGGCTTGAACACAGCCTGTCCCGGCGTTCCTCGGACCGATTGCATTTAATGTCTCACGTCGGTCGCCGGATCCCCGGAAAAGAACGGAAAAAACAAATGGTGACCATGGCTGGGTCAAGTTTTCTCCATTTTTTCACTTCCAGGTACTACGGGCAGGACACTGCCTTGCTGTCGTGTTAAGCCTAGTATTAGTACCGGTACTGTACAAGGCACAAGCTATATGTTTTCGCACATGACAGGGATAATTTTGCGGGTTAACCTAAAATAACTGTTCATTAACTTTCGGCCTAGTACTTGTATTAGGACAGAGAAAGAACAGGAAGATAGTTTCACCTTCTGCCAAGAAGCCTCAAGCTCTTGGTAACCTACCATCGACACCAAATGTTCTTGTCCAAAGAGATCAAGCTTTGCCAAGGCGCTGCCCGGTTTGATGGGCTACCATAAAAACTCTTGAAATCCGCCATTTCAGGCCTGTGACGAGTATCCCTGTGAATCGCGACATCAGTCTAGATAGGTTTAGCTTAGCAAGTTAACCGATTTGTGAAAGCAAGTTAACGAGATCTAACATAGCCAAGTGGCTTGGGCTATACCATGTTATGAGACCGCTAATCCTTCTTAAAAGATTTTTGACTCAGAAGCCGGAGATCACTGGGATGACAGAGATGGCAGATTTCAAGAGTTTTTACGGTATCATAGCAGGGTATCTCTTCCAGGGCGTTGGTGAGGATGACAATCATCGCGTCACACACTAGAATGCCATCTCGTATCCTATGGAGGGATTAGTCTAACCACCCGGTGGGGTGGAGTGTTTGACCGCAGGGAGGAACTTTATCCCGGTTGCACAGTGCATGATTTACCGTGCAGTCCTCGTAGTGTCGAAGCGTTTTTAAAAAGAACCGCTATTGCATACCACCCAGATCGCAGAAAAGGACCAAGTTTTGGTGGTATGCAACAGCAGCCCCCATCAAAAACGCTTCGACCTTACGAGCACTGTACTACGTACAGTACGAGCTTGGCATTAAAAGTTATGAGTAGTTTGGCATTTTACACAGAACATGAGCAACTTTAACAACTTACAACTCATCCAAAAATGCTATATAATTAATCAAAGTAGTATTATCAGCTTTATAATCCCATAAGCATTAATTGCTAAAAGTTTGTTCCATAGAGTGTTGCAAAGTATGATACCTTTTCTATGGAAAATCAATATAAGGGGTACATTGCAACATCCCACCAAACAGGCCTTTAGATACCAATGCTCCCATGAGCGCAACAAAAATCACACAATTTTAACTGAATGAATCTATGGAATTGCATAGCTGATAATACTACTTTGACCGATTATCAGTATTTTTGAATGAGTTGTAAATCACTAAAGTTGCCCATTTTCTGTGTAAAATGCCAACTACTCATGACTTTTGATGCCAAAATCGTACAGTCCTCGTCTAGATGGTGAAGTGCTGCTCGGGATGTACGAGTACAATCCATGTCTGACATCGAAGATCAAAGGGAGTGGCTCTCGATTTTCGAGAGCCGTGCGTGGTCTTTGCTCTTCCCTCTCAAGCTTCAGCCAGGGGGGTCGAGGTCTCAGCTGGCATGCTCTTCTGTTAGGTGTTACACAAGAAGGTAGGCTCCAACACCACATAGTGCCGTACACCGGTAATCTTCTGGGGAACAGTTGGACGGCACCCCCGCACTTGATCTTTTTTTCCTGCCCGTCCCTTGCTGTTAGTGTTAATACTGCACTGCCTTACATGCATACTACATAGGTTCGGCGCGTATATAAGTTCAATCTTTCTCGCCCCACGTAAGCACTTAACCATCACCAACACATCAACATCAACATCATCACCACTATCGCCACCATGAGTATATTAAATATTGGGCTCGTTAGCTCGGCAATTTATCTCCTCGGTGCATGGGTGGCGTACCTTGTGCTACTAATTTTCTATAGACTCTGTCTACACCCGCTGCGACGCTTCCCCGGGCCAAAGATGGCGGCGGCGACGGGGTGGTACGCCGGGTATTGGGATTTATATCTGGGTGGGCAGATGGTGAATCATTTGGTGGATTTACATAAGGAATATGGTTAGTTTCGCCTTGCTTTATTTGGACACACTCGGATGATCGGGTACTAATGTAACATACATTCTTCAGGTCCAATAGTGCGCTGCGGGCCAAACCATGTAAACTTTCCCCACCCCCAACTCTCCTCCCCATCCTAGCCAACCACCATAGAATTGCGCTTAACACAAGTCTACCAAACAGCTCCACTTCTCCTCCCCAGAGGTCTACTCCAAAATTTACAACACCACCAATAAACTTACCAAGGACCCAAACCTCTACCACAGTTTCGGCGCGGATGACTCCGTCTTTACGGTACTGGATCCCGCCATCGCCCGAAACCGGCGAGAGGTGATCTCACCGATGTTCTCCCGGCGGATGGTGCTCTCGCTGCAACCGTTGATTAGCGAAAAAATCCGAAAGCTCTGTGATAAACTCTCGAGCTACGCGAACCGCGACGAGGCGGCGGATGTGGCCTCTGGGTTCCGTAGTGCGTCGATAGACATTATTACGCAGTATTGTTATAACGAGTGTCTTGATTCCCTGGATGTGGAGGGTTTCAAGCATGATATGTTGCTGTCAATTAAAGGTACTAGCGAGGCGTTCTGGGTGGCCAAGTACTTTCCCATGATACACTGGATACTCAACTTGCCGACCAATGTCACTCTACGACTAATGCCGGAATTAAAGGGGTTTTTGGCTCTTAAAGACGTACCACTCCCTCCCCCCTAGGGTGAATGACAGAATGAATGAATGAAGTTGACGGGAGCGCATGTGTGCATTTGCAGAGCATAGAAGAACAGGTAAAGCGTTACACGGAGAACCCGAGCCTTCTCGAGAAGTCCTCACACCCAACGGTATACCAACGCTTCCTGGACCCAGATGTTAAAGGCGGAATCCCAAGCGCCAGTACTCTCATCGACGAAGCTCAGAACTTGTTTTTCGCTGGGAGCGATACTGTTGGCACAGCGTTGTCTTTCGGAACTTACCATATCCTAACTACGCCTGGATTGCAAGAGAAGCTGTTTGCCGAGATATGTCAGGTATGGCCGGTACTTGAAAAGGAACCTACGTATGACCAGTTGGAGAAGTCGGCGTATCTCGTAAACCCCCCCTCCCTCCTCCTTCCTCGAAAGCCAAGAAAGCCCTGAGAGACAAGTTCTAATGGGACAGTTAGACCGCTATCATAAAAGAAAGCCTACGGATAAGTCACGGAATCGTAACACCCTTAACTCGCGTAGTCCCCACTCCGGGCATGACAATCCAAGATCAGCCCATCCCGGGCGGAGTCCGTCACCCCCTCCCTACCCCTCACCCCTTCCCCTCCTTCCCCACTCCACAAAACTAACAACCGCCAGACCGTCGTATCAATGGACTCCCCCACAGTCCACCTAAACCCAACCATATTCCCCTCGCCAGCCACCTTCCTACCAACCCGTTGGCTAGACTCCAACGCCAAGGATTTAGAGAAGTATCTTGTAGCGTTTGGTAAAGGGTCGCGAGCATGTATTGGATCAAAGTAACCACCCCCTCCACCTTTCTTTGCTGGTTTTCGCAGGGACTAACGACGATAGTCTCGCCTGGGCCAAGATGTATATCGGCTTCGCGTCAGTATTTCGGAGGTTTGAGATGACGATTTGGGAGACTAGGTACGTTGCCCTTAAGTAGTTTGGATGGGACAGTGGCTGATGAACGGATAGTAAGGAGGATATGGCATGGATGGATTGTTTCACGCCGATCACGAGGGGGGACTTGAAAGTGAAGTTTAGGGTCAGGGGGGAGTAGTTGGGAGGGCGAAGGAAATAGTTATATTATACTAGTCACTCTACTCATCAAATTCTTTTTCAGAAACACGATTTATGGAGTGTTTAAGATATTTCTTTGGGCCGTTGGGGGTGTGACCGGTGGTGCAATCCCCCTCTCGGAGCGTCCCGTGGCAGATACCTATACGGTGTGATCACCATTATCTCACAGCGTACTCCGGCTCAAAGTTACCAGTATCCCAAGGTCTGTTGAAAAAGAGGACCACTTTTAACATACTCAAAAGATATGGGTGTTGGGCATTAGCTTCAACCAAAGAAGTTCCATAGAGTAAGTACTTCAGGGACGTTGCATTAATATGCTATACTCATCCACTTTACGCGAGTGGGTCACTATTATCGCATACCTAACTTTACCCAACAGTCTACACACTAAATGCACAATAATATATTACGATAGTGCCTGCAACGCGATACCGGTATCTCTCAAAGCAAGATTTTCCAGGAGAAATATTGCCAAAGAACATCAATATTGCGCACGGCACCGCCACCCCGAGGTACCCCTCCTCCTTCTCCCTGCCGATTTACGCTTAGATGCTGGGGGAGCGGTCCTGGGAACAGGCAGAAAGGATTTCATTATACACATTGAGTTAGTAGGCTTCAAAGTTAGGCCTCTTAAACTTAGGCCAAATGTGATAGGATATTTGTAGTGAAATACTCTAAGAGGATATAACTGTAGCAAATGCACTTGTGAGTATATCTAATCCACCCATATTTTTTAGAGGTCAGCTACTGGTATAGGTTAGTTGGTCCCAGTAATAGGACTACTCTATGGAGGCAGATGGACTATTGGGAAGTATGTGCAAACATGAAGACCTAGATAAATCAGAGACTCATAGGATATTGGCATGTCAGACTTGAACTTGCATTAAGCATAGGTGGTCTAGCATGAAACTTGATCACTTCATGACTAAAGAGAGAACTAGAATGATAGTCAATATAACTAAGATAACAATATAGTCTATATAGTCTGTACATTGAAGACTCTTATTTGTTAAAATAAATAGTACAGTTATCTCAGAAGAGGAATACTATTCCAAGATTGATAAAGGATGTAAAAAGATTTAGGATTGAACAGTGTTTGCACTTATAAGATTTTGAACATTTGTATATTAAAATCAGAATTGTACTTTGGATGCATAGAAGTTAGATATAGTCCTTGTATACTCAGATGTAAGATATAAATATCAAACTACCTCCTAAGCTTTACAAATATCATCAAGCCTTAATTAAAGAAGAGATCTTATCAATATGAAATTGTTTACAGGAGATATTTTACATTTACCTTACTCAATTCCTTATATGATTGCATGGACCTTCCTAGACATTTTCTTCAGTCAATGATTTCTTGGTCCAAGTCTCTTGATATCTTGATTCACTCGACAGAAGTGTTCATGAATTGCTCACTAAGTGACCTTGCCAAAAAGAAAAAAAAAAAGCCAGCTTGCAAAGTTCATAATGATGACCAGGCACGATTACCATAATATGCATAATTGGTCCTAAATTTATGCCATATATCATTGGACTTCCCTCAGTCTGACCTAATTTTTGTTTTGTTTTTCTATTTCTGTAATAGCCTTTCAGGAGATGTGGTAAATGTAGGGTTAACGGGCTTTGTTCTGTACCAAGGTGGTAACGAGTGAATCAAGTCCGGAGGCTTTAACCGAGGTTGTTGAATAGACTTCTTACTATATCACGACTACTTAAGTTTCTGAGATGTTTGGTAGATCTTAAACTAAAGATTCTTGAGGTGAACTGAAGAAAGTAACTATTCAACCAAGTATATTGAAAAACTCTGTCTGCCGAAGTCTGCCTCTTCTAACATGAAGAATAGCAGTTTTTAAATACACATCTTAGGCCACCCAAAGCCTTACTGCTCACAACACATAAGAGTCCCAAATGGTAGCCTTGAAACCTAACATAAAATATATGGAGTATCAAATTGATACTCGAAACCAAACATAAAACATATAGAGTATCAAACCCTATACTATCAGGATATAGGCATACCTCGTTCCCTGAAACAAATTCAAAACTCAAACAGTATCAACTGATACTTGAAATTCTCAAACCAGTAACCAGTACCAGTTATACCCTAAAAACAAAATAAAACCCTTATTTCAAATATAACAAGAAAATCCTTAATGCTCGCTATCATAATCAGAATTCAAATATGAATCCCAAAAACCTTTATCAATCGGGTGTACTTCTGAATAGCTCTCAAAGCCATCCTTAGTAGAAGAATAACATATAGGAATAAACCCAGAAAATACCATAGGAAACTCATCTCCGGGCATGTTGTCTGTCTACCAAGCTTGAGCTAAATCCATTGCATGTTCCAATCCTTCTACCAGTTCCCAACTATTTTCCCTTGCTGGATATCCTTTCCAACTAACCAAAAACTGTCATTGGCCATATCATTCCCTGTAATCAAGGACTGATTGAACTTCCCATTCCTGTTCTTTATTGATAAGGATGGGTGCCGGCTTCGCAAATACTTGTCTTGGGAACAGAAAGTCGTCGTTAAGATGGTAAGGTTTGCCTGATGAACAATGGAATACACCTTTCTTCCTCCGGTACATTCTCACATCTATGGTAACAATGTAGTTCTGTGTCACGAATGTGGCTTACCAAGGAAAGGTTTTCACATGACTCATAGTTATGAGTCATAGGTATGTTATGTTTCGCACATGACATCATTTAGAGGTCATGGGGTTTTACGCATATGACCACTTCGGTCATATGATTAAGTTATGATGATATGTTATGTTTCGCACATGACCCCATTTAGAGGTCATGGGTTTTGCGCATATGACCACTTTGGTCATATGATTAGTTTATGATGTTTTGGGTATGACTCACAGTTGTGAGTCATATGGGACATGTGACTTGAAGGATGAGTCACAAGGGCGTAAAGGGCAACTATATAAGGAGGACATTAGGTCCGAACAGATAGGCCATCCTCCGTCTCCTCTACACACCCGGCGATTGAAATCAACCCTCAACGCTAGGTATTCACGAACCATCCACCCCCCCTCTCCTCCCAAGATGGCTTAGGCCTAGGAGTGACGGCCATCTCCCTCCTCTCCTCACTGCCCTCTTCTGCTCTTTTACGCGTCGAGGCTTTTCTCCCTCTGAGTTCCGGTACTGCCTTTCTGCCGCCCGTTCTCGCCCCCTCTCCTCGCTTAGCGAGGCCCCTCCACACGGTCGGCGACCGCTCGCTTCCCATGCTTCAGACGGCTGGGAACACGGTTTGTGGTACGCGAGGACTTT
>JACCEG010000511.1:67739-94127 GCA_014065205.1 Tuber brumale
AGATAGGCTCTTCACGCTTCGTTCTAAGTTATTTCCTTACTTATTACTTTACGCTTTTACGAATATAAAACCTTTACGCTCTTTACGAAATACCCACCTACGAGACGTGGACTCTAATATAGAGTCGAGTTGAAGAAAGAGTACGATAGGCGATAAGGACCAGAGACACGAGAGTCTCTCCCACCTTAGCGTAGGCATCAGCCTAAGAACTATCGTCGAGAGAGAACAAGAGAAGTATCGTCTACCCGTTGCTAAGAACTGATACCGGTTAGGGATCGTAACATTCTGTGTATGTTTATCGAATTCGAGTACTGTAAAAGGGCCTCGCCAGCATGGCTGTAGTTTTCGAGATCTGCCACTTTCTGTCGCAAACTGGTCTCCAAAAATCATAATCTTTTCTCCAATCTCAACAGGTTTGTGTAGGTTTCTTCTCTTGGCTGCTACTCTATTTGATCTTGCTCTAGTCAACTGTAATACTTGATATACCGCATTCCTAATCTCTTAGTGACAATTGTAGTAACCATCGGATGCTGGGACTGTTGTGGAATTGACTTTATAGGTATTGAGTAGCTGGTATTCTCATCCATACACAGCCTTGTATGGGGATATACCAAAAGTATCAGAGTACCCTGCACTAGTATTGGAGTAAGCAATCACTTCAGAAAGGGAGGTTAACTAGTTTGTTTGTCGAGCATTAACAACATTCCTCAATGCCGTTTTAAGTTTTCTGATCCTTCTTTCCACCTGTCCATTGGTCTGGTTGTGGCCAAGCATAGCCATAATGTGTTTAATTCCCATCATCTTCAAGGTCTGTTTCCAAAACTGGGAGGTGAATTGGTGGTCAGCATTACTAACCATCAACATAGGTATTCTATGAGGCGTAAAGATATGGTGCCAGAGTAAATCCATCATCAACATTGCAGTAGCATTCACTGATGTTGGTATCAGCCAGCTGAAACAAACTTTTCTGTCTATGACGACCAATATGGAATCATGTCCCCTAAGTTTAGTGAAAGGCCCCATGAAATCGATAGTATAGGTCGAAAATATATCACAGGGAAAGGGAACCGAAAGAGTGTTGCCTGTGGACAATGTCATCTGTTCTCAGTTTAGCTGATATATGTCACACTGCTGAACACAGTCCTTGAAATCCTTTCTCATCTCCCGCCAGTAGATGTATTCTGTTACATACCAGAGGTTTCGGTCAGTACTGTGGTGTCCTTTATTATGTATTTACCCTATCATCAGTCCCCTTAGCATTTCTCCATTCAGTCCATGACCCTTCGGAATGTATTGGCAATCTTCTCCTCTTCTTATAGTGGCGTAGAGTAGCCCGTTATGTATTTTATAATGTTGCATCATTCCATTTCGTGAAGTGTAGTTGGAATCCTTTGCTAACTGGTAGATAGGGTCATTCCTATATCCTTTGACCATCTGTTCCCTCCAGATGTTCTTCATATCATCCACTTCTTGGATGATATCTCTTTTGTCCACTACTCTTTCTAATACCGTTACCTTCTCCACCTGATCAGGTATTTCATACACTTTGTAGAGTTCGCGGTTTTCGTGAGGTAGGGAGGGTAGTTCTACTACCAGAACCTCATTCAGGTATGCGAGGGGCCCTCCATAGAGGGGTTTGTTATGGTGATGTTCCAGGTACTCGGAGTTATGACATGTGGTAGTGGAGGTGCCACAGCTTAAAGCTTTCTTGACATGCTCCTAAATGGCTTGGATATCGAGGCAGAGGCGTGGAGAATGAGTATCTTTGTTGTCTTGATCATCATTGGTGTTAGGTGCAGTGTTGATAGCTGGTGGGCTACTGCATGGAGAGCCAGCATAGATGTTTGTTTTACGTTTCAATTCCTCATGATCAGGACAACAAGGTATGTCGCAGAATGCCCAATGTATTGATTCATGTTCAAGTTTAGTCTCATTCCTTCCGCTGGTATAGCTTCAATGATTTCCCCTATCATTTAGAGGTTTGCTATTTCTGTAATTGTTTGCATCTCGCTGTGCTTTCTCCCGGCTTCAGTCGCTTCCACATTCTGGTTGCGCAATGATGTGCTCAACTGTAATGGCTTCGAATCGAGACATTTCGTGTTTGGTAATAGTTTTTTCACAACATAGAACAGATGAAACATGTGAGGAAGTAGATGAATCGTCTTCTTGTGTGGGATCGTTTGTAGTATATGGGTAGTTATCATTCTCCTCATATAAATGGAATAACGTATCGGCTAAATAGTTCTATTTCCCTGGTCTATACACTATTGTGGTATCATATTTTCCGATGAATCCTCTCTATTGCTGTTGTTTTTTGGTAGGTGTGGTGCTTGTCTTGAGATAGGTTAGAGGTAGATGATCTGTAACGATGGTAAACTTGCTTCCTGTAAGTATGTGGTGGAATGCCGTCTGTGTATCCACTATCACTAAAGCTTCTTTGTTGGTCATACCAGAATTCTTTTGAGCATTAGAGAATTTCCTGCTATGAAGTGAAGCAGGCCTAGTATTCTCAAGGGTTTCTCCTCGCCCTACCCATGGTCCTATCCCTTTGTTGGATGCATCAGTTATTGGCCATATGGGTAGTGGCAAATCATATTGTAATTGTTTCATAACCATGTATTTTGAAACAACTCGCTTAACGTTGTCCATGGCTTGGTCTTAAGTGGCGGTCTTAACAAATTCTGCAGTTGCGATAAGTTCTGTTAAGGGTGATGTAATGGTTGCAATATGTGGCAAAAACTGACTGATATAGTTGACCGTTTCTAGAAATTCCTGTAATTGTTTCTTGGTCTGTAGCATAGTACATTCTTCAATCTTCACTATTTTTTCCAGTGCTAGTGAGAGTCCTTCATCATTGATAACATGGCCTAACACTTCTATGCTGGCGGCGAAGAATTCTGATTTCTTCCTACTTGCAATAAATCCCGCCTCCTTTAGCTTGTCACAAATCAGAGATATGTATTTCAAATGTTCAGACTCTGTATCAGAAAAAATGCGTATATCATCAATATATACCCACATGAAACGTCTCTGGTAGTCGGCGAATAAATTGGATATTATGTGCGTGAAGGTTCCTGGAGCATTCATATCTCCTTGTAGCATAACCTTGCTGTCGAAACATCCAAATAGTGTTTTGAAAGTATTCTTGCTCACATCCTGTGATTCCACTCTTGTTTGAAGATAGGCATTGCTAAGATCAATTTTGCTGCAGTATCTTGCCCTTGCTAGGGCATTCAGGATCATTATTTGGTTTGAAATAGTCTCAACATCTTTGATTGTAATCTCATTCCCGGCTTGTAGGTCCACCAATGGCCTTATTCGTTTCTTGTCCTTTTTCTCTTATGCAAACATGGGTGCTGCTGATGAAACTGCTTGTCATTTGATGATTCCAGCTTTCTCTTTTTCTCTTAGCCATATGCTCATATCTGTTACCTATCATTCCGGTATTGGATAAGTAGGTAAAGAGCACTACTCCTTTCCTGGTTGAAGGTTTATCTCATGATTGATCTTCCTCAAAGGTGGTAAATCTTCCGGTATTTCGTCCAAAATATTTCCGCGTGTTGGTTTGTGACATCTACAGTGCTAATCACTGCTGCTCAGATCATGCCACTAGAAGGTGTGCAAACAATTCGAATATTCTGTTTGGGAAACAGGATAGCTAATTTGCCACATTCAATATGAGCTTGGTGTTGTTCCAGAAAAGGCATTCCTATTAGAGCATCATATTTTACTAGGTTGTCGACCAACATCCTAGTTCCTGGTGCACTCAATTTTGCTACTGATAAGTTAACTGTACATTCTTTATGAGCTTCAGATCGTGATCATTTCATAGCTAGGTGTATCCTGATCAGTGTCTTCAAATCCTGACAAGAAATACCATGCGTGGCCACGAAGGTGACACTAATTAGCTTTGCTCCTATTCATCTAGTATCAAACAGGACTCTGGCTTCTTTGCCATTGATATGCATCATTCCTTCGAGAGTGTCATGAGGTTTAATGTTTGTTAGTCTAGTTGCCATTGTGAGAATGTCTTCTTCTTCTTCTTCCATTTCTATGCCATTGATAAACACTTCTTCTGCTAGTTGTTCCTGTTCCACTCTGTTAGAGGTGACTTCCTTCTTCACTTTCACTTTGCCTTTACTTTTGCCCTTGTTGTCTTTGCTGGGGCAGTCTCATGCCAGATGTCCTTTACCTCCACAGGTATAGCAAAGACCCTTTTCTTTTCATTCCTTGGATTTGGTGTAGGGCTTGTTTTTCTGATTGTCCTTCTCTCCCTCTTGTTAGGAAGTGAATTCTTTTACCAGTTTTCCGAACCTTTCCTTTCTATAAGCGCTAGTACTTTTTAGGATAGTATCTATTCGCTCTGCATTTTGTATAACTTCTATAACAGTGTCTGTTTCAGCATACTGTAATTCCACTTCTTGTTGTAATGTAGAGTACATGCTCTTAAAGAACTGTTGAATGAAGGCATAGTCACTTATTGTCTTTGCCAGTAGGCATAATCGGAACATCAGCAAATTGGTTGCTATAGTTGATATTCCTTGTATCTTGTTATTATACACTTGCATGATCTCATAGAATTTGCGATAGATATCATCTTTCTGTTTCGAAGATTGGAATCTTTCTTGTAGATATTCAACAAGGATATCTCTGGTCATGTCTTCTCTAAAGTACTTAGCTGCTTAGAAAGCTGCTTCATGAGCTCGTCCTTCAGTATAGAGGATCCAGTAGTTTCCTCCTCTGGCTTCACCAGTTCGTAGCCCTTCTAGTTGTAGATATACCTGTACTGAGTTATACCATCAATCGAATGCTTCTGGTTTGAGGTCGTCCCCTTTACCAGTGAACTTACTTGGTGAAGGTACTTTGATACTGAGTTTAGCCGTCATAACTGGGTTAGGTCTGGGAGTCGGTGGTCTTGGTGCTTCTGGTCCTAGGGCCTCTGGCCCTGAGGGTCCTGCTTCTGAAGCCAGGTTGTCTAATCCTTCACTACTATCAGACCTATCTGGATCATTGTCTGATGGTGCTAGAGGTACCTGAGTACTTGTAGGTTTTCACGGGGATTCTGGATACCCTCCAGGAGTAGTGGTCAGTAGTTATGACGGTTGTTGTGATGATTCTCCTGCTGACTTTTCAGCAGTGTTGCTGGCTAACTGGCTAGCAGCTGCATAACTTGCTGCTTGCTCCTTGCCTGGAGTCTTCGTAAACCATACTTTGGAATCCCTAGTGTATTGTTTGGAACCTTTCTCAGGGGCCTTATCATTACTTGGCCCTGGAACACCTTTTATCTTGATAACTTGTTGAAGTTAAAAAAATGTAACCGCCTCTCAGGAGATGCGGTAAATGTAGGGTTAACAGGCTTTGTTCTGTACCAAGGTGGTAACGAGAGAATCAAGTCCAAAAGCTTTAGCCGAGGTTGTTGAATAGACTTCTTACTATATCGTGACCACTTAAGTCTCTGAGATGTTTGGTAGATCTCAAACTAAAGATTCTTGAGGCGAACTGAAGAAAGTAACTATTCAACCAAGTATATTGAAAAACTCTGTCTGCCAAAGTCTGAGTCTGCCTCTTCTAACATGAAGAATAGCAGTTCTTAAATACACATCTTAGACCACTTGAAGCCTTACTGCTCATAACACATAAAACTCCCAAATGGCAGCCTTGAAACCCAACATAAAACATATAGAGTATCAAACTGATACTCGAAACTAAACATAAAACATATAGAGTATCAAACTGATACTTGAAACTAAACATAAAACATATAGAGTATTAAACCCTATACTATCAGGCTAGAGGCACATCTCATTTCCTGAAACAAATTCAAAACTCAAACTGTATCAACTGATACTTGAAATTCCCAAACCAGTAACCAGTACCGGTTACAATTTCTATTACAATTATAATACTTACTAGTTTATTTACTATGTGGATAGTCAATAATCCTAATTCACTACTTTGTTTTAACACAATGCTATATCACAATACAGCTTTCAAGTAGAAAAAATTAAGAATTGTGAAACCTAAAGGCCAAAAACAGTCTTGCTTAATAGGCTTGAGCATACTGAATACTTCAATCAACTTGAAATCGCAAGAGTCCAATTGCTGTTTCTTAATTTTCTCCATTAATCACTAAGATATCATAGAGGTTTCAAGACTGTAAACAAAATCAAAATGATTAATTACTGAGCTCTCTATATAAATTCTCTAAAGATATTAAAAAAACCCTCAGATATGCATTCTTCACTGTGAAATGCTGCGTGAGAATATAAGAAAGTCTAAGTCACCTATGTGAGTATTATTGATACCCTGGAAGCTAATACAGAAACTGTGATAGTAGATAATCACTGTATCCAGTTGTGTATTCTCTAAATAGTCCCATGTAATTATTTTACCTATAACTAGTCTTAAGGTTATTTATTTCCCTTCATTCAAGCTAAGTCATCAGTTACAATAGTTCTTCCTTTTTGGTTTATACACAAAAAAAGCTAGTCATAAAATGAGAATACAACTGATAGTTTAGCAAAGAGAAAAATTGGTTAATGATTGCCCAGGATGCTCAAGGGTCAGTTCTAGGAGTGTGATTATCTCTACCATTCCATAGAATGGTTAGAATTATAGACTGTCTGTATAGTAAATGAATGAGTGAGTACTATAAATTGGGAGAAATAGAAAAAAGAAATTCTAGACCATAAAGAAGTAGGAAAGTCCAATAATATAGCATAAATTTATAGTCCAATTATGAAAGTTGTTATATTGGTCCTGTTAGGCGGACGCCAAACTCAAGTATATAACTGAGGGACGTAGGCCCGAAATCTTTTATTTCGGAGAATCTGTCGAGGAAGGCTCGTCTCGATAAAGTAAGGTAAAGTAAAGATTTTAAAGCAAAACAATATTATATTGATAAGATCTCTTCTCCGTTGCTTGATGATCTCTCACCAACTCGGACTGAGTCGATCTTACTTATAGTAGCTAGTCGGTACTTCTAATCCTCCTACTAACTATGTACCGCTCGCTTTCTTCACGAGTTCAACTTAAGTGCGAACACTGTTTGANCTGAGAACGAGCACACCACTCTACGGCTTAGTCGCAGCTTCCTATTAGGAGCTTCCGATCTTTAGCTCGAATAGACAATGCCAGATACTCTAGACTTAATTGCTATCGTTCCAGTAATCTCTTCCGTTCACGAAGTGATCAAGTTCGCCACGGGCTGCCTATACTTCATGCGAGTAAGAGTCCGACGCGCCAACATCTTATGGACTCTTCTCCAGCTATGGCCTTCTACTAAGCGTGCTTCCCCTTGGTCCGCCAGCCTCCGCAGAGGGGTCCCGTCACCAGGACCAACCAACATACAGCTGATCTCAGTAGGTAGGGTGTCATCGGTCTGTCCGTTGTCTCATCAACTGCAACTTCCGTATAGGTACTGGGGTCTCCGTCTTCAGTTCTTAATTACTCAACAACCAACTGACCAATTTCTCTCAGGTGACTTCCTACGTTCTAGCCAGAGTCCCTTCTGTGCTATTGGTAGAAAATCCCTCGGTCGGAGGTCTTGTGCCATCGTGCAAGGAGCTAAAAACATGTATATCAGGTTGGTAGAAAATATCTCATACAAAAATAACTTTGACGACGGTGTGGATTGAACACGTGACCTCTTGATAGATGTCATGTGATACTTCCATTGAGCTATGAACGTGCGGGCCCCATAAGTGGGCCGGAGAGGGGTGTTGGCGCTCCGGTAAATTGAGGGTTTGTGCGCAGTTACCCTACTGTGGGTCTGTGCACATGTCTCGGATTTCCATATGCCTAACAGGTCCTAACTGGTTATTGTGGTCAACCTTGTAAGCCGGCATTTTTGGCAAGGTCACTTAGTAAGCAATCACAAACACTTCTGTCGAGTGACTGTACTAGAGTTGGCTTCTGCCTAACAGGAGAGTTATTTTAAGCTGCATTTGGCAAGCTAGTACTAGACTAGGATTTGGACTTTAAGTCCTGACTTAAAATCTGTAGTCCAAGGACTTTACTATCCAGACTTTGGAAATCAGGCTTATAAAACATGATAGTAAATTGTCTCAGGTATTTACAATAGTGGATATATATTATTTTTAAATAAGGATGAATTTTTTTATTCACTTTATTATATTATTGTTTTCTGAAAGATTGTAAAACTTGTTCAATGCCATACAGCTACTTTTTCTTCGTCAGAGAAAGCTCTATGTGATATAGTTTTGTGGAGCTAAAGCTAGGACCATCTTTGTTATGAAATATGTGATAGTTTTGGATGTAATTATTCTGTAAAGCTATGATCTAACATTGGTAATAGCAGTTGTTTGTTGCTATGATCTATTGTGTATTTTCTTTACTAGTTAAAAATGATTTTTTCATGTGTTGACTTGTTATATGTCCTAGGTTAGGTTTGTTTGAGACCTGTTCTGTAGATATATATCACATGAGGATAGAGACATAAAAGTAAAAAAAAAAAAAACTTCAAAATATTTTGAAGTAGTATTATACAGTTTAATCAATTGAAAAGAATGCAGATACTATATAACATTAAGATCAGACTCTGTGATCCACCCATGTAAGCTATACATGGCTATACTGAACAATCCGCTATTACGAACAAAAACGGCCTGATACTTGGCGTTCGTTATCGGAGTGCAACTGTATTGAAGAGTGTTAATGCGACACAGACAAGCAAGCAAACCAATGCGGCAGGGAAGTTAGATTAAACTACGAGGTGCAGATCAATCATCATTAATAATTATGCATGTCTCTTCAAGCGCTGTCATCGTCGCATTGCTTGGTTTGGGTTAGACTAATTTGACACTCCGCGGTAGGTAGGTAGGATAAGGGTGATGATGTATGATAGGAGCAAGTCCATAGAGTAGTAGAATGGCCAAATCGGAGCCGAAGGAATACTCGTGGTGAGATTGAAAATCCGTACACCTGAGGGCGATGCAACAGAAGACAGGCAGAAAAGCTAGATACCTTGACACCGAAGTCTATCGCTTTCAAAAATCGACAGTGATTTGAGAAATAAGTTCCTGAGTAATTAAGATGCTGTAAACCGATCCAGCGCTTCGGACTTTTGATGGTTTCTCTTGTTCCATTTATATCATATCTCAGACTTACCATAGTCTTGGAGGTGTCCGGGTTACTATTCTCACCAGGAGTAATTGTATTGCGATATGCACGCCAAGACGGAGTGCCGATTCTCTCCAATATCGCACGAAATGACTTGCGCCCATTCCTCAGCGGCGATCACGAACTCCCACACGATAAACAACACAATGCTCAACCCGCCCACGTGGCGCCCAACTCAACTATCATACCATATCCACCTATTCAAGACTTCTAAAACAACATATAACCCACTCCGGGCATACCCACTCACAAACCACCAAGCCCCACCACCACGACCACCAAAACCAGGGTAGTCAACAACCCGACACTCCCCCCGACTCTAGCGCTATCATTTTTGGTATCCGCCTCCGTTCCGTTGCCCCCCGTTGAGTTCGCCGCCCCTCCAGCTGAGCCGGGGGAAGAACCGGAGGAAGAACCCCCCGCAGTACTCAAATCCTTCAAAAACGGGTATCCGCTTGTGTCCAGTCCCTTACAAATCTTCCTCGCGTCGGCAATATTAATACCCTGGGTATCGTTAAACATTGTTTCGCCGACGACCCAAGTGAACACGGAAGCCTGCGTCTGGCAATTATTCTTGCAGAAGGCGTCGATCATTTCCGGCGTGTTCTCGGTGTCGTTGCTGGAGGCTGTGAACATGTCGTTGCTGTCATCGGCGTAGCAGAGCGTGCCTTTTTTCCTGCAACACTGTCAGCAGCACATTCGAATCCGGGGGCGGCAGATGGGAAAAGGGAGGCGTACAAATCCTTCATACAAGTCGGCCAATACAAATACTGAACAAACATCATCTTCGTATCGATTAGTGAAGCGATGGTCTGTTGACCAATACTGGACTTCCTACCGACGTCCTTATCGGTGCAGGATTTGCGGACGTCGTCACGCCATTCTTGTAGGCCCAGGAGGCAAGTATCCGTACATAGGGCTTTGAGGGTGCTGTTGTTGAATTTTTCCTCCTCGGAGGATTCGTAGTTGAAGGCGTTCAGAAGCCATTCGTCGCACGGGAGGTCCTGCGCGTATGCGCTTCCGCAGGATTCAGAGATAGAGGTGGCGGGGATTGACCCGTCGAACCAGGGCTCGCGGTCACCCGGGCGCATGAGAGTGCTGTTGTAACTGATTGTGGCGGTAGCTAGGGTTGCCGCGCCAAGGAGAGCGAGGAAAGCCGTAGGTATCATACCGAATGTGGCGCCGAATATCCGAATAATATTATTTAGTATATTAAAAGAGTGAATGAATGAACGAACAAACGAATGAATGAATGTAAGATCTGCTCGCAAGTACCGTAAGGTAACGTAAAAGAGGGACTAACGGTAGAATACCGGTATCGTGTGAGTGAATGGGTGAGAAAAGAGGTGCAGTAAAAGAGGGGAATTGGAAGGATTTATTAACCTTTGTCGGCGAAATTGCACTTGCTATATGCATACAGATCTGGTGGGGGCGAACCCCTTTCTACTAGAAAGAACCTGGTTTATAACTTTCCAGGCTAGACTACAGTACTTGTACTCGAGTAGTCAGAGCAACTAATCCTAGAGAGCCCGTTAGCAGATTGGGTAACCTGTTCTGGTTGGTTGACTCATCGTGGATAACATTCCAGGTGCGGTCACAGTCGTAAATGGCTAAACCTGGGATGGGAGGATCCCAGCGTTCGCGAGATGCACTATGATAATTATGGTATTGTGCTACCGGTAGTCCAGAACTGTGCCGCAAGCTTCACTTCAAGTCAGAGACCTCGTCCTGTAACCGAGGCACCACCCAAAACAAGACTTCCAGACAGATCTCTCTGCTGTAATGCCTATCCTCAGAGCACTCTGCTACACCAATTCCAACCCCTCAACCACTCCAAAACTCCCTCCTCCCCACGCTCCTTTTTCACAGCGCCGTACATGACCGTACAATACGGCGCGACACAGCAGATATGATATGAACCACATGCGTCAATACCCTTACCCCTTCCGATATTTAGCTACCAATCCGGTTCCTGCGCCGTTCGCTGGTTGGGGTTGAAAGGGCAAGGGAAAAAGCAAGCTTGATTCCCCCACAAGCTCATGGAACGAGCGCCGTCCGAGATCCGGGAGCGGCTGACCTAATTTATCTCGGTTTAGCTTCGAAAAAACAAGCAACGTCCAGGCCGAATGCTAACGAGAGAGCCAACGGGGACCTGCATTAACGGGCATCAAACACCCTTATACCCCAGTGCTTGCGGGGGGGAAGGGTCGTTAAAAATCAGAAACTAGTGAGACTCTTGTTCTGGTGGTAATGGTCCAAAGCGGTCATCAATTTGGAAATATGACTCCTTTCGGAGACAATTGCAAGTCGGAGTAGCTACCTAGAGTTTGTATGATATCCCGAAAATACCTAGGGATGACAAATAGAAGGTGGGAAATCAGAACTAGAAATGGCTCAATTTTTACAAGTCCACTGAGATAATGAACATTCCCTCTAGCCTGTTGGAAATGGATGGAACCCCCAGGTACTGCTCGACATGCTCAAACAATACCCAACACGCCTAGAACCTATCGAGCATGTTTGCTACATGCACAATATGCTCCAAGCATGCTCGGCATGCTTTCCCAATCATTCCACCACCATCCGACCGTTGCCTCTCTCGCTCATCCGGATATGCGCGCGCCATCGTTCTCTTTGTTCGACCGCTAGCCGTTATTTGTGGTCGTTCGTTGCTTTGTTGTTCGTTGTCTGCCGTTCGTCGCCTGCCTGCCGTTCGTGGTCCCTTTGACCGGCGCTCTCTCATCCGGTGTTTGTCGCTATCGTCGGTACGGGTACGTGTATGATATTGGTAGGGGGGGGGGTGGCAGGTACGGCAGGTATGTGAGTGAGGCGTGTGCGAGTGTAGGAGTTGTCGTGTTTGTCCTACTTATTTTTTCTCTTCTGTTAGCATAGGAATGCAAGGAGGAATGGGGGGGCTTACCTGAGTATGTGTGGTGGCCGGTAGAGAGCCAGGAAGTGTGGTGGAACGAGCTAGAGATCTGTTTTCATCAGTTATTTATACTGCCGTGTTTTTCCTATCTTTTTTAGTTAGTTGTGCGATAAAATAGAGCAAGTTGGTGAGGAAAAGAGATTGACCAAGTGAGTGTTTGAGTGAGAGAGCGTTTGAGCAGAGAGGGTTTTCATACCCCGCTTTTGGCAGTTGCCTGGTGTCTTGGCATTTTGTTTCCGCCAGGTGATAATCTGTGAGTACGGTGATCGTGGTTATTGCTCCAGAATCCTCGCTGTCTTTTATAGCCCTTGTTTCTAACTTGTTCAATTGGGTCTAACTTCAAAGCAACTAGCTTGGGTTTTTGACTTTTGTAACATTGTGCTTCCTTCCAGTCGCGTGAAAAAAGTTTGTGGACATGACCGTCTTGGCACACCCCGACATATGCCCATACCTATGTACCGGGTATCTAGGGTAAGTCTGTCGAACATCCTCTGGTTGGCTCCATGTCTTCCTGACCGCTCAGAGAACAGTATTTTGCTTCAGCTGTTGTGCCAAGAGTTCGACAGACTTTTTTCCTTCACCAAAAATTAGCGTAAATGGCCAGTTTGGCTGCATAATTTGCGTTACACACACGTAATTTCGGCCAACCAGGCCAAAGTTCGACAGACTTTTGCACACACCCTAGTACACCACCTGATATCGCCAAAACCATAATAGTGAGAGAAATAGAACAAACATAATAGAAAAGCAAAGTGCAATCTGCAAAGGCTGCCATTGTGTAATGCCTCCTCCAGACCATGCCAAAGCTGAGATTCAGTTCAGTATTTTATTAATCCATTTTGATATCCATCACTATGGTAAATCCTCCCACAGCCCCGGGGGGTATATCAGTTGGGATGTGTGCCGGGGACGGTGATAAGGCATCGGGGTTTACAAAATACCGCTCATCGGGGAACGTCTGTATAATATCAACCAAGGAAACTATAATGGCTTCCGTGATGCCTTTGGGGCAGTATTGCACAGCGTAACTGACTTCCAGGTATAGCTCCTACAGCAACATACAAATACAGTCGCACCTCGCTATCCCCCAACGACCAAAACCCGAAGAATCTGTCCGGTACAGCACAACGAGTAAGTCGGGACAACAGGTCAAGTCTTGCTGTAATATTTTTCGAATTCGCATCATTCCATACTAGATAGCGAGTTGTCCGTATTAGGGAATTCGGGGACTGCGAGGTTTGACTATACCTCTCCTAACAGTTTCTCGATTCTGTGACTTGGCCTGAAATTCCCTACGGCACTCCACCATTGGAGCTGGAAAGGGTCTCTCTGCTGCAAGAGATTCGATGGACCTAGTCATGATACTCCTTTCTTAGGATGTGAATATGTACAAAACTCGCCGTGCCATAAAAACTAGAATAAGTGGTGCCCAGACTAGGAGTAAGGTCGGCCGTGTTTTTCCTCATGACCCGTGGGGGTCGATGGCTAAAAGGAAATTTTCTTTTCGCGGTTTTTATTCTTCTCCCGCTAACCCAAACGAGGAAATCTGGACCCTCAATTTCCCACGCCTGATCCCAGCACACCAAAGAGTCATCCTCAAGAGCCATGCCGTCGCCCAGACAAGCATGAAACTAGCGCCCAGACAAGCATGAAACTAGTTCTAACTGAGAATCCAGAAAGCTCTAAGCGTTGATTACAATACCAGTACAGTTCAAGTACCTACAAGTACAGCCGCATTCGCAAAGTTCTCGTAGCCTCCATTGTACCTCAGGAAATGTGCCAGTTAGGAACTAGAGAACAAGAGAAGCCTTTCAGCTGACTGTTCTTAGATATGTCTCGGGGCATACTATGAAATTTGATCACAATTTCTTTTGCCGAATAATGGGAGATGGAGGATTGGTAAAGCGTGTCCAAGGGCCGGGGGTGCTGGGAAGAGTATGTACAGTACGAGAACTTTGCGAATCCGGCTCTACAGCAAAATCTAGAGAAATCCACTACAAGCTCCTTCTCCCGTTTTCCTGACCCCGCCGCTCTTACTTGTTTTCTTTCCCTCTTTCTCTTTTTTCCATCGCTTGGAAGCTGCTGTTTTCCCAGTGGCACACGCAGCTTGCACGAAGCCACCAAAAAAAGTCCCCTCCTTCCCAATATCCTGCCAGGCCACTCCAGACACTCTGTAGTGTAAAGACAGTCCCTTCAAGCAACATCACGAAGCTTATAATTAGCTGTATAGGACTCGAAGCAACATAGGCTACGTAGTGGTAAGCTGTTTTAGGTTCCGAAGAGTTTCCAACGGTTGCTTTCATAATATTATTTGTCCAGAATTCCTTTTAATACCTATATAGAATTACTTAACAGGAAGAGCTGAAATATTAGGTACAGTACAAATACATCAACATGGAAGACTTGGATCAGGGTATTGTCCTGGGATAGGTAGATTGCTGCTGTTCTATTGTACTTTCAGTGAATAAAATTGAAGATCAGTGGATGTTCATAGAGTACTAAACTGTAGATATTGATTTTCCCTTTTTATAGTACATATATAAATATAGCTTTCACAGGGGCAGGCTATGGAAACGTAAGGGGTGTCTGGCCGGGCACGATTTTAATTTCGAAAATAACTCTTATGATATTTTGACCTTTAATCTTGGAATTTTTAAAATAATTAATTTCTGTTATAATCTTAATTTTATATAATTCCATTAGTATGATAATAATTAACTATTTTGAAATTGCCAGGACTGGATGTCAGAATGCCACAACTGATTTCAAAATCGTGGCAGCCAAACGCCTCCTACCGGTACTATGACTTTTATCATTTATCTACCCAAGAGGCCCATCTTTCTAAATGCCTACTTTCGGTTCTCATGAGGTTGAGGTCATCTCTTATTCTATATTTCAAACTTCTCCCAGACGCTAATTTCCCAACTCCTGATACTCTAAACTCCAAATTGACTTCCTAGCACCAGAATCATTTGTTCGAGTTCCCGAACTACCTCTGGGCTAATGCAACTTAAGAGCACAATACAGGTATCCGGAATATTTAGAGGAAAGTTCCCGCTATCACCCAGAATCATCTCCATGTGTAACCCATAAAATAAGTTGATTGAGTTCGTGAAGTGTTATACTTTTGGTGCAATATGGCGTAGAAGTGCCAAGATCTTACACCCTATAGATTTACACCCGAACGGGCCAGCAGGCACGGCATTCGAATGCACAGATGTCACCGGTTACCCGGATCTACTGTGTCCCCAATTTACTCTGACAATTAAGTTAGATTACTTTGGTTCCTTTTTTTTCCACTCCCCACGGTCCAAGCATCTGCATTTCCAAACATCGTGACCCTCACAAATCGCGTCAGGATCTGCAAGGGCTAAAAGAAGAATGATGCTAAATCTTTTGCGGACCCAATTCATTAGCCTAACCTACTCGTAAGGTTCTGAAGTTTGTGGATACGTCCGGGTCTGCATAGACTATAGCGCCAGGACTAGATGCATCGGACATGACGGGGAGTAGATTTCGGAGGAAAAAGCGTTAATCTCAGGAGTACTTTCCATCATCTAACTATTTAGGTCCAGGTCACAGTTCCTTGATTTGTGCGTTGTCGGGCTCTGTGCTATTGGTCTAAGATACAGATGCAGGAAAATGCGGAACCAGGCGTGTTCACAAACGTCTGAACATTACGAGTACAATCCAGGCCCTCGAACAAGGCTATAATACCAATGCGGTATCCCACTCAGATACGTGAGCGAGATGCAACTAGACATCTGTGAAAAAAAAAAGAAATGAAAAAAAAATATAGCAAATAGTGGAGAAAAAGTGGAGAAGATATAGTGAAAGGAAATGAAATGATGAAATGATGAAATGAAAAAAGATAAAATGCAGGAAATAGAGAGCAAGAACGGAATACACCGATTCAGCTATAGCGCCCCCATCCATCAAAAGAGACTATTTATTCTCGCAATCGATAATGGTCTATCCCCTCAACACCTCGAGACTTTTTTGGCAAGTTGTACAAATAGAAAGAGAATCGTGAGGTGAGGGGAGGTGAAAGAAAGGAAAACGATAGGGTAATGGGGAAAGATGAAATGGAACTATACACCACGCGACTACAGGTTGATGTCCTCGCCTTCCGCTTCTGTTGCGTTCTGGGTGGGGCCATCGGCATCCTCCACCTCTTCAACTGCATCCTGCCCAGAACCCTCCTGTTGAGCCTGCGCTGCTGCCGCCAACTGCGCATCTACCTCCTCAATTACAAAGAAATTCTCCAATTCCCAGCTCGCTGTCGGGCTCCCAATAAACTCCTCCTCTATGTCACTAGCACTATTACCGGTCTTGACCGGCCAGATATCCATGTACCTCTCAAGGACCTCCTTTGTAGCATTCGTTCCAGTCTCGTGAGCCCTATTCCACGCCTTCCTACCTTCATTGTCCCTAGCGCGAACGTCGGCCCCGTGCTCTAGTAGGATCTCACACATTTGCGGATTCTCCCTGTGAGAAGCGGCGTACATTAGGGCTGTCGACCCGGTGCTATCTTTGGCGTTAACGTTGGCTCCGTACTTTAGCAGGACTTTAAGCGTGGCGGGGTCCCAAGCCGCAATGTGAAGGTGAGTCTTGCGGTCCGTGGGTGGGAGGTAGCCGTTTACGTCCGCGCCGTGCTCGAGGAGGAGTTCAGCGACATCAACGTGTTTAGAGAAGACGGCGTCGTACAGGACTGTAATGAAAGGAGTTCTGATAGCGTTCACATTAGCGCCCGCGCTGACGAGAGCGCGGACAATGTCGAGACGACCGGAACCGGCTGCAATGTGTAAGGGTGTGAACTCCGAGGAATTTGGGATGTTGACATCTGCCCCTTTGGAGATTAGGTATTCCACCATTTCAGGTTGACTGCATTCCGAGGCTTGATAGAGCGGGGTTGAATTTTCTGAGCCACGCATGTTGACGTCTAGGCGCTGAGGGAGATGTTCGTCCAGCATGAGCTTTACAGCCTCGAGAGAACCGCAGCGAGCCGCAAGGTGGAGGGCTGCATCTCTGCGGTGGTCGGTGTGTGCGAGCATGTCAAAATTGTGGTTTAGCATGATACGGACGACTTCGGCATGCCTTTCGATATACTTGTCGCCACGAAGGAATACGGTATGCAAAAGTGTCGCTCCAGAATTATTGATAGCTCTGATATCGGCACCACGAGAAAGCATGTACTCGAAGACATCTGGAATTCCTTTCTCCGCGGCCCAAGCGATCGGTGGGTCACCGTCTCCATCTGTAGCAGACAAATCGGCATCCTGATCAACGAGAAGATTCAAAACTGGAATTGTGCTATTACCGCAAGCCCAATGGACGGGGGTCGCACTGTGGTTGTCGGGCGCGTTGACACTAACACCGTGGGAGAGGAGGAGTTTGATCACCTTTTCGTTATTACTTTTTGTGGCCCAATGGAGGGCGGTGGAGATGTGCCGACCGCTGCAACCCGGCAGATCACACTTGTAGGGCGGGCCGTTGGGGTTCGCACCTTTGGAGAGGAGACCATGGATGAGAGGGAGGTGACCGTGTTTCACGGCCCAGTAGAGTGGGGGAAAGTGATTTATCTCAGAGGGTTGCGCGCCCAGGTAATAGAGGCGGGTAATTAGGAGGGAATGCACAGCTCGCGAGGTTATTGTGAAGGCAGTGAGATCTTTAGCGGATAGTTCCTCCCCTATCAAGAGCAAGAGCTCGGAAGGAATATCGAGGAGATTCATGGTGCCGCTCTTCGCTTATGAATTTTCTTTGGGGATGGGGGAATATAGGGATGAAGGGGATTGTGGTTGGATTGGAAGGGTGTGGGGGAAGGATGGAGAGGGTAAAGAGGGAAGATGAGGAAAGATGAGGAGAGCTCGACTCACCTTTGAACAAACAAATTGTGACTTTCACCACAGTGGAAAAACGTGACTCAGAGCTGACCAACGTGGAACACGCATCGCCTATCGATTTGGCCAATCAAAATGCCTGAACAATTCTATTCTTGTCTGGATTGGTGAGAATCATCGGACTCGCTTCGCGGGTAAAGCAAGCTGACTGGTCAGTTACCCGTATTGCATGTCCTCTTGAGTCTGAACAATTGGTCTGCATATCCATAAATACTCACTCGGTCTTACTCGGGTATGAAGGTAAGTGATGGGAAAGGCAGGGGTTTGAGGTCCCCGTGCTCATGACCGTCAGAGGGAAAATATTATTTAATTTGGTAGGCACAGCTCTAAGAAGAGTAAAAAGCTTTGAAATCTCGAACCCCTGTCTTTCCAATCACTAACTTCCACCCCCGAGTACTCTCGGGCTTATGTTCCAGGGGGCCATGGCCTTAACGGGTCATATTCCCACCGTACCGCCCGTGCCATAGCACGACTTAACTCTGCCGACATCGGGCAAGCCCAAAATCTAATGACCACGAAAATTGATGAAATTGGCTAACACAGTCCCAGGATCTATTACGCCGGGCGAGTCAGAAGGTGGCTTGTCACTAATCTTGGCTGAGTGATGTCTCATGGAGATATCGTACCTCAATGGTGAAGTATGGTGCCGGGAGCTTGAAATCAACCGCAACATGGTAAGGAAAAACGAAAAACCCGGATGATCCCAATGCTCTAGCACAACTTCATAGGATAAGAATAAAAACCTAGATATATTATAGAATCTGATTAAAAAGCTCTGAATCAATCTATGTTAAGGAATCTGATTTAAGCTTTTGGTTAGTGAGAAAAACAGGATTTAAGATAGGATATTTTGTTAGGGAAACAAAGTGATTTACCTACAAATCAGCCACATTATGTGCCAACCTATGATGAAGCAATAGTTCATAATTGTTACGATCCCTATCCGGTATCAGTTCTTAGCAACGGGTAGACGATACTTCTCTCGTTCTCTCTCGACGATAGTTGTTAGGCTGAGGCCTACGATAAGGTGGGAGAGACTCTCGTGTCTCTAGTCCTTATCGTCTATCGTACTCTTTCTTCAACTCGACTCTATACTAGAGTCCTCATCTCGTAGGTAGGTATTCGTAAAGAGCGTAAGGGTTTTATATTTGTAAAAGCATAAAGTAATAAGTAAGGAAATAACTAAGAACAAAGCGTGAAGCTCGTATTTACGGGGACATTTTTTTTTTTTTTTTTTTTTTNGGTTTTATATTCGTAAAAGCATAAAGTAATAAGTAAGGAAATAACTTAGAACAAAGCGTGAAGCTCCTATCTACGCGGACTTTCTTTTTTTTTTTTCCTTTTTTTATCATCAATTTTATTCTGTGTTTAAAGATACACCGTCCGCATGTAGCGCTAGGTATGGCCGACACATAAACCTCCCCCCCTACGCCAGACCGAAACAGCCAGAAGAAAAACCGTCAGCAGACGCGAACAGAATGGCCCACTGGCAGACAGGACCGAAACGCACGGAACATGAAACCCCCCACCCAAATCCCCATCAGAACAAAAGAAACCCCACTTCCCAACAGTGGTTCAAAACCCCATAGCAAGAGCCACCCTAAACGGTCTTAACCCAGCCGATCAGTGCCACCTACGACAATAAACGTCTACAGCTAAGGGCAAGCCCGACAAAGTGGAAGGGGAACCGAAGAGAGAAAAACCCAGGCCGAAGGAACTAAACCCGTGGCAGGGCACAGGGACCAGTGCCCTCCAGACCAGGAAGCCTGGTGCAGGCGCCCGCAGGGCGTCGAGGTAAGGCGGTCTAGCAGTAGGGTGCAAGCCGAGTAAGGGTGTAGTAGTAGGGTGCAAGTCGATCCAACCGTCAGGTCAGGAAGGAAACCGAACGCAACCGTGGCAACTATTGGTAGTCGTGTTCGTGTCTTTCGGGGCGGTCCCCAGGCGAGGAAGGCAAGCATTTTACCGCGTCTCTCATGTAGTCCCTTGTTCTACGAGAGATGGCGTCACTTAGTGGATGGGATACCACTGCTTGAGCTGACCGAGAGGAGTAGCGAGATTGACCCGGAGGCCTGCTAGAGGGTTCTCGCTTACCGCAAACCGTGTTCCCAGCCGTCTGAAGCATGGGAAGTGAGCGGTCGCCGACTGTGTGGAGGGGCCTCACTAAGCGAGGAAGGGGGTGGAGAACGGGCAGCAGAAAAGCAGTACCGGAACTCAAGGGAAGGAAGACCTCGACGCGTAAAAGAGCAGAAGAGGGAAGTGAGGGGGGAGGGTGGTGGCCATCACTCCTAGGCCGTAGCCATCGTGGGAGGAGAGGGGGAGGGGATGGTTCGTGAAGACCAAGCCCGGAGGGTTGATTTCAATCGAGAGGAAAATAGAGGAGACGGAGGATGTCCTATCTACTCCGACTTCTTTTTTTTTTCTTTTTTTTTTTTATCATCATGTATTCATTGATTTATGGTACAAGAACTTGCATGCAGCACTAGCTATGGCATAAACAAAACCTTAATCTCAAAAACTCACAATTTAACAAAGGAAATACTTGCACCAAACTATAAAAGCCTCCTGAGCGTGTCCGATAGCCGACACAAAATCCCTACGGAAATAAAACAATAAAATGCATAATTATGACGAAAAACAATCTCCTAACAAACTAGAAAGAAACAATGGGCAGAGGTGGGCCCCCCTCAGGGGGCGAAACCGTGGATCGGAAGAGCGGACGCAACCATGTCTGGGAGGTGTTGTGGGTCCCATTCTGCCGGGGGCATGCCTGGCGGGAAACCCGTCGCCGTGACGTTTATGTACCTAGCGAGGGAGTTGAGAGCGGTGGCGTTCGACCAGAGGGGGCTGTCCCAATCTAACAAAGTGAGGCCCTGGAGGTGGCGCTCACGAGGTTCCTTGCGGGACTCGAAGGACAGGATCGCATGGGTGAAGTCCTCATCGCCCTCCTCGCAGAGCGGGCAGAGGGGGGAATGGTCTTCGGTGAACCACGATGGGTGGGCAGCTAGGTAGCTCTTTCCATAGCGCATCGGGTGGATCTTCCCGGCCACGAACCTGGCGAGCCCCATGAAGGGGTGGGGCGACAAGGACACGTGGTACGGGTTGGTCGGGGGCGGCGGGAACTGGTCTCTCCAGTCATTGACTAGTGCCGATCTAACCTTTAACTTGATCGACCCGTAGGAGGGTATGCCTTCCCTGATCGGAAGACAGGCTGGCGGGAAGAGGTCAGGAGATGCCACCGGCAGAACGCCGGAGGAGGGGATGAAGGCGAGGGTTCGATGAGCAAGGGCATCAATTGGGAGGTGTTTTCTTATCGGCGGGAGGGGACGGCAGACTTCCACGAAAGGAGGGCGTAGACCGATGTCAGGCCTCTAGTGTGGTGACGATGGTCGTCCAGGGCCCTGAAAGGGGAGGAGGTCGGGAACGTGGGGTGGAGTCTGGCGGTCGCTGGGTTGGCCTCCGGCGGGAGGCAGACAAGTCTTATTGCCGCAAGTCTCTGGCGGTGGCGTATCAGAAGTGGCATGGGTGGCAGGGCAGACTCGCAAGCAACGGTGCCTACAGGCGTCGAGGAGAAGCAGTTCGTGACCCACCTCTGGACGGACCGCCAGAAGACTGACATGCGGTCGAGGAGGGTTATGCTCAGAGAGAAGAGGTCCGCTCCGTAGAGGAGGATGGGGGAGATCAGCGACGATGCCAGTCGGTGGCAGAGGAAAGGGGGGAGGCCCTTGCAGGGCCTCGATAGTCTTTTGATGGTGGCGAAGGCTCCTTGGGCCAGGCCGAGTCTTCTAACGAAGTGGGACATGGTATTTCTCGTACCTCAGGTGGAGGAGGGCTCGAACCAATACCCGAGCCAACATATGAGCTTGGAGGGGCGGAAGACGAGGTCGTCCAGCAGGACCGGGATCGGGGGTGGAGGGATCTTTTGGGAGGGGGTCTCCCAGTGCATGAGTTCGGTCTTTGGGATCAAGAAGGACACTCCTAGCCTGCCAGCTTTGCGCTGCAAGACTCTGGCAATGCCTTGGAGTCTATGGATATTCCTTCGGTAAGAGCCCGAGGCTACCGTGACCACAAAGTCGTCCACGTAGGACAGGATTAGGCCCCTGGGGACCGGGAAGTGGAGGGTGGATACGTAAATCACAAATAGCAGGGGGGAGATCGGGGAGCCTTAGGGGGTGCCAACCGATACAGGCGAGAAGATTTGGAGAGCACCCTGGAAGAGCAGGCGGCAGGAGCGGCCGTGGAGGAATGACTTTATCCACGAGACCATGTAGGGATTGACCGCCTTCGTGGCGAGCCTGTTGCACAGTAGCGGGGCCGAGACATTGTCGAAGCCTCCTTTTATGTCTAAGAAGAGGGTCGATACCTTGAGTTTTAGGCTCATAAACAGTTGGACCTCGTGGGAGAGTGTGGCCGCCATGTCGAAGGTGCTCAGACCAGGAAGGGAGCCCGTCTGGTTGGGCGAGAGGAGGCCCAGGAAGCGAGCCAGGGCCGCAAGCCAGTTTGCCATCACCCACTCAAGAATCTTTGAAACAGTTTCTAGGAGGACGATGATTCGAAAGGACGTAGGGGTGTCATAGGAGGGTTTCCACAGTTTATCCAACACTATTCCGTGGGCCTTTTTCAGGGAAGGAGGGTGGTGCCCGTATCTAACTAGGGGACTTAAGAGGGAGGTGAGGATGCTTGGGTTAATCGAGTGGACCTTCTTCCAGACTGAGTAGGCTATCTGGTCTGGCCCGGGGGCGGAGGGCGAGGAGGACTTCCTGAGAGCCGTGGATATCTCTTCTGCCGACAGCTACGGGACATCTTTAAACTCGTGTAGGATGCTAGGGGGGGGGGAAGACCTCTTCTCGGGGAAGAAGTGCCCAAAGAGGGCCAGGTTGATTTCTTTGGGGCTTTCAGCCCACGGGATTTGGGGGAACCTGTCGGGCGGTCTGCCAAACCCGAACCTTTTCACCGTCCATAGGGTCTGTGGATTCGCTGTTTGCAGGAAGTTTTTCCAGTACTCATTCTTGGCTTTCTTGATGGCCTTGAAATACAGGAGGCGCGCTTTCCTGTACAGTTCTTTGGAGGAAGGGAGGGGGTCCCTTCGGGCCGCCCTGACTGTTGAGTTGAAGGTTGACCTTTGCGCCGACAGGTTGGTGGTCCACCAGGGTTTCGACCTGTGGGAGGGCCTTTTGCTGGGGGTGCTGAGCTTGAGCTGGGACCTCACCCTGTCCAATGCCGTGTCAAACCATACAGACAGCGTTTGTGGCGTAGGAAGGGGGGGGGTGGGCGGAACTTCATCTGTTTTAGTCCTTCTTCGAGGGCGGGCCAGTCGGTCTTTGTCTACGAGGGGGAGGGGGTGGGGGGCAGGCCAGGGGCTCTGATAGCTTGATGAGAATTGGGATGTGGTCGGAACCCGTAGGGGGAAGCGGCGTATCCCAGGAACGGAAACTCGGGGAAAGGGAGAAGTTGGCGAACACTAGATCAATCACTGAGGGTCACAGGTTCGTGTCGAAGGGGAAGTAGGTCAGAATACTGGGCGTGTTAAGGAGGCAGAAGCCCTCGCTAGCGGCCTTCGCGAAAAACTGGGACGAGGAGCCAAGGTCTTGAACCGAGAAGAGTCGACCTGTGTTAGCGCAGGGGTGGTGGATGTTGAAGTAGCCTACCACCAGCGTGGGGGAGGGCGCGTGGGGAAACGCTGCATCGGGCGAGATGGTCCTTTTGAAGCGGGATCTGTCCCAGGTGCTATAGAGGTTTATCACGCGAAACTTGGTTACAAAGGAATCAAAAAATCCAACTGAAGAAAAGAAATCCATCGCCATCCTATCTACTCAGACTTTCTTTTTTTTCTTTTTTTCTTTTCTTTTTTTTTTATCTTCATGTATTCGTTGTTATTTAGGGTACAAGAACTTGCATGCAGCGCTAGCTATGGCATAAACAATCTCCATTCCTCCTCCCACGCCGCCCAACCGTATCTCCAAGACCCTCTGGTATGGGACTAACCGCACATCTCGCCCCAAAGAAAAACCCGTTCCTACCTCGCAAGCGAACTCAGAGAATAGGAGAAGCCTAACTAAGAAGAAAGCAGGAAAACATAAGAAGGTAACCGCCCAGGATATGACAAAAAAGAATAAAAGAAAACTCGCACCAGGGTGAGCCCCACAACAACCGAGCCAGAGATACGCGCTGGCAGCAGAAAACCGTAGAAGTTATCCCGGAACGCGACGTAACCGAGAAAGGGGGCCGCCTGTGGGCTGCGGCGACAGAGGGTGGAGCAGTAGGGTGCCAGCCGTGGGAGGGTGTAGCTGTAGGGTGTAAGCTGATCCAACCGCCAGAATGGGCCAGAAACTGAACGCAACCGTGTCAACTATCGGTAATCATGTTCGTGTCTTACTAGGCGGTCTCGAACAAGGGTAGTCCCAACTTGAACTGTAAGACTAGGGGGGTATGGCCAAATCTCCAAGCGAGACAGGCCCCGAAGTTAATAGCCAAGGCGTTCCCCCACGGTACTCGTGCACACTGGGAGACAGGCGTCCACCACAGCCAACGCCAAACGGAAACGAAGGAGAGATGTCCCCAAGGAAGGAGAGGAGCGAGGTCGACTATCAGGCCTAAAGAGTAGCCCTCGCGTACCGCAGAAAGCGTGTTCCCAGCCGTCTGAAGCATGGGAAGCGAATGGTCGCCAACCGTGTGGAGGGGCCTCGCTAAGCGAGGAAGGGGGTGAGAACGGGCAGCAGAAAGGCAGTACCGGAACCCAGAGGGAGGAAAGCCTCGACGCGTGAAAGGGCAGAAGAGTGCAGTGGGGAGAGGAGGGAGATGGCCGTCACTCCTAGGCCGAAGCCATCGTGGGAGGAGAGAGGAGGTGGATGGTTCGTGAGTACCTAGCGTTGAGGGTTGATTTCAATTGCCGGGTGTGTACAGGAGACGGAGGATGTCCTATCTAAGCGGACTTTTTACTTTTTTTTTATTTTACTTTTTTTTTATTTTTTATCATCATGTATTCATTGATTTATGGTACAAGAACTTGCATGCAGCGCTAGCTATGGCATAAACAAAACTTAATCTCAAAAACCCGCAAACAACAAAAGAACTCTCGCACCAATCTGTAAAAACCACCTAAACGTCTACGATAGCCGACACAAAATCCCTGAGGAAATAAAACAATAAAACGCATACTCATAACGAAAAACCTTCTCCTAGCAAAGCAAGAAAAATATAACGGGCAGAGGCTGGACCCTCCTCAGGGAGCGCAGCCGTAGATCGGAAGAGCAGACGCGTCTGCGTCCGGGTCGGGCTGGGGGTCCCTTTCTGCCGGGGGCATTCCTGGTGGGAATCCCGTCGCTGTGACGTTTATGTACCTTGCGAGGGAGTTGAGAGTGGAGGGGTTAGACCAGAGGGGGCTGTCCCAATCTACCGAAGTGAGGCCCTGGAGGTGGCATTCGCGGGGTTCCCTGCGGGACTCGCCGGATAGGATGGCATGGGTGAAGTCCTCTTCGTCCTCCTCATACAACGTGCACAGGGGAGAGGGGTCTTCGGTGAACCATGATGGGTGGGCAGCTAGGTAGCTTTTGCCGGAGCCCATCTGGTGGATCCTACCCGCCATGAACCTTCCAAGCCCTATGAAAGGGTGGGGCGTCAGGGACACGGGGTAAGGGTAGGTAGGGGGCGGTGGGAACTGGTCGCTAGAGTCTTTGACTAGCACCGATGTGATCTTGAGCTTGACCGACCTGTAGGAGGGGGTATCTATCCCAATCGGGAGACAGGCAGGCGGGAGGAGGTCGGGGGAGGCCACTGGCAGAGGGCCAGAGACGGGGATGAAGGGGAGGGTTCGATGGGCAATAGCATCGATTGGGAGGTGTTTCCTTATCGGCGGGGAGGGGACAGCAGTTCTCCGCGAGAGGGGAGCATAGACCGATGTCTGGCCTCGCGTGTGGTGGCGGTGGTCATCGAGGGCCCTGAAGGGGGATGAAGTTGAGAACGTGGGGTGGAGCCTGGCAGTTGCTGGATTGGCCTCCGGCGGGAGGCAGACCAGTCTTATGGCTGCAAGTCTCTGGCAGTGACGCAGCAGAAGGGGCATGGGGAGCAGGGCTGATTCACAAGCTAGGATGCGGACGGGTGTTAGGGAGAAACAGTTCGTGACCAACCTCTGGACAGCCCTCCAGAAGACCGACATATGGTCAAGGAGGGTAAGGCTTGGTGAGAAGAGGTCCGCGCCATAGAGGAGGATCGGGGAGATCAATGATGATGCCAGACGGTGGCAGAGGTAGGGAGGGAGGCCTTTGCCCGGCCTAGCCAGTCTTTTGATTGTGGAGAAGGAGCCCTGGGCGAGTCCAAGTCTTCTGACGAAGTGGGACGTGGTACCCCTTGTGCCTGACGTGGAGGAGGGCTCGAACCAATAACCGAGCCATCGTATTAGTTTAGAGGGGCGGAAGACAAGGT
>JACCEG010000512.1:0-62905 GCA_014065205.1 Tuber brumale
GGACTAGAGACACGAGAGTCTCTCCCACCTTATCGTAGGCACAGGCCTAAGAACTATCGTCAAGCGAGAGAGAGAGAAGTATCGTCTACCCGTTGCTAAGAACTGATACCGGTTAGGGATCGTAACACATACAGCCCCTACCTGTCACTACGGTACAATGCCCACATCAATGTAGAGGTTTGCGGTTCAGTGCAAGCTGTGAAGTATATTCACAAATATATCTACAAGGGTGGAGACCGGGCTACAGTTAGCATTGACTCAGAACACGATGAGATAAAGCGACACTTGCACGGAAGGTACATTGGACCAACCGAGGCAGCGTGGAACTTGTTCGAATTTAGCATGCATGAGGAAAAGCCATCGGTTACCCGTCTTGCTGTGCATCTACCAGGTCAACCGGCCATCTACTTTAGGGAGCAGGAAAATTCTCAGGAGCTCCGTGAGCGCATTGAGGCAGCTATGACTACACTCAAGGCATTTTTTACCTATAATGCGCACCACGAGGATGGCAAACAGTATCTTTACCAGGAGTTTCCAGAACACTTTGTGTTTACAAGAAACAAGGAATGGAAAAGGAGACAAAGGGATATGGCAATAGGGCGAATGTATGCAGCCAGTCCTTTTATGGGTGAGAGATATTATCTCCGCCTACTATTAACCGTTGTGCGCGCAGCTACAAGCTTTGAGAATCTACGCACGGTGGATGGTATGGTGCACCCAACATTCAAGGGAGCTTGTGTGGCCTTAGGCCTGCTTGAGGATGATGGGGAGTGGGTTGCCATGTTTGGAGAAGGTAGACAGTTTATGACTGGTAGTGGATTGCGCCATCTATTGGCTCTAGCCCTCCAGTATACAACTATTATCAATCCCCTAGCCATCTGGGAACAGTTTGGTGAAAGCATGTGTGATGATCTACCTCACCAAATAAATATGGGTAGGGTACCACTTCCTGCTGGCGGAGAAGAATTTGGTGATGGCATCCATCTTGACTATGGCCTACATCTGCTACAGAAATATCTGGATGAATTTGGACGCTTATTGAGCGAGTTTGGATTGCCAGAACCTGTTCTCCATTGGGTTACTGACAATCCGTTGTCTTATAATCCAGTTTTGGAGGAAGAATTAGCCTATGATAGAGAGGCGGAAGGGCTCAACAGTGATGCGATGAGAGCAAGGCTAAATCAAGAGCAACAAGACTGCTTCCTAACGATTACTGCCGCAGTTGAGCATCGCGAGTTGGATCCACGCCATACCCTGAGGTCAGCATTCTTTCTCCAGGGTCCAGCAGGTACAGGGAAAACCTTTCTCTATAACTGCTTATGCAGTTATTTCCGCGCCAAGGGAAAGGTTGTGCTTTGTGTTGCATCTTCTGGGATTGCAGCACAACTGCTGCCAGGTGGTCGTACAGCACACTCCAGGTTCAAGATTCCCTTGTCGAATGCCGGAAATATTGGTTGCAATATTACCAGTAATTCCACATTGGCAAAGTTGATAAGGGAAACCTCCCTGATTATTTGGGATGAGGTTCCTATGCAGCACAAGGCTTGCTTTGAGGCTGTGAACTGGACATTGAACGACATTTGTCATGTTGGTGACTATGCCCTCTTTGGTAGAATACCAACTATCCTAGGTGGTGACTTTGCCCAAATCTTGCCGGTAGTTCGGCGAGGTTCACGGCAGGTAACTGTACAAGCCTGTATACAGCACAGTTCCTTTTGGAATAACTTACGGATTTTGCGGTTGAAGACCAGTATGAGGATCGCGGTTAATCCCACGAATCAGGTTTATCTTGATTTCCTCAAGTATCTGGTTTCCAATCCCACCTATTATGGTATTGTCGAGCTTCCACCATATATTAGAACGGTTAGTACAGTGGATGATCTTTGCGATCAAATTTATCCGCAGACATTATTGGATAAAGCAGTTACTGTTCACGGAAGTTTGATTGGACGTGCCATTTTGGCCTTAAAGAATGATACCGTAAATGACTTCAATGACTGTCTTCTGGATAAAATGCCTGGTACAGAACATCGCTTTGAGGCAGCTAATAGTGTGGAGCTCAGCCCAGATGCTGCAGCAGCTGATGCCCCTGCGGTAGAATATTTGCAAAGTATTAATCTGCCATCCATTCCCCCCTCATCTCTTCGTCTCAAGATAGGAGTACCTCTCATTCTTATCCGCAATTTGAGCCCGAAGCAGGAGATGTGTAATGGTACACGGGTACGTTTATTAGGTATTAGCAGAAATTGCCTTCAAGTCGCCATTCTTGGTGGCAAGTGGAATGGTGAGATACAGCTTCTACCACGAATCAAGCTGACTACAACGGATGAGGATCTGCCGTTCATTTTGGAGCGGAAACAGTTCCCAGTCCGTGTCTGCTTTGCAATGACAGTGAATAAGTCACAAGGACAATCGCTGAAGCACGTCGGTGTTGATTTGCATTCATCCGCATTTACACATGGACAACTCTATGTTGCTCTGTCACGGGTAACTTCACTAGATGGCCTTACACTACTGCCATCTAGCAATACTCCCACTGTCACAGAAAATATAGTATATCCTGAAGTACTTCTCTGAATGTACTAATGATAGTTTACTTGCCATTGGAATTCAAGGTTGGGTTGATAATTATATTCTTTGAGTATAGTTTTCATTCAATCTCAGACCTGTATTCCGTACAGCTTACTGTAAATGGTACATTCTTTTTTACCATGATTGTTTATTTTCCTTGCACATAATTTATCTTTATGTAATAAATTCTATTACATTGTTTTTATCACCATTAATTTTCCTTTCTTTAAACTTTTTCTTTTTTCCTTAGACTTTGCATATGATAATATGCCACTACACTTCAGGTTACAAGCTTTCTGTACCTTTCCAATATACAACCTTACAAAGGTTAATAAACTTCCTTTACCTTCAGAGGGTGCAACAGCACAACGGTTTACTGCCTTTCCATACCTTTGCAGTATGCAACATCACAACAGTTTATAGGTTTTCTTTACCTTTACAGTATGCAAAAGCACAACGGTTTGTAGACTTTCCATATGTTTTCAATATGCTACGGTACTACAGTTTATAAGCTTTCTTTACTGTTCCTTTTAGAAAATAAAAACTCTTACACTTTCTTTTTATCACAATAAGGCCAAGCTGTAGATTAGAATACCAATTGAAAATGTTATTCTGCCTATGATATTCTATCTTATGAAGTATCATGAGTTGGTCAATGCAACAATTAGCCCTAAAGCAACTACTGTTTCTCACTTAAACCATGATTGCAACACATTTATCACACTTCAACAACAAAACATAAATATAAGCACTGCAACAATTATAATACTTTAGAATATATAATTATACTGATAGAAGATGACCCTCGAGTCGAGGGGGCCTGCTAGTATTTAAGGACTGCCATCCTCCAGAACTTAGATGGGCAAACTTCAACAGACACAGTTCTGAATACACACAGTTGAGAAGTTACTTCTTTTGAGTTTGCACTCAGAATAGCTATCAAGTCTGAGACTTGAAGAGCTAGTAATATAGTACTAGATGGCTGTTCAGCAAATCTATTGAGATCTCTATTGGCTATCTCAATCTATATCCCATCCATTTGAGATCTGAGTATAGTTACAGATAACCCCATTGAAGATACTTTCACCTGGTACTCCCAGCACCTCCAGAGGAATACCTTACATCAAAAGTACAACTTTTTTAAATCCTTAAGGCTTGATCAGGATAAGTGAAAAGGTGAAGAAAAAACCTGTTTATTATTCTGCTTCATTTCCTATATCAGAAACAAGGTTTTTCTCTTCATATGTTCTTGTTAGGCGGACGCCAAACTCAAGTATGTCACTGAGGGACGTAGGCCAAAATCTTTGATTGGAGAATCTGTCGAGGAAGGCTCGTCTCGATAAAATAGGTAAGGTAAAGATTTATAGCGATAACAATTTTATATTGATAAGATCTCTTCTCCGTTGCTTGATGATGTCTGTAAAGCTCAGGAGGCACTTCGATATTTATATTCCGCGTCTGAGTGTTCGCGGACTACTTCTAACTACTATGCCCCCAAAGTACTACTCTGGTCTTCAATACGCAAACGTCTAGAATCTTATAAGTGCGAACACCGTTTGACCCTGAAACTTATCACACCCTTTCGCGGTCCCGGAATAGTATTCCTCCGTTAAGATGACTGCACTATTTGTTATGCCAAACAGCGGTCTCTAACTTAGATATCTGCATAGACTATTATATTACTCTAGTCTTATTGACTATCGTTCCAGTAGTCTCTTCAGTCATGAAATGATCAAATTCATGCCGGGCCACCTAGTGCCAATCGCAAGTCCAAGCCCGACGTGTCAATGTCTCAAGGGGCTCCGACTTATCTAGGTCTTCCATTCTGAGCATGCTTCCCCTTGGTCCACCGGCCTCTGTAGAGGGGTCCTATTACTAGGACCAACCAACCTACAGCTGATCACAGAAGGGTATGGGTGGATTCGGTATACCCCTAATAGCTTCCGCTACTGGGATATCCTCTTAGAGTATTTCGCTGAAAATGTCCCGTCACCTTCGGCCCATAGTTTAGGAAGCCTAACATTGAAGCCTACTATCTCAATGCGCCTCTGACAGACTTCCTCCGTTCCACTTCCCAGATGTCGCCAAAGGTCCCCTCTCGTATATCCTGTGAACAGCATGCGGTTGGACAGACAGCGGCGACGTATATGGTGTTATGAAGTGGGCTTTATTTATGTGACATTTTAGTTATGGGATGCAACTCTCGAAATCTCGCTAATCACGTGCGGGCCCCATAAGGGGGCCGGAGGGGGGTGTTGGCACTCCGGTGAATCGAGGGTCTGTGCGCAGTTACCCTACCGTGGGTCTGTGCACACATGTCTCGGATTTCCATATGTCTAATAGTTATTATCATCATAAAGCCTTAGGGATTTGAAATTGATAAAAATTCTGGTACATGTTTTGAAGTGCTTGAACCATAACTAGAGGGTTTTCCACCCAATGTTTATTATAGCCTTCCAACTACCAATACTGTGGAGCAACTCACACTGAATTTGCCACTCCTAGAATTTAACATTCCCAGCCCCTTTTAACTATGGTTAGTTTTGGAGTATTCTTAATGTTTTGTATGATAGGTGGCCTGTGTCGGCCCCTGTGTCGGCTCCTATCTCGACTCCAACTTCAAGATAGTGTATACAAATATAGCAGTTAATTGATTTTATTTATTTATTTATTTATTTATTTATTTATTTATTTATTTATTTATTAATTAATTAATTAATAATCCCTTGACTATTGTGGGAGTATTTGAAGGAAATTTGGACCCCTTAGCCTGTCGTGTGCTGGGCCCAAGGGATCTTATTAAGGGAATTATGAGATCTAGGAAGTATCCTTTGTTAACTATGTTAACTAGGAATAAATTACTGGTTTCGGATAAAGACCTTATCCACTGATAGCTTTGCCGCGGTGACAAACTAACGGAGAAATTGCTATCAATTTTTCAAATCCCGTCCAGTACAGCTTCAGAATCTGTTGAATGAAAGGCGTGAGG
Organism: Tuber brumale; assembly: GCA_014065205.1. NCBI lineage: Eukaryota > Fungi > Ascomycota > Pezizomycetes > Pezizales > Tuberaceae > Tuber > Tuber brumale. The sequence goes on from JACCEG010000512.1 coordinate 5,561, forward strand.
TATTATAGCATGGTTTGGGTTGTTACATGTTATTCAGCTCGCCGTGTTTGATGCCAGCTCCGCGCTCGATAGGAGGTCAATGAAAACGTGGTGGAAATAAGCTACCATTGGGTTTGGCTTTTGTGAAAAACTAGAAGTACATACACTGCCGGAGAAAATGGTTCGTCCAATCTCCCGCAGATGCAGCCCAGACTCTGAGTCTTCAGGTCATCACCTGTCTTCCACTTCCCGCCGAAGTAAAATGTTACCCGGCGCTTCACATAGTCCTCTGCCTTGAAAATCTTGTTGGGCCAACAAAAGCCCGTACTAAGGGCATTGATATCGGTGGAGAACTTTCCAAGGCACATGGACGCCATGCAAATACCCGCCAATCGTGGCAACAACCCCATTCCGAATCCCAAAGACTTTTCTCGCCTAGTCTATAGGTGGGGGGGGCGGGAACGCCTGAGGATAGCCTTGGCCGCTCGTTAGGTCAGGACTCTGAACTCGCTTGTGGCCATGGTTGTTGCCTGTTTGCTTGTCAGGTGGGGCCCTCCCGGGGTGTATCATGGGATGGTGGTATGACACTATACAGCTTGTAAAAGTACGATCTGGTCATCTTGTGGCCCATCTGGTCAGATCCCTTTCTGACCCAGTCCCCTCTACCTGGGAAGAGCAATGCATCCCTAGCCCAGCAGGTAGAACCCAAGGAAGTAAGGAGGAACGGAAGAGAGAAGAGAAATGGAACTAGCAGATATTTCTGACTTGGTTGAAAATACAAATAAAGTTGTACCGTGGGTGAGGAGAGAGATGTTCGTTGTTGTCTATCAATATAGGAAGAAGAAGAGAGAGAGAGAGAGAAGCTAGCTAAGAAGGAAAACACACACCACGCACCATACAGAGTTTCCCTGAACCAACCAGATTGACGTGACCAAAGTATGAGCAGCCGTACCTCCAAAAATATCCAACGAATAAAAGCATACGGCAATGCTCCTATCGGTCTAGGGGCTTCACTGGACCTAGCACGAGGGGTTTCAAGAGTTATGGACAAGAATGGACAGTCTCTAGTAGTCCATTCATGGCGGTGATAACTCAGCACGGCCGTCTTTGGCTCAGACGGCGGGCTCGGAGGTGATGTCAAGAGGCGGAAAGGGAAGATGCAGGACGATGGTGGTGGGAATGTTGTGTGGGGTGGCGGTGATCGGAGCAGAGGTTTCACAGAGTGAGATGGATGGGAGAGGGGGGGGAGCTGAATACGACAGGTATGATAGACAGAGTGTAACTTAGAGCCAACCCTGGTGAGAGTTGGAAAGAGAGGAAACAAATACATAGGCGATTGATTCATTCGGGTGCTGAATCTCTAAGCGATAGTTTCGTTTACGCGGCGCAGAGAATTATCGCTTCTACTACCAACCACAACTGTTGCCCTCTCTCCTTCGACCTTTGTGCATAAATGCCGCTGTACCAGTAGACTGCGAGTAATAGGAGCGGAGGCGCCCGAAGAAAGGAAAAAGCAAGAAGAGGGAAATAAGGAAGGAAGAAGTCACTTCCGAGGAAATCATAAGATATTTAACCCCTTGCAAGGACTGATGTTTCACCAACCTTGACCTCGGGGCGGCTGTGGCAAAAACTGTAATAATAGGAGTTTGTACTATGTCGTTGGAGTTGCCTCCTCTGGTACTTGCGCACGAACTAGTTATGGTGCAATGGGCGTTATTAGGTTCTACTCTTTTTTTCGTTGATGCGCACCATAACTTAATTTTCGCGCAAGCGAGGCTTGGTGCTTTCTTGCTTCTCAGAGGGGCGGAGTCGCGCTTTTTTGCGCTGTTTTTCGCACATTTTCCCAAGCAGGGAATTCTGGACTACACCCCATATGCTTCGGTTATTACAGTTTCTACGGAACTGGGTGTTAGTATTTTCTTCCTATTTCTTCCCCCCTCCCCCCGGCGTTCCCGTACCACCATTTCTTTTGGATTGGCTTTCTTTTGGACAGAAAAGCTTCTTAGGCGGCGGAAGTGCCGAGTCACGGCGGTCGGAGATTATTCTAGCTGCCGGCAAAGACTCAAGCTTTGCGGCTTCCATGGTTTGAAGAACCCAGGCCACCCTGACACCCTTTAGGCGCAGCATGCTTGCCCTCATTACGCAACCCTTTGGCGGTTCTCCACCAATCTAGAGATCGCGATTCCTTCTCCTCCACGGCTGATAGCAACTCCTTGGGGGTAGGTGCGGATATCGGGAGGCTAATAGTGCAGCAGAACGGGAGGTTATCGTTGTACGAGTAGGTGATCAAGCTTGAGTAATTTTTATCAATCATATGATCTTGTGCCATTTACGGACTGCGCGTGGATCGGCAAAGGGTGGTAAACCAAGCCGGATAACTGCATTATGGCCCTGGACTACCAGCTCAAAGGCTTGCCCCACCATTAAGGTTTCAGTCACACACCCTCCAATTGAAGACACTCGCATGTGACAAGTTGGTCGTTATTGCTTGACCGATGTCTACCTGGAATCTAGAGTGAGGGGTTAACGGATGGCACATTTTTAGACCAATGTTCATTGGTCTCTACTCCCAACCCCCGCCCGGGTAAAAATTGATTTGAGGTTTCAAGTTTCTGTACTTTATCGAGAGTAACCCATGGCAATTGGAGTCCAATTACTCTGCTAGTGTTGCCCCAATAGTGGGGTCGGCATTTATTGGGGCTCTGCGAGTGTTGCCTATCGTATTCCCATTGCCAGCTCATCCAGAAATCCCTGAAACATACACGCCGTACACGCGAACTAGCACCCAGCCAACCAGATGAGGCAATCCTTGTAAGCGCTTGAGTCACATCTGCTGATTCCAGAAGGATGCACATCCGCGCTCAGGCCTTTTGTAATGTCCGGTTGCTAGCTCGGAAAGACAGGCGCTTCAATTACCACTTTTAGGTATCAATGGGGCTGAAGAAAATTACTGGGAAGCCGTAGCTAGATGTTTTGTGGCTCCTGGGGTGTCTAATAGGAGCCGCACAGAGAGAAGGGGAGTGTTAGAGTAGGGTACTTGTACTTACTGTGCCCGTCGGGCATATTTATCCAAAGGATCTGCTGGTAGAAAGGCACATGAAGTAAATATGGATAGAAAATGGGGTGTGCTGAGGCTTGTTGGAGGTGTGGAAAATTCTGAATCTGCTGGTTTTGCGTATTCGCGAGGCGAAAGGGAGGAGGGGGAGTCGGCGGCGCAAGCGATAGACACCGCAACCAGTATCTCAACCACGCCTGCTGCTCGCCGTAAGCGCGGACTAAGATGGATAATAACTCTCAAAAGATTCCCGAGGATACCTATCCCATGGGGAATTCAGTACTTTTACCTTCCCTGATTCTTCCGTCTATAAGTAACTGACATGTTCTATCAAGACCGAACCACTTCTCCCCCTTTCCGCCCTTAATTCCAGAGACAGCTCGCCGAGTTACCGTTATTCCTGAGAATCACAGAAACAACAACAACCAACCGTTCCTGCTCCTGACCACCTCACCGATCCCACCTTCAGCACCGTTTATAGGGCCATTCTTGACACTTCTGATCCTGGCGGTCAGTCTTTACCCACTCTCTCCTGGAGAACTATCCTATCCTCGATCGCGGAAGACAGGCGGGTCGCCACAGTGGATGTTTATTGGTGATGATCAAGTGATGCTTGAACCCACGGAGGATGCGGGGGTGGATTTTTCTGGGTCCGCGAGCCATGATGATGGTGACGATGATGGCCGATGGGCACAGTCAAGTGGTGAGATTTGGGAGAATTTAGAACTAGGAGAACGGGATGGTGGGGGTAGGATGTTGGAGTGAAAAGGGTGGTGAAGGAGTCTGTAGGGGCGGGGGTTGAGGGGGCAAAGTGGGGGCCGTTCTTAGAGCCGTGCTAATACATGAAGAGGGTGAAATAGGATGATAGTTAGACAGAAAGAGGGGTTGGTGTTGCGATTATGTATACTTTTCATGGTTTGGTATTAGTACCGACAATGTATATTCTGTAAAAGACTTAATATCAACTAAATTTCTAGTCATTCAGATTTACAACTCGGTTGAGGTGTCGTCATAGTAAAAGTCCCCTCGCTGATAGTGGCAAAACTCACTACTCCCTAAGAAAGATATGATTCGTAAACTTTGCACTACCAAGAACACGCCAGAGTTCCAAATATTTACAAGCCCCCTACTTTAGATACCAAGAATTCCAACCTGACGGACGAGAATCAGTATGCAGCGCAAATCCCGAGAACGCCACAGCCAAATATATCGGGAAACCGGGGAGCCGGGCGGGAAGGGGACTACTCGGAAAAACCTCGCAGAAAGCTGTGACATGCCGTAATCCGAAACTAAGATGTCAAAACCCCTAGAAAGTAAAAAGAAAAATAGAACGGAGAAAGAAAGAGAGTCGAAAGCGCCTCTCGAGTACGGGGATGGGTACATCTAGTTGTTCTATAGACAACAAAATTAGCGACATCAAAGTATAGTTGGCTAACAACAACCATTTTCCTTGTCCTAGCAAGATATCACAGAAGCTCAGGGAGTATCTCTCCATCCTGGCATTCCTCGATTTTCAGAATACTGTCTGAAATGAAGGGTTACGAAAAAGTTTTATTTCGTGTACGGCTTGAGACAGTTCCTATAGGAATACAATTTCTCCTCCGCGCGGGAGTGAAGGAGTGAGGACTATACCCAGAAGTTCTGGGGGGTTCAATGTTCCCTAGGGATGCTCATCGCGGAGAGGAGTGCACGTATGAGTGGAGATTAATGTCTAAGAGGGAAGTCAGTCGAAGTCGAAGGAGACAGAGTATTTAGTAGCTTTGTTTGCTTATGTAGACCCGGCATGGGTACGCAAGGCCATTTTACCCATTGATTGGTCTGACGTTGTACGGATGAGAGTGCATTGTGGTTACTTGCTTACTCGCTTCTCTCTACCTGAATGCTATAGCTTTAAATTCCGTACTGCTCTGCCCTGCCCAGTGGTTAAATCCTTTTTTAGTGGGAGGGGAATAGTGGTAGAAGGAAAGATTTGGTTAGTACTACATAATACAAGGTGGCACTGGTGCTTCCTGGGTGTCGTCCAACTAGACAGTTGGAGGCGCCGGGCTCTAACGCAAAAATTATTGTGAGCGGTCAAACAATTTACTGATAGTATAATTTCGAGCAGGCCCCCGGCCCCAGAAGAGCGTAGGCTCTTGTGGTGAATTTATCACCCGTGAAGAACATGGTGAGCAAAGTGAACAAGACAAAACTAGCAGTTTTCTTGTAGCTTATTTTTAGGCCTTTGGTATGGTCGATATTCTACTATCAGGGCAGTCAATAACACCATAACCTCCCCAAGTATTGACTTCACATGAATACGACTAAGCAGTATTTTCCAAACGTTGGAAAATCCTACACTTCCACCACTACAAGGAGTGGCCCTACTGCAGCTAGTGCTTCCAAAAAAGCTGTTGTAGTATTGACCTGTCAATGGCGTTTTTATAATCACACTTTTCTCCCTCAATATCAATTTCAAAGAAATCTGAAGACTTTTTCAAGACCTGCAGTAACTTAGTTTCATAAGTGAAACAAGGTGCCAGTGAAAAGAGACTCTAATCATTGGTCACCACGTTGTCGGGTTTCGGGAGAGCATGATATTATCGATCGGCCCTGATCGTGAAATGGTTAAAGGACCAGTCACAAAAAATACCAATAGGGAGGTTTGGGGTTCAGCTCTAATCCTGGTAGTGGACTTAGCAGGAATCAAGAGAAAAAACATGCCCTGGCGAACTACCTTTTTGCCATTTTTGTACTCTAATTTCCCCATAGTTCTCCAACTCCTCTCCTCCGACGGGGTAGTTTTTTTCTCGTTTTGCGGAGATCTAATCACAAAGGCAACCCCTGACTTAGGTAAGGATTTTTAGAAATCCTGAGGACCAAAATACATGCTTATCGGACAACTAGAGGGAGGGTCACGTATGCTGCTGGGATGCATAGCTATTGACCTTAGGGGTTGAAATGCACAACTGGCGAGTCCCCACTCGAGATCTCGAGTGTCAGCGTTTGCTCCCGCAGGCGTTCACTAACTGTAGCGTTTTTGCGCATTCCGGTATTTCACACCCAGATCCCCCCTCCCCACGCATTCTAGGGTTGCCCTACCTTCTTGCCGGTGGCCGGAGGCCCGCTCCCAGCGGTCGAGCAAGATAGCCTAATGTTAGGTTGTTTTTATAGAGCAGCAAGCTTGTCAGGTGGTCCGAGCGGGTGTGGTTTTTATGGAGTACAATATAGTCACACGGTAGAAATGTTCGTGAAACACGTCTCACATTCCTAAGATACCCTATGAAAATTTTCGGCCCACGAAATTGATCGTGATTTTTTCTTGGTACCCTTCAGCAATAGTGCCAGTGTCCGGGTCAGTTGGCCTACATTTTGTGCTCATTCTTGCTCACAGTATTGGGTTCTGGGTTTGGGGGTGTATGCGAAATTGGGCTCCAAAAATACCCAGAGGAGACACGGCTACCACTGACAAGAGTCCGATAATTTCTGTTTTCTCCTACCCCCAGAACATTGTCCTAGCCGCTCGAACTATTGGGTGGACTTGGGCAATGGTTGGGAATTTCCCGGTTAGTACACGTGAGCACCTACCACTGCATAATAGCCTTCTTCCTGTTCATACCGCTCTTCTCTTGGGATGCTTGACCAATACCAGTAGCACAGAAGTACAGCGAGCAGAGTCGGATTTGAATTGGGCATTGTGGGGTAGCTATAGGAAAGGTATGGTCATAAACTTCCTTCCCCCGTTCGGCACTCTCTAAACCAACAGTAAAGACCTGAGCCTATATAAAACATAATATCATCCTGATCCCTCCATGAATACCACTTATATATCTTTCCCTCCATAGAACACATGTCCCAATTTCCCTGCCTACCCACATAACAGCAAAGGAGAGACACGTCTGGATAACGTTTTCATAAATTACGATAGCTCCAGAAGAAACCAACTACAACATCCCTAGTACCAAGACGACTAACTACGGCTCTCCATCTTTCTTGAGCTCTAAGATCCTCTGAATAATCAGTAATATCGCACAATTAGCTAGTATTGTTTCCTTTACTTTCTGTTTTAATTTTAATTTTTTGCTCTACCGTTCTAATTTGTTTGTCATTCTCCGTTGTTCTCACAGATAGATCTCTGATGACTCACATGCTTAAAATCTCACCATCCTCCCCTGACCGGGCACCTATAGCTCAACCGCAAGGTCTCAGATCACAATTACTTCTGCTGAGTCGCTGTAGTATTTAAATCCTTCTCATCTCCTGCACTTACTTTACTATCCCGTCGTCCCGCCATGCCAGTATTATACCCCCCAGCCCAGCATACAACCCAAAAGCCATCTCCATTAAGACTCCAACAGTTCATCTGGAATAGTATATATCCGGGAAACTGGAGATGTAAAATCCACCAGATATTGTGAATATAAAGTTAAGCGCATAGGTAGCAACGGTAAACTCAGAGAGCATATAGTGATAGGAGTAACTCCCAGGCGGCTGCTATTCCAAAATAGCTCAACCCACCCAACCCGATCCCCTGCTCACAAAAAAATCTCAATAACCTCCCAGCCAACCCCCGCTATATGAGATTTACGAAGGAAAACTTGGGAGGTTCCTGATATCGAAACACATTACAATACTAACTTAGGGTATAGCTACTCAGCAGTAGCGCTTTCGAGGCGTGTCACATACCGGTACTAGGGGCTGTTCGGCACCACGTGGTTGGGCTTTCAAACCGTGGTTGGAATTTCAAACCGCGGGTTGGGGTGCTTATGTAGTGAAACTGACCAATGAGTGCAACCAAATCGATTCATAAGCGCTCCAAACTGTGGTTTGAAAGTCCGCGCCCAGCAACCCCTTAGTCACCTACCCTCCCCAAGTTATGGGTTAAGTGTCACACAAGCCACATCTTCCTGCTTTTTTCAGCTGTGCTCACAGATTTCACAAACTCCCTGATACCCCTACACTCAACCTGCAGTTTTGGCGGAATAAAATGACCCAAGCTAACTTATACATATACAATCAGTCCGTCTCTGCGACGGCAATGCTCATTGCGGCAACATAACGGGTAGTTTCAACAAAAACAAAACCGTCTACAAGTCCGACGAGGATGCACAGATTATGGGTTGGCTCTCTCCACTAGAGCCGGATAACAGACACCAAGGCGTGCGCGACGAGCGGCTTGACGGTATGGGGGATTGGCTCTTGGAAACAAACGAGTTTCGGGAGTAGGAGGGTAGTGAGGGTGGGCCTGATGGGGCTATCTTGTTTTGCAGTGGGAATCTGGGGGTGGGTAAGGCATATTTGAGGTAAGTGGCAGGATTTCTTCAAAGAAAATGAAAATTGCTGATCATCGGAAATACTAGTTCCCTGGTAATTGACAGCTTGTGCGATTAGGTGGGGGAGAAGGATATTATCGTTGCATGCTTGTACTGCGGTTTCCTTGCGCAGCAAGATCAGACAATTCCCAACATGATAGGAGCTATTTTGAAGCAGCTGGTAGGAAGAGGCGAAATCCCGGGCCATCTGTGGGAGGCGTTTCACAGGGGGAAAACGGAACTTGGCGGCAGAACGCTTCGACTTCCGGATCTGATGGGAATGTTGAGGATCACTATTGCTTCATTACCCCAAGTTTTCATCTGTATTGATACGCTTGACAAATTATTGCCGAAGCATCTGCCGGAGCTTCTCAAGCCGCAGAGAGACACTGTTCTTGAATTCCCTGGGACACATACGTTCCTCACCGGGAGACCCCATGGCAGCGAAGACATTCAAAGATATTTCAGCAAGGCGGTTGTGATACCCATCAGTCCTGCCATAGCTAACATTACGGGTTATCCGGAGATGAAGTTGGATGGGGACACAGATCCAGAGGCGGTGAAGGATGATTTGCGGGCGGATATCATTGGAGCTATCCTGGAACAGATATCTGATATGTAAGAGTATTTATCATTCCCACTCTATCATTGATCAACACTCACCCACAGTTGTGTGTAGATTCCTCCTTGTTTCGCTAAACATCGGCACCATCCTGGGAGAGGTGACAATTCGCCAGAGAAGGAACTTGAAGAGATGGCAGGGGGTATTCAGGCGCAGAAGGGAAACGAATCAATACTCGGGCTGAAGGTCCTGATGTGGGTGCTGTATTCCGAACAGCCATCACGGGCCGTGGAGCTGTCATGCTCTGAGAGTGGAGGCGGGATCTACAGATCTGGATGTGGAAAACGCTCCTGCATTACGGACGCTCCTAGCATCTTGCCTGGGCCCAGTCACAGTCGAGGCATCCTTGTCCACTATCTGGTTAGTACACTATACTATACAAGAGCATCCATTGAGTGATTCAGCACTATTCCACAGCCCCCACTCATCAATTGCGGAGGTTTGCTTGACATACCTCAATTTTGAATATGTCCGGAGTCTCTCGCCAACACTTTACTCGGCTCCCGCAATATCACCACTTCTAGAATATGCTTCTTGCTACTGGGAGGAGCACACAAGAAGGGAGATGACAGAAAATGTGAAAGCGCTTGCACTAAGACTTCTGGATAGGTTTGATGAGCATATATCTGCTCAACTAATGTTATTGCGCTACAATAGAGATAGGGGCTCATGCCCTTATTTTGATGTAGCGGGAGGACCTATCGGATTCACAGGACTCCATGGAGTAGCATTTTCCTGGATCGTGAGGATGGTTGCTGCTATATTGAAGATGAAGGAATGGGATATTAATGCAACCGATAGCATGGGGGCACAGCTCTCACATGGGCAGCGGGAAGAGGACATGAGGAGCTGGTAAAGGTGCTGTTGGATCAAGAGGATGTGAGTCTCGACTAGGCACACACTAGGTGTGGCTAGACGCCAGTCTCATGGGCCGCTGAGAATGGGCATGAGGGGGTAGTAAAGATGCTTTTGGAACGGAAAGATGTCTGCGCCGCCACGCCGGATAGTGTGAACCAAACAGCACTGTCGAGGGCTCTCTCAAACGGACATGCTCGAGTGGTAAGGATGCTACTCAAACGGGACAGTATCAACTCCGACACAGCAGGTCGCGCTGGCTAGGCGCCCGTCGCGGCCTCCGCTGGGTATGGGGTCGAGTGAGGTAGGTACGCCGTTCAGAGGTGATGATCCTACTACCAATATCACAGACATTAATGACAAACATGCACTCCCATGGGCACGCTCCGATGGGCGAGGACCAGTACCGGACCTCAAAACCTCTCTTTTCCCAAGTCCGCAGATAGCGACCTCCCCTCAACGATCTGTCCAGGCTCCCTCAACCCCCCACGCGGCCGCTAAGCTTCTGGTACCTTTCCAGGAACCATGACACCAAATCAGTTCGACCGGCAGACCGGCACTTTATTATCACCTCTTCTGTTTGGTTTTTCTCGTTTACATTCTTCCTTCTTCATTACCTGAAAAATTCCCGCCCTATAAACAACCCCGGAGCGAGGGGTTGGCGCAGGCATGGCCTCCCTCTATTTAGATGTTAATGGTCTTGACGGAGGGTCTTTTTTCCTGTTTCGGCTTGCTGATTGCTATTCATCCACTTTTGTTACTTTTTATTTCTTTACCTTTTCCTTTCCCGGAGTCCTGGTTAGACTTGTCCCATATGTTCTCCTTGCTGTTCTCCATTCCTACTATTCATTAATATTTGCCCCGTCTTTTTCTGGGTGGTGGTGTATAGTACGGCCAATCACAAGCAATAGGTAGGACTAGACACTATGCTTTAAGACGCTCGCTATATATATTCACAGCCTGTCAGCCCATCTCCTCCCAGTGCTACCAGGTGGTCGCCATATGTTTATTTTGCAGACCATTTGTCATACTGCAACACTCCTGCTAGTTCCGCCATATCCCATCGCCCGAGCTGTCCAAATCCATGAAATAAACCCCTAACCTAAGTTTTCTAAATACGCCCCTTTTAATACCAGCAAATGGCCACGCTTGTGTCAGCACGGGGGCGGCAATGAGTCTAGCGTAGCTTAACATATTGTTCAGAAAGTATAGTAGCTACCCCAAATCTGCTCCGTTCACAGAACTATCAGAGTAGGACATAGATTACTCTATAGCCCTGTACGATCCTATGAATTACTACCCCACCCAAGATTCAGGCAACTCTGGCAAGGGCATTCCGTACGACCAGAGCGTGATGCCCGTGAGCAGGAGATAGGAGATCGAGTGGGAGTTTATCCAAGTAAGCAAACAGAAAAAAAGAAAAAAAATTAGCAGAAACTTACATATAACGGATCCCTCTTTACTCTCTTTATTTTTACCTCTAAGAATAAGGTTGATCTCAGCGACCTAGGAAGGTCTAGTGAAGGTATCTGTCACGGAGGGTGCTGTACATAACATGCTCGAGATTTCATGGGAGTTGCAAGCGATGCACTCCATTTGTAGCCGTCATTGCCCTGCTGCCGAGTAACCAGTGCTTGTAGGCGGCTAGACTAGGTCAAAGGAAGGCTGACCTGAGCTTTTCCAAAGTCTGCATGCTTCGTGGAGGCCTGGCAGCACCCGAAGACGTTCGGCACACCCCGTGCAGTCAGTATATACTTTATCGATAGGAAGCATCTATAAATATACTTGGACTCCCACAAATATCCTCAAATGCCCACAGACATCTGTGCACATCTGCTATTGGGATGTAGTATCTGGAGATATCTTCTACCGATCCAGGCATGGGACACACCAAGGAAACTCAAAAGCATTCCGGTAGGCTTAAAGCGTCGAAAGTAGTTGCGGATTCTGGTCGGATGCAACTATTTAAGCGAGAATATAGGTTCGAACTCCGAATCTAAGTTCTGCGCTCTGGGGCCTTTCAACCCCCCTAGCCATAGGTAAAAATAGTAAAGATAACATACCACGCCAAGTGTAGTCACGTAGGCATAGAGACTTTTGACGCATATGCTAGTGTTCTGTACAATCCATGCCAATATATACACACCTCTTGGAAACTCCGAGCCCTCAGAAATCAGAACAATCATACTCGATCACTCGTAAGCTTGTAGATACCCACAGTCTGGCCAGGACCGGGCAGATGAGCCCCAGAAGCCATACCGTAGCCCACAGACCTACCAGGCCAGCTCCCGGAACAGGCCATCCCGGGCCGGCCGCTCGCGAAAACTGCCGATAACATGTATACACTTCTTTGCAGGTACTGTGGAGATCTCGCAAGAAACTTTCTCTTGAATTTTCCACGGCAGGAGATGCCCCTTTGACTCTGTTTTTGCTCTTTCCATCTTTACAAGTACTTCCTTTTATTTATTCCGTTCGGCCTCCTAAGCACGCTTCGTTATAGGCGCATAGAGGGAGCAGTGAGAATATCGTTGCAGACCATGAGAGAAGCAAATGCGAGTCAGTTATCAGTTTGCATCATAGCCACAGTATTGGACAGGCGGTTACTGTTCTTCCATTCACATAACCGGGAATCTTTGCTTGTAATATCTAACCCCAGTCTACGACGGATTTTTTGTGAGTTGTCACATCCCTTGGGGTAGGGTTTTGAAGGGAATTCTAAACGGCAACGGTGAGAACCTTCTGGGTTGCGGAGGGCGGAGTAGTCTCTCATATCGGCGTGGTACCCTAGTAAAGGCATGAATGATGAAGAACTATTTTCTTCTAGATTACAGGACTTGAGTTTGTTCCTGCGTTTTCTGCTACTGATAGGAGGTCCCAAAGCTAAAGAGGCGATTTTTCTCGTATCATAGCTGGCACCACTTGGGGCTGTATGTATTAAGCTACCTTATTGCCAGGAATACCTCCCCAGGTTTCAGGTAGCGTATTTGAGTGCGCCAGGGTATCATACAAGTAGATTATATCAGATCTCACGGATGCGAAAAGAACTCAATATTCATAAATAAACTCTCAAAACCAGGATCTCGGAGCGACCACCGGTCACGGAAATTTCCGAAAATTCCCCGGAATTACTGTACTATTTTTCTTGTTAAAATAGTCATTCTTGTTGAGAGAGTTGGTATTAATATTTAGGGATCTGGTTGTATCAAAAGAGTTATTATATCATGAGGAATAGGGATGATGAACGAACTTGGAAATGAGGATAGGATCTTGAGATATTTTTCTATTATTCGCTCTTGGGGATGCTGTAGAAGATAGGTTAATAGGGTATTGTGCTGTTAGCTGGCAGAATTCCAGATAGCTGGGAAAAAGCGGGCAGGGTTTATCAGCATTCACAGGCCTAATAAATGGACATTGGTCTGACCGTCCTTGCTCAACTGTGTGGAACCAAAATCACAACTGTGAATACTGCGGGGTAGGTCGTAGAAGTTGCCACCCCACATCTCCTTGGTCTTGGACACACAAATTTCGACGCGCATGTGAACCCCCTTTCCTCCTACTCCTGGTGCTGGGGTGGGGTGGGGAGATTTGACACAGCGAATAATGGCACAAAAGCATAAGTCATCATCATTGACTTAGGATACCCCCGCATCATAACAGCAAGCCACCCCCACCACGACTACAGCGGCAGGAAAGACACCCCTCGTAATCTCTGACCCAGCTTTGTAGAGGTGTGTTTAATGCCCTCCCAACCTTATCGTCACCGCCGCGTAAACCATGCCCACAGGTCACCGCCCCCGCCACCCCCGAATAGACTTGATATCTCTGGGCCTCTTAGTCAGAGGAGCAACTTCACAATACCGGCCTTCACCCGAAAAATCCAAGGCCGATCCGGAGGTGTAGTACCTTCTTCCCCTTAACGTGGGAGATGGATTGCGTAGGGGTAGAGTGAGAGAATTTGCCTAGAGCTTGGGCACTGTGTAGGAAAGATAGGAAAGGTATGGTGAACAACTTCGTCCTCTTGTTCGGCCCCTTCCTCTCGCTCTATCTTCCACTAACTAAACTAAACTAAACTAACCGTAAAGGCAAGTGTATAAGTAAGTCATAATCAAAGCATCCTAGTCTCAAGTGGATCACCACCCCTATGTCCTTATTCCCCCGTACACTCCCGCAATAACAAAGGGATGACATGTCCGAAGAATCTTCTGCGTAAATCACAAAAGCTCTAGAACAATCCGTCACGTTCCCGAACGATCCACTAGATTCCTGCAACTTCCATAATCAGAGATAATCTTCCACCACACATCCACGACTTCCGGCAACTAGAACCCTGAGCTGACGAGCCAAACTAACTGACCAAAAACTCCGCATTTGAGTTGGGACCACAAGTGCCTCAAACACTTTGTTCTAGCTGGAAGTTGGAGAGCTATCATCCCCAGGTTTCGGCATGGTCGAACCAGCAGCTTGTAACCTCGTAGTTGCTCTCGCACCACTCCCGTGTCTCTTTCGAAAAATATTCCAGGAATAAAACATTGGCCTACTAGTAGTACAGTACCTGGTCAGCTATCATACTGCAGAGCGGTATTGAACCGAGTTGCGCTGTATAAAACAAAAGACCTTGGCATTCGAGCCTTAACCTCCAGCAGCAAAATAATCTAATCTAGAGACCAACCTTTGCTTCATGAAGAAGTGTGGTGGGGTGATAAGGTGTTCTCGTAGAGACAGTGAAACTCCACTTGCCCAATAACGGTTGACCGGCCCGATGGAAAATACTTCGCTGGGATCTCTATTTTGTCGGGGATATCAGTAATTTCGTTTATGCCCTCAAACTAGCGAGAACAGTCCGGTACATTACTCTCCTTCCTCCTCATCATTTAAGTAGGGTTAGGTTTGATTCATCCATTTTTCTCAACTGTGGGATGAAGCAGGGAGGGGGTGGGTGTTAGCAGAAAAAAAATGGAATGCTACGGAAATTTAGATTTTGAGAATATAAAACTACATATTATTCTCATCTGGGGCGTTGGCACTAGCGTACATAATATAATGTTAAGATTTGTGGATACTTCACTGCCGTAACCTGTCTAAACACCACATGTTAAAGCATTCTTTATCACCACGGCGGTAAAAGTCCCAACCGTAGTCTTTTTGCCCAACTATAAGCATACCGTATCTATGTAACAAGGGATCTGACTAACATCTATATTCATGGGAGCCAAAGGGGGAACGGAACAAGGAACGAAAGTATAGAGAACAAAGACAAAACACACAAAAAACGAAATCCATTGACCAGAAAACATGACAGAGCCAGGTACGAAACTATGACAACCCCTCCGCAGCACGGTAATCCGGGAGCCATCCTACTTGAATTTAATATACCGAATTCGAACACAAAAGGACGGAGTCATGGGCAGTTACTGAAGCACCCCAGTTGAAGCTAAAGCACCACGTCTGAGAGACGTGTAAATGGATTCTTAAGGGAGTCGGCATGGCGGATCGCCCAGAAATAGTGGCGCGAACTAGATTATCGAGGCAAAATTGGAAGGGCATCGAGAGAGCAGCGATATCGGCCAGAGGGTGCTGTACGCCTAAGGGTTGAGCAAGAGCGCAAGGAGGTGAAGTTGCCGGAAAGTGTATACCCAGAACAGCAGCGGGAAGGCCGGAAGGCTAGGGCTCGATAATAGGAGCGGAACAATATAGCTCTTGGGGATTAGGAGGCGGTGCGGATTGGGCTTTCAAGTCTTTTATTAATTCCGTGACACTCTGATCGGTCCTTGTGGCAGCATACGAGAGCGCTGTATGGCCCCATATGTTTGGCCTATCGGGGTTGACATCTTTCAGTCCCAATAGCAGTTTCACCACAGCCCCGTGTCCGTTCTCGGCAGCCCATGAGATTGGTGTTTGGCCATAGTAGTCTGGCCTGTCAGCACTGATGTCTTCCCGCCCTAGTAACAGCTTAACCACTGCCTCATGTCCCTCCCCGGCAGCCCAGAAAATTGGCGCCTGGCCACAGTCGTTAGGCATATCGGGGCTGACGTCCTTCCGCTCTAGTAAAAGCTCTATCACTGCCTCATGTCCATTCACGGCAGCCCACGAGATAGGTGTTCGGCCCCACCCGTTGTCTGGCCTATCGGGGTCGACATCCTCCCGTCCCACTAGCAGCTTCACCACTACCTCATGTCCATTCTCAGCAGCGTGCGAGATTGGCGTTTGGCCGCAGTCGTCTGGCCTATTGGGGTTGACGTCTTCCTGGCCCAGTAACAGCTCCACCACCGCTTCATGTCCATTCATGGCAGCCCACAAGATTGGTGTCCGGCCCCATCCGTTATCCGGCAAGTCGGGGTTAACGTCCTCTCGGCTCAGTAACATCTTCACTATGGCCTCATGTCCATTCTTAGCAGCCCAGGAGATCGGCGTTTGGCCATAGTAGTCTGGCAGATCGGGGCTGACGTCCTTTCGCCCTAGTAAAAGCTCCATTACTGCCTCATGTCCATTCTCAGCAGCCCGAGAGATCGGTGTTTGGCCATAGTAGTCTGGCATATCGGGGTTGATGCCTTCCCTTCCCACCAGCAGCTTCACGACTACCTCATGCCCATTCTGGGCGGCCTGCGAGATTGGTGTTTGGCCATTGTCATCTGGCCGATTGGGGTCGACGTCTTTGCGCCCCAGTAATAGCTCCACAATTCCTTCATGGCCATTCTCAGCAGCGGAAAAAATTGGCGTACGGCCCGAATTGTCTGGCCTATCGGGGTTGATGCCGTCCCATCCTAGTAATAGCTCCACGACTGACTCATGTCCATTTACGGCAGCCCACAAGATTGGTGTTTGGCCATAGTTGTTTGGCATATCGGGGTTGATGTCTTGCCGTCCAAGTAGCAGCTTCACGGCTCCCTGATGTCCATTCACGGCAGCCCACGAGATTGGTGTTTGGCCATAATAGTCCGGCATATCGGGGTTGACGTCCTTTCGCCCTAGTAAAAGCTCTATCACTGCCTCGTGTCCATTCACAGCAGCCCACGAGATAGGTGTTCGACCCCACCCGCCGTCCGGCGTGTCGGGATTGACCTTCCCCAGTCCCAGTAACAGTCTGACCACTACCTCATGTCCATTCTTCGCAGCCCACCAAATTGGAGTTTGGCCGCAGTAGTCTGGCTTGTCGGGGCTGACGTCTCCGCGTCCGAGTAGTAGCCTCACCAATGCCTCGTGTCCATTCTCCGCAGCCCGCGAGATTGGTGTTTGGCCATAGTAGTCTGGCCTGTCGGGGTCCATGCTTTCCCACCCTAGTAACAACTTCACCACTTCCCCATGTCCATTCCCGGCAGCCCACGAGATTGGTGTTCTGCCCCACCCGTTGTCCGGTCTATCCGGGTTGACGTCCCCCCGCCTGAGTAACAGCTCTACCACTGCCTCGTGTCCACTTTCGGCAGCCCGTGAGATTGGTGTTTGGNCTGGCCTATCGGGGTCGACATCCTCCCGTCCCACTAGCAGCTTCACCACTACCTCATGTCCATTCTCAGCAGCGTGCGAGATTGGCGTTTGGCCGTAGTCGTCTGGCCTATTGGGGTTGACGTCTTCCTGGCCCAGTAACAGCTCCACCACCGCTTCATGTCCATTCATGGCAGCCCACAAGATTGGTGTCCGGCCCCATCCGTTATCCGGCAAGTCGGGGTTAACGTCCTCCCGGCTCAGTAACATCTTCACTATGGCCTCATGTCCATTCTTAGCAGCCCAGGAGATCGGCGTTTGGCCATAGTAGTCTGGCAGATCGGGGCTGACGTCCTTTCGCCCTAGTAAAAGCTCCATTACTGCCTCATGTCCATTCTCAGCAGCCCGAGAGATCGGTGTTTGGCCATAGTAGTCTGGCATATCGGGGTTGATGCCTTCCCTTCCCACCAGCAGCTTCACGACTACCTCATGCCCATTCTGGGCGGCCTGCGAGATTGGTGTTTGGCCATTGTCATCTGGCCGATTGGGGTCGACGTCTTTGCGCCCCAGTAATAGCTCCACAATTCCTTCATGGCCATTCTCAGCAGCGGAAAAAATTGGCGTACGGCCCGAATTGTCTGGCCTATCGGGGTTGATGCCGTCCCATCCTAGTAATAGCTCCACGACTGACTCATGTCCATTTACGGCAGCCCACAAGATTGGTGTTTGGCCATAGTTGTTTGGCATATCGGGGTTGATGTCTTGCCGTCCAAGTAGCAGCTTCACGGCTCCCTGATGTCCATTCACGGCAGCCCACGAGATTGGTGTTTGGCCATAATAGTCCGGCATATCGGGGTTGACGTCCTTTCGCCCTAGTAAAAGCTCTATCACTGCCTCGTGTCCATTCACAGCAGCCCACGAGATAGGTGTTCGACCCCACCCGCCGTCCGGCGTGTCGGGATTGACCTTCCCCAGTCCCAGTAACAGTCTGACCACTACCTCATGTCCATTCTTCGCAGCCCACCAAATTGGAGTTTGGCCGCAGTAGTCTGGCTTGTCGGGGCTGACGTCTCCGCGTCCGAGTAGTAGCCTCACCAATGCCTCGTGTCCATTCTCCGCAGCCCGCGAGATTGGTGTTTGGCCATAGTAGTCTGGCCTGTCGGGGTCCATGCTTTCCCACCCTAGTAACAACTTCACCACTTCCCCATGTCCATTCCCGGCAGCCCACGAGATTGGTGTTCTGCCCCACCCGTTGTCCGGTCTATCCGGGTTGACGTCCCCCCGCCTGAGTAACAGCTCTACCACTGCCTCGTGTCCACTTTCGGCAGCCCGTGAGATTGGTGTTTGGTCGTAGTTGTCCGGCCTGTCCGGGCGGACGTCTCCCCACCCTAGTAAAAGCTCCACCACTGCGGCATGTCCATTCATAGCAGCCCACGAGATCGGTGTTCGGCCCCACCCGCTGTCCGGCGTATCAGGGTTGACGTCATCCCGTCCCAGCAACTGCCTCACCACTCCTTCATGCCCATTCTTAGCAGCCCATGAGATTGGTGTTTGGCCACAGTAGTCCGGCTTATCAGGGTTGATGTCCTCGCATCCTAGAAGCAACTTTACCACAGCCTCATGTCCATTCTCGGCCGCGCACAAAATTGGTGCTCGGCCAGATCTGTCCCGCCTATCAGCTTTGACGTCCCCTCGCTCCAATAACAGCTTTACCACTGCCTCATATCCATTCTCGGCCGCCCACAATATCGGTGTTTGGCCGTATTTGTTCAGCCTATCGGGTTTGACCTCTTTCCGTCCCAGCAGGAGTTTCACCACTTCCTCATGCCGATTCTCAAGAGCCCATGAGATCGGTGTTCGGTTCCACCGGTCGTCTGGCCTATCGGGGTTGATGTCTACACATCCCAGTAGCAATTCGACAATTTCCCCATGTCCATTCTCACTAGCCCACGAGATCGGTGTTCGGCCCCACATGTCTGGCCTATTAGGGTTGACATCTGCACACCCCAGTAGCAATTCGACAATTGCCCCATGCCCATTCTCACTAGCCCATGAGATCGGCGTTCGGCCCCATATATCTGGCCCATCGGGGAAGATGTCTTCCTGTCTCAGCAGCAGCCTCACCACAGCTTCATGCCCACTCATAGCGGCCCATATAAGCGGTGTAACACCGGCATCATCGACGGCATTTATATCGGCACCTCCCATCTCCATCAAGTCTTGCGTAACCAAAGCAAGTCCAAAGATGGACGCACAGTGAAGCCCAGTGAACTTATGAAAGTCCACAATAGATCCAAGAGAATATCGGCCCAGCACATGCTCCAAGAGTAGTTTGATTGATACATGACATTCGTAGTGGCTGAAGAGCTTCAGTGCAAGCACTTTCCCAGGATCTGAGAATTCCTTTTTCATATGGGTTCCCCAGTACAAAGCAGAGTATTCGAGGAAGTGTGTGTCTTGAGTGCTCTGAAAGCCGGAGGCCGAAACAGCTATTACCTGCTGCGAATTCAGATATGTCAAGCAGGTCTCCGCAATTGTCGAGTGAGGGCTCTGGGGAAGGTCGCGATGACTAGTTAGATAATCTTGGAGTGTGCAGTGGATCAGTCGAACAGTCAACCCTTCTTTATCCACCACCACAAGTCCTTGGCAGGAGCTCAACACAGTCTGTATAGAAGAAACATTGGCTGCATTGTAATCCGTCGATCCTATTTCAACCGCCAAGGCCTGACAGAGCTCCTTCGCCCCCAGTGGCCGTTCCGAATGAGAAATCCACATCAAAGCACCGATCCCGAGGCTCGATTTTTGACCACCCTGTTCTTTGATCCGTTCTAAGGTTGCACCATAGGCCTCTTCCAGACCCAACCCATCAGTCACCGCCCCGAGCCTTACCCACCGCTGATGAATGCTGACCCCCTGTAGAATTGCATCGAGTTTCAGGGAGACTAACAGAAATCTGGATATATATACCGGTCAGCGTATAGCTGGGGCAGGATTCCCTACGTAAGGGGCCATGCTTACATCTCCGAGAGAGTTTCCGGAATCTTCTTCAGAATCTCTGCCTTCAATTCCTCGTTCATCTCGTTCGGGGTTGTGTCAGCTAAAAGTTTCGTGCGGATGTATTGGATAATGTCACCCTTTCGCGGACTTATTGATACAAATGTTGCTCCCCCAGGGATATGCCTTTCCACCTCACCATGGACTTGCGGTCTCCCAGTCATGAACACTCGAATAGCTGGTGATATTTTGATGATATCCCTGAGCGAAAGAAGGATCTCGGTCCGATCTGCCGGAGCGCATTCATCCAGAGCGTCGAGGCAAATAAAGGTGCGCCGCGAGGATGATACGCGTCCCAAAAGTTTCACGATCTCAGGGAGTTGTAGTCTCCGACCGCCGATCACTTTTTCCCTGTTCTGAAAGGCACCCATTATTTCTTCGGGAATTCGCTTGAAACCACATACAACCTGCTTCAGCAGAGCGCCCAATATACTCGTCGCAGACTGCTCCTTTTGGGCCGCAAAGTCGAAATAGAAACATGCCACAGCAACATTTTCCACTCCGGCCTCAAGGGCCTCATTGCACAAGGTATCTATTACCAGTGAACTGTAATCGCAACTTGTCAGAAAAAAATACCTATTATACTTTCCTCTTTCTCTCTCGTATTGCATGGCCTACCCTACCTAATATATGTCTTGCCGACCCCGGGGTTGCCGTAACAAACGATCATCGCCTTCTGCGGTTCACTCCGATCATGGCTACTGCGCCAGCTTCGAAACTGCTCCGTCTGCAGAAGCCAGTCTCCCACGCCGCTAACCCGGCGCGCTCGAACGTCGTTATGCCGTAAGCGGGGCTCAAGAGGAGACAACCAGGTCAGGATTTCAGACCGGTCATCAGTGAAAGTAATGTTATTTGTGTTGAAGCAGTTGGTGTTGCTGTTAAGAACGTTGGTATTATTGTTGTTATTACCATTATTGTTATATCCAGAGGAATCAGGATTGTGGAGGCACTTGGCCATGGAAATAGGGTCTTGAGACATTTTTCTGTTCTTTGCTCCCCAGTATTCCGCAGAGCATAAGTTGAGGTATCATGGTCTAGGTGATAGAGCTCCCGAGAGCTGAAGAAAGGGGTTTTTATCACAATTGTCCAGCCCTGTAGAATATGGCTTATCCCTTGGTCCAGCCATACTTCCTGAAATTTGTGAAACCAACATCACGCATGCGGCTACCATAAACTTGAATAATTGAACTGTGTTCTATGTCGTTGGACTTTCCTCTCTCAGGAAGGTCAACAAACTTTTTTTTTTTTTTCTGTCTCGGAAGGGGGAAAGGGGCCGTGTTTTTGCTGTGTTTTTCGCCTCCTTTCCAGAGAAGGGAATGTTGGACTTCATAGCACACGGTTCAATTATTCAAGTTCTTAAAATACCGAGGGTATGATTGGCGGTAGAAACAGCCACTCCATTGCCACCTATCCTTGGTCACCGACACTCAAATCTCCCCATAAACGCCCTTCCAAGTTGGGCCCCGTGCATTGGGAAAAGAGAGACTTGGCAGAAACTCTTAAAGCCTCAGACGAATAAACAGTTATCAAGATTAGCTTTAAGAACACTGGTACTCGAGTACTACCAATTAACCTTACGATCACAGTGATCGGAGAGATATTTCTTAGGATCTCCATCTAAGCTTTATAAACGTAGGGTTCTGGTCTTCGACCTTTGTCGAAATCGCCGCGTTAACTACCCCTG
Organism: Tuber brumale; assembly: GCA_014065205.1. Taxonomy (NCBI): domain Eukaryota; kingdom Fungi; phylum Ascomycota; class Pezizomycetes; order Pezizales; family Tuberaceae; genus Tuber; species Tuber brumale. The sequence goes on from JACCEG010000512.1 coordinate 27,520, forward strand.
CAAGCCTCTTCTTACTATCATACTACCCCAGCCACTTGATCTTTCTCAGGCTCTATTCGGATACAACGATTCCGTTCCGTTTTGCAACCGTTTCTGCTGTAAAAATGTTCGTCGAACGGAATGAAATGGTCACTTTGCATGGGGCGACAGACTGCAGAACTGCTCTTGGGGAAGGAGGCACAAGTACTCCAACCGCTCCGCTCCGGCTGTCCTGTACTTGGGAAACCATCATCTCCACGTCCCAGCATGGCGAACCCCGATTAATAGCTTCCTACCGGCAGAGCTCTCTCCCGGGCTTCCTCCGCAAAATATTTCATGAACAAAACACCGGCCTAACGGCGGTATCTGCTAAACCACTACATTGTACGATCCTACACCAGGGTGCGCCGAGCAGGAAAAACGAAAGAAAAAAATCCTTGTGATTCGAGCCCCAATTGCAGAACTCCAGAATACAAAATTCCGGAAACCAAACTCCCACCGTCAGAACGACAGCAGCGGAAGGACAAGACAAGATGCTCCCACCCAGAAAGAGTTACTTGTAGGCTCCGCCTGCGCCGCACCGGTCAACCAGCCCGACGGCAGACTCACCCGCCGTGAGCTGCACGCAGGGAACGCTAATTACGCCATCCCGCTTCCTTGAAGCCCTCGATGTAGCGGGGCTGCATGCTCTCTTTCCGAATCGTGGTTGCTATAGGGTTAGGGTTTGCTCCAACAACAACTGCGCTCCAGCTGCGGAGCGGGGGTGGTGTTATGATAGTATCAAGGAGAGTAGGGAACACTACGGAGATTCCAACAGCCCGGTAGAGACCCTTTGGGTACAACCTCATGCTCCCATATAGAATGCTAGCACGAATAGTATTGTACAGGTTACAGAGCTCTTTATTGCTGCTACAGTAAAAGTCCTTGCCTTAGTACTATTGCCCTACTTTAAGCAGACAGTATCTAAGTAACCAAGTAACCAAAGTACGTCTATATTCACAGGGCATGTGAGAGAGGGAAAGAAAGAGAGAGGGAACACAGAACAAAGATAAAATACGCGAAACACAGAATCTATTGTAGCACGAGAGCCATGGCACTCGGATATCACAAAAACCACAAAAACCAAGCTAAATTTGCTGCCACAACCAGAATCGGGAAGCTAAACACCCCGCATCTACTTACATAACACATAATTTGAACTTGGAAAGAGAGAGCCATGGGCCATTATTTAACTACCGTAGGAGACACAGGAGAACGAGGTGAGTGAGACATGTGCAAATAAGTTTTTAAGAGAACGGGTGCTAAAAATCGCCCAGAAGCAAAACTCTTGCAGGATTATCAAGGTGAAAGAGGGAGGACAGTAGTAGTAGCGATGTATCTGAGAGGGTGTCGGACGCCGGGCGGGTTGAAAAAGAGCCGGGGAGGGGGTGGGGCGGGCAGGATGTATAGATAGAGGACAGAAGAGGAAGGCTGCAAATATTGAGGCTCTAAGATGGGAAGGAAGCTCATGTTCATTCCGGGCAGAAGCGTTCGGCCCATTCTGTCTGGTCTATCGAGATTAAGCCATGATACCCCAGTGACAGCTCCACCGGCCTCTCACGCTGATTCCTGACATCTCTCGATATTGGTGTTTGACCCTCGTGGTCCGGCTCATTTGGGTTGACGACTTCCAGTTCCTGTAACAACTTCACCACACCATCATGTCCATTCATGGAAGCCCACAAGATTGGTTTTCGGCCGCAAATTTCTGCTCTATGGGGGTTAACGTCCTTCCGCCCCAGTAGCAACTTCACCACTGCCTCATGTCCACTCCCAGCAGCCCATGAGATTGGTGGTCGGCCCGTTCTATCTGGCGTATCGGGGTTGACCGCCCGACAGTGGAGCAACAATTTCACCACTGCCTCATGTCCATTCCCCGCAGCCCACGAGACCGGCGTTCGGCCCACGCCGTCTGACCTGTCGGGGTTGACGTCCGCACTTCCCAGTAACAGCTTCACCACTATCTCATGTCCACTCCCGGCAGCCCACGAGATTGGTGACCGGCCTGCTCTATCTGGCCTGTCGGACTTGACCTCTTTGCGGCAGAGCAACAACTTCACCACCATCTCATATCCATTCCCCGCAGCCCACGAGATCGGCGTTCGGCCCACGCTGTCTTGGGTATTGGGGTTGACGTCTTTCTGGCCCAGTAACAGCTCTACCACCACCTCATGTCCATTCCTGGCAGCCCACGAGATCGGTGTCCGACCCCACCCATGGTCTGGCCTATCGGGGTTGACCTCTCTACGGCGAAGCAACAACTTTACCACTGGCCCGTATCCATTCCCAGAAGCCCAAGAGATTGGTGTCCGGCCCATTCTGTCTCGCCCATCGGGGTTGACCTCCACGCTCCTCAGTAACAGCTTCACCAGTCCCTCATGTCCATTCCTGGCAGCCCACGAGATTGGTGTTTGGCCCTCGCTGTCCGGCCTATCGGGGCTGACGCCTTCCCGCTCCAGTAAGAGCTTCGCCACTTCCTCATGGCCATTCCTAGCGGCCCACATGAGTGGTGTAACACCCGTATCATCCACACCGTTTATATCTAGTTCACCCATCTCTATCAAAGTCTTTGCAACCTCAACAAGTCCGAACATGGACGCGCAGTGTAGCCCATTGAACTTGTAAAATTCCCTAATATGACCAATAGAATATGGGCCGAGCGTGTGCTCCAAGAATACTTTAATTGATACATGGCATGCGTAATGGTGAAAGAGCTTCAGTGCAAGCATTCTCCCATTATCTGAGAGTTCCTTCTTCATGTGCGCCCCCCAGTACAAAGTTGAATATTCGAGGAAGCGCATGCGTCCGGTACACGGGGAGCGGGAGGCCGAAAGAGCAATTACCTGCTTCGAATTCAGGTATGTCAAGCAGGTCTCCGCAATTGTCGCGTGAGGGCTCTGGAAAAGGTCGGGATGACTAGTCAGATACTCTTGGAGTGTAGAGTGAACCAGTCGAACAGTCAACCGTTCCTTATCTACCACCACAAGCCCCTGGCAGCAGCTCAACACTGTCCGGATAGAGGAAACATTGTCATTACAGTAATTCCTCGATCCGATCTCGACCGCCAAGGCCCAACATAGCTCCTCCGCTCGTAACTCTCGTTCCGAATGACATATCCACATCAAAGCAGCCATTCCTAGTCTTGACTTCTGACCACCCTGCGCCTTGATCCGTTCTAATGTGGTACCGTAGGTATCTTGCAGGCCCACCACATCAGTCCCCGCACTGAGCCTTTCTCGCCGCCGATGAATGCTGGTCTCCTGCACAATTGCATCGAGATTCAGGGAGACTAACCGAAACCTAGACATGTATTAGTTAGTACATGGCGTAGGTAGAATTCCTCATTAACACATCCTACTTACATCTCCGAGACAGTTTCCGGAATCTGCTTCTCAATTTCTGCCTTCAATCCCTTATCCATCTCATCCGGAGTTGTGTCTTCTAGAAGTTTCGTATGGATGTATTGGATAATGTCATCCCTTCGGGGACTTGCCGATACAACTGCTACTCCCCCAGGGAGATGCCTTTCCACTTCACCGCCGACATGAGGCCTCCCAGTCATGAACACCCGAATGTTTGGGGATATTTTAATAATGTCCCTAAGTGAAAGAAGAATCTTGGCTCGCTCTGCTGTAGCACATTCGTCGAGAGCATCGAGGCAGAGAAATGTGCGCCGGGCAGATGATAGGCTCCCCAACAGCTTCACGATCTCAGGAACTTGCAGTCCCTGACCACCAATCACCCTTTCCTGCTTCCTAAATGTGACCATTATTTCTTCGGGAATTCGCTGAAAGCCACTGACAACTTGCTTCAGCAGAGCACCCAATATACTCCTCGCAGACTGCTCTTTTTGGGCAGCGAAGTCGAAATAGAAACATGCCACGGCAATATCCTCTCCGACATGGCCGGACTCATCGCACAAGGTATCTATTACCAGTGAACTACAATTGCAACCTGTTAGAAACAATATCGTGCTCTGTCCTTCTTCTCTTCGATATTGCGTCTCTTATCATACCTGATGTAAGTCTTACCCACCCCTAGATTGCCGGAGCAAAATATGGCCGCCTTCTGCAATTCACCCTGGCAGTCGCCACTCTGCCACCTTCGGAATTGCTCTGTCCGCAGTAGCCAGTCACCGACATTTCCAACCCGGCTTGTTTGAATGTCATAATGCCGTAAGTTGGGCTCGAGAGGGGACAACCAAGCCAGGATCTCAGACCGCTCACAGCTGACAGCAATTTCGTTCGAAACGTTACCACTATCTCTGTTCTCCGCCCCGCAGCAGTTGTTATTCTTAAGAGAGTTGGTATTTTTCATTAGGGAGCGGCAAACACGCTTATCAAAGTACTTGGCAAAGAAATTAGGATCTTGAGACATTCTTCTCCTCTTTGCGCTTCAAAACGCTATAGAGGATAGGTTGGTGAGGTGTGGCGGTCTTTGGTGATAGGATTCCAGAGAGCTGATGGAGAGCGGGGGCGGGTGGTTTTTTAATCACCTTCACTGAGCTAAGTAGATGTATGAACTTGCCGAGAAAAGGAACTAACGCCGGGTTTTCCATATAAAATGCCCATTCTTATTAGACACCTATTCAGTGCTTCCGATGGGCAAGGCCGAGCACAGTTAATTGACCCCGGCCTGATTGGGCTTTGCCCGGCAGCAAATCGACCAGGCCTAAAAAGCACAAATCCCGTATAGAGCACAAAGGCTTGAGGTAAACCAGACCTATTTGGTGTCTATGGTACCACCGAACGGGTCCAGCGTAGAGTCCTCCTAGGGCTCTAGTACGACAGGAGCAGAACACTTTTTCCTTTTAAATCTTAAAAATCGATTATGTTTTTTTTGTTTTCAGCCCATAATCAACCCTTTTTTTTTGCCTTTAGGTGGCCAGATTTTCCAGGCCAGGACAAGCAGCATGTAGCCCTTAATACCCTTCCTAAACTGCTCGTCTATCAAACTTTACAAACCTGGAATACCGGCACATGCACAATACCGGTGCCAATGATCACTTCAGCTGTTCCTCTTTTTCATAGCCTCAGAACCCAGTATCTCCTCACGCTTCCCTCGACGCGCGGGTTTTCAGGGGCAAGGATTCGACGTTATTGTATGTACAAGTGCAGTATATCTTTCAGGCCCAACGGCGGCATTACGGCGCCTACTACCCCACGGGATGCTCCACCAAGGCGGGGATTTTTTATAAGATTCCTATGAGGGTTGGCAACCATGTCCGCTAGCATCACTCACTTTCTGCCAGTGTCCAGCAGAACAAAAAAAATGGCTTTATAATATTATGTCAAATTCTCCACAACTATCTCCCACCGGATTATTATTTTCGGAGTAAAACCTGTTGTGTATCGTACAGTACCTTCGCGGTGGTTGGCTGCCTGTAAAGTTGTGCGGTTGGTATGGAAACACAGAAGGCCGCTTTTTCTCCCCAAGCTTGAGCACTTATATCATATCAACAATTACCGCCCCAAAAGCCAGACACAATACATCCTCTTCACCTAACCAGGTGAGGATCGTTCAGGTTGCGAACATTTTTTGGTTTGATAAGATTGCTATCGTACTTGCACTTGTTAGTGCCACTTTTTTCCCTTATCATACCAGTAGAGGTCAAACATTTTAGTAATCTGGTTCTAGTATCCTGGCCATAAATAGTGTTGATATCGTAATAATAATTATGATATCATATTATGATATGATACGAAGGGGGGTTAGTGATGAAAATCAACGAAGGCGTTTGGGCTGGTGTTTATGAACCCTCCCTTTGAAAGCCTAAAGGGGTTCACAAGATCCACAAAAACACGCTATGATAACATAACCGAGATTGCTTGTATAGTGCACTATGGGCATATCTTCACCTCTAACTATTACCATGAAAAACTCCGAGAGTGTAGAAAGGATTTCTTTTCCTCTAAATCCATTCTACAAAAGCAAAGAAAAGCCCCCGGAAATTCGCCTGGAATACCCTTCGGTCCTCCCCTTTTATCCTAAGGCTTTCGTCGCAAAATTTCTGGGCCTGGTGCAGGTCTCAACTAGAAGAGAGAGAAGTGGTTGGGGAACAGGGAGGTGGGGGAAGGAAGCTCTCCGAAATTTAATATCCACAGATGAGGTAAAGCTTCAAGTGGGTACAGGAACAGGTCGACGATAAAATGCCCAAACAAAGCCGGAGCCCGGGTCTGCCTATGAGAGTCTGCAGCCTGGGTGAGAAAATGAGACGGAGATCTCTTTTTTTCGCTGGTTTGGTGGCGTATCCTCAAATAATTATAACCAGATGCGAACAGAAACAGCCATCCCACGTCTCCCTAGTGAAGGATACATAAATTTTGTTGTGCGAGTGAACACTCTTTCAACCCACCGGTAGGCCTCAGGCCGCTGTGCAATTGGGAAGGGTTGACATTGCCCCTAAGCAAGATACACCGGAGCAATATATCGTCATCAGCATTAGCATAAGGAGCCCTCATATCATGTGACCATTCGCAAGGATAGGAAAGATATTTCCCGGGGTCACTAACCGAGACTTACAGATTTAAGTTTTATACTCTCCGACGCTTGTTGACACTGCGGCGTAAACCACTCAAGCAGGCCAGTATTTTCACTACCTCAGAAACCCAATATTTCTAAATCCTTCAATTCAAGGAGTGCCCTGGCCATACCAGCCATCCATCCCCCACCCGGGGGCGTAAAACCCCCCGCTATGAGCCATAACATTGCGACTCAATTTCTTCAACAGCCCTCTGGGATGAGCAATGACACCATACCTCATATTTGGCGGCTTCCTTTTTTGGCCCCTGTGCCCTAGCATTGTGGAGCACATGAGTGGACCCGCAGTGGCTTGCAAGGGTGTTCTTCGTATCCACACGCTCTCGCTGCCTCCGGATTAAGTATCATAGTAATCATGATACACACTAGAGAAGAGAGTATTTATACAGGTCAAGTACTCAGAGCGCCAACGGAAAATTACCACCGTCCCCCCTAGGAAACAACCAATCAACCGTTGTTGTGGATCATTGAATTGTCAGTTCTGCACAATGTAGTTCAGTGGCTTCTTTTCTTCCTTCCACTTCAGTTTTTCCCATCTAGTTTCTTTGATAGTGATCATGATCTATTTCGATTACAACTAGTCGCTTTAACACAGGATACAGGCTACCAGTGATATCGAGGGAGCGTGTCTTGAAGTGCCTTGCCTTGCCAAGGAAGAATTCCTTTCCCCGGGAAGGAGAGTGGGTGGGGCCGAAAACTCCTACCTCTTGGGCACTCTGATCGCGCTAGTGCCCCACCCAGTCATGCCCATTTCCGCGTCACACGACGTCACTCGTGTACCTCATAATCCACCGGTAAGTTTTAGTAGCACGAGGCAAAATCTGAAGCAGCAGTTGCCGGGGGAAGAGGGGGAGCGCTATCCAGTGGTGTGAGCTGGTTGCGTTATTATGGGCAGCACAGTTTTAAATCCCACCCAACTATCTTTGATTTAAGTTATGCTGCGCTGGGGGGATAATAATTCGTTCAAATTATAATACGTCAGCACAATTAATCGAACATCGAGATGCAACAGGGCGTACTACTTTCACAATACTTCATGACCAAAACCACAACTGAAAAATATTTAAAAATATTTAAAAATAAAATAAAAATAAAATAAATACATGGTTCTAATTAATATCTTGTATACCGCGAGTTTTTTTTCTTTGTGGTAAAGGCATGGTGGGGTGAGGGAGTGAGGGAGAGGGGTTGCGATGTTGTGCGTGAGTGAACATTACGGTACTGTACCAAATATTCGGCTAATTATGCTAACCCACAGTATGATACTAAGCGATCACACCTGGTAAGCGACCAGCCTCACAAAAAAAAAACCTGACCCGAGTACTGTACACCCATAATCCCGATTTCCCAATGAAGAAGTCAATATGTCGATAGAAGTCCACGATCGCGTTTTCGAATAAGTCTAATCCTTCAAAACAAGTAGCTGCCTTGTCAAGAGCAACACTTTCGTGCCTTGTGGCTGCGAATCCGACACCCCGCCTGCATAATCTGCAGATTTGCAATACGGGCCGCAAAAGAGCTCCCATCCTGGAGCCATGATGTAGCCATAATATACCTAGCCCAAGTACAGTACCTGAAAATAGGATTTCCCTGAACATAAAATGGTTATTCCTATACCAATTTTTACTCCAGTCTATGCCTCAACGAGGGGGGAGAAACTTCGAAAATAGGGTAAAATTTGTCTTGAAGAGAAAGTTGAGGTAATAACAAATATGTCTATAGGGTCTTGGGTTGTTCAACATTGTTGTTCTCGTTCCACTGTCTTTTGATGTCTGTTGGTTTGTTTGATTGCTTCTCCGGTATGATCGGTTGCTAGATGAAACGGGTTAGACCGGCATACATACATTAAGCGGTAGCATACTTCCCTCTTACATCTTTATCACGCGGAGGTCAAGCACTATCCCGTCCTGTACAAACCATTAAATTAAGTTCCAGTCCAACTTAGGGTCCACAAGACAACCTCATCTCTTGGTTCTGCACTTGCTTGATTTAGCAGGCTGGGGTAAGAGCTAGAGGCCTCTTCCGATATACTATACCAGAAGGTTGCTCTTGCCATACCTGTAGAGCTGTTCAGTCTTCGCAAGCAGTCATTCAGGCATTGGGCATGACCGAGCCGGCCCGGGCATTTTCGGGAGCCGGCCTGACTACGGACTGAAGTCGGGCTCCTAGGGCTCATCTGCCCGGGCCATGCCTGATTGCAGATATCCACAGGCTTCTGGGAGATCAAATATGATTTCCCTCATTTTGGGGAAGTTTTCGGGGAGCGCACAAATTGAAATGAAATGAACATGATATGAACATGGGCATATGTGCGAACATCCTCTATGCCTACATGGCTACACTGACGTAATATGTTATCTCCACCACCATCGCTTATGCCCTTGGAAATTAAATTACCACTAAGTGCAGAACGTAGTCGAGATCCGAGGTGTACAGTACACTTATATTTTCGCCCGAATAGTTGTATGCAGCCCAGGAATCAGGATCAGGAAATGGAGAAACAGTTTTCCATGCAGAGTCATCAGGATGAAGAGTACTTAGAGAAGGATGTGGTGGAGAAGGGGTCATTAGAGAAGGTGTTAGGTATTCTAGCTTTGTATTGATACTGGAGTGGTAGAGAAAATGGCTTGATAGCCAGACAATAATATCGTTCGCAGAAATTCGCAAATATCTGAAGATATCTCAAAGTATTTGAAGATATTTGAAGACATCTTCAGACATTCACAGATATCTGCGGGCAACTAAAGATGTCTGCTACCCATTAACAAAATATTTACTAACCAGATGGCATATTCCGAAAGCCTGCCCCCACCACCAGGTTCCCCGACAGCCTAGCCTAGCCGGACCGTAAATCGGCCGGCTATCCGCAGGCCGGCCAGGTTGCGCGTCAACGCTGGAGTTATTCGTACCCCCAGCTATACGAGTACCGCGGAAATGCACCCCACGCTAACGGGCGGGAAAATCGAGCTTCAAGCTCAATAGCCGTCGAGTTGCCTAACCTCATAGTTATTTCACATGAAATCTTGCTCCGACCATATCCACCCCACCAGCAGGTATTACTGAAAGACTATAGGACTTTGACTGATAGTGTGAATTTGGGTCAAATCTGAAATTTCCCTTTCACCGCTGTATCCCGCTGCATTTGACCAGTTGCCGAATGATAACTTGTCCGTCTCCTTGTCTCCCCGTGGGTTCCCGATTTACCTATAGTCATGCCTTATCACTTACTATATGATTTCCATAGTTATCTCTTACCCACCACTTGCCCACCTTCCACCCCCAATCGCCAATGGTGCCCCAATCCGAACAAACCGCTACAAACTTACACTGCATCGTTAATACAGTCCCGCTGGATTCTCTAATCAGGGACTTATGTCGAAACCGGTAGATTGTACCGCACTCAACCCTCAGATAAATGTAAACAAGCCAACCCTAAGAATACTGCCTTATGAATCTCTATTAAGAGCTACTTCGTTTCCCCCTAGCTCGCGCCCCAATCGATCCCCCACGTTGACAAAACATGGATAAGGGGAATAGATATTTGCGAGATCTATGAGACTTACCCCACTTCCTGTAACACCGTCAGCGCAAAATAAAAGGTTAGTAATCTACTTATTAGAACCCCCAAGCCAACCGACAAAACCAGCCTGCCAAAAAAAAAACCCCCCGGTTTTGAGAAGGGGCACGAGAATCCTAGTAGCTTTTTTCTAGCTTGCAGTTGGAGGAGCAACATTCCCCTTTTCTGCATGGTCGAGCCCGTAGTAGATGACATCCTAGCAGCTCTCGCTCGTCTCCGGGTCTCCTGCTCAAAACGTCCCCACAGAAAAAAACAGGGTCTGCAAAGTTGTTATATACCCTCGCATATTGTATTGAGGTGCCCTAGATAGGGGAAAAAAAGAAAAAAAAAATAGAGTCCATGCCATCCGGATTCTAGCCCAAGACAGTAAGAAAGCATACCCCAATTTCGGAAACCAAACCTTTACCACCCGAACGGGCACGGTGGAATTACCTGGTCCTCTTAAAATGAGAGCCAAGTCCCACTCGTGGCTTGAACGGTCTACCAGCTTGACGGCAGATATCTTGGCTGCGATCTGCATCTCGTGGGGTATATTAAATATGTCCCCCCTATTTATTTATTTATAGCACTCAAAGGGGGGGGGGAGGATTGCGGCACTACAACTATATCATACATTGCCCATTCCCTTACTTGTCGCTTCTGTGAGGTTAGGGCTTGCTCGACCGATTTTGCTCCAGTGCGGGTGGAGCGGGAGGTGCGGGTTGGCATTAAGTTAGTTGGGATCGGCAATACCGTAGTCTGGAAATTTTAATAGAGATGCTTGGAATATAATACAGCTACAGACCCGAATTCGGAATGCTAGTACGCTGGATGATAGCGAGATTTTTGGACTACTATTCATTTCTACAACCTTCCTGACGAATATCACGAGTTAACAATTCCCTATCATAGTGATGGTAAATGCCCTAACCATATCATTGTCATTTTTACTCTGCTATAAGTATACTGTATCTAAATAACCTAGTATCTAACGTACAAGTACATCTGTGCTCACCGGAAGATGAGAGTGAGAGAAAGAAAGAAAGCGCGTATGACAAAGATGAAATACAAAGAAAGCAAAATCTAGTATGACCAAAAAAACAGTGGCAAAGCTGGATGTAAAAAATCATGAGAATTTAGCAGCATAAGAGAGTGCGGTAAAGGCCGAATATGCGTGGCCCATCGGGGTCGACGTCTCCCCGTCTCAGTAACAACTTCACACAGCGTCATCTCCATTTCCGGCAAACCAGAAGATCGGTGTCCGACCTCACCCGGGCTCAAGCCTATCGGGGTTGACATCTTCCTATGCCAGCAACAGCTTCGCCACTGCATCACGTCGATTCCTGGCAGCCCACGAGATTGGCGTGTGGCCATCGTCGTCTGGCAGATTGGGGGCGACGTCTTCCCGCCCTAGTAACAGTTTCACCACTACCCCACGCCCACTCCCGGCAGCCCACGAGACTGGCGTCCAGCCTCAGCCACCCGGCTTACTGCGGTCAACGCCCTTCCGTCCCAGTAGCAGCTTCACCACTGCCCCATGTCCATTCTCGGCAGCCCACATCACTGGCGTCATGTCCCACGTTTGCTCCGGTGTATCGGGATCGACATCCCTCCGTCCCAGTAACAGCTTCACCACTACCTCATGCCCATTCCCAGCAGCCCACGAGATTGGTGTTCGCCCAAAGAAATCTGGAATATTGGGTTTGGCACCTCCCCGTCCCAGTAACAGACACACCGCGTCATGATGTCCATTCCTAGCGGCCCATATGAGTGGCGTAAAATCCACATCATCCACACCGTTTATATCGACCTCACCCATCTCTATCAAAGTCATTGCAACCTCAACAAGTCCGAACATGGACGCGCAATGTAATCCAGTGAACTTGTAAGGTTCCACAATATGATGAATAGGTTCTCGGCGGAGCGTATGCTCCAAGAGCAGCTTAACTGATATATGACGTTCGTACTGGCGAAAGAGCTTCAGTGCAAGCATTTTCCCACCATTTGAGTGTTCCTTTTTCATGTGGACTCCCCAGTGTAAGGCAGAATATTCGAGGAAGGGTGTGTGTTGAGTGCTCTCAAGGTCGGAGGCGGAAAGAGCCATTACATGCTTCGAATTCAGGTATGTCAAGCAGGTCTCCGCAATTGCCGAGTGAGGGCTCTGGAAAAGGTCGGGGTGTCTGGTAAGATACCCTTTGAGTGTGTGGTGGACCAGTCGAACAGTCAACCCTTCACCATCTACTACGACAAGCCCTTGGCAGCAGCTTAACACAGTCCTGATAGAAGAAACATTGCCAATATTGTAATCGGCCGATCCAATTTCGACCGCCAACGCCTGGCACAATTCCACCACTCCAAGCGGCCGCTCCGAATAACATATCCACATCAAAGCAGTCATCCCGAACCTTGACTTCTGACCACCCTGCGCCTTGATCCGTTCTAATGTGGTACCGTAGGTATCTTGCAGGCCCACCACATCAGTCCCCGCACTGAGCCTTTCTCGCCGCCGATGAATGCTGGTCTCCTGCACAATTGCATCGAGATTCAGGGAGACTAACCGAAACCTAGACATGTATTAGTTAGTACATGGCGTAGGTAGAATTCCTCATTAACACATCCTACTTACATCTCCGAGACAGTTTCCGGGATCTCCTTCATGATTTCTGCCTCTAATATCTCGTCCATCTCATCAGGAGTTGTGTCTTCTACAAGCTTGGCGTGGATGTATTGGGTAATGTCAACCTTTCGCGGACTTATCGATACAACTGTGACTCCTCCAGGGAGATGCCTTTCCACCTCACAGCCGACATGAGGTCTCCCGGTCATGAACACTTGAGTGGTTGGGGACATTCTAATGATATCCCTAAGCGAAAGAAGGATCTTTACGCGCTCCGCTGTAGCACATTCATCTAGAGCATCGAGGCAGAGAAATGTACGCCGCAAGGACGACAGTCTCCCCAACACCTTCACGATCTCAGCAAGTCCCAGCTTCCGACCGCCGATGACCTTTTTCTGCTTCTGAAACTCATCCATGATTTCCTTGGGAATTTGCTTAAAGCCACCGACAACCTGTTTCAGCAGAGCACCCAATACAGCCGTCGCGAACTGCTCCTTTTGGGCTGCAAAGTCGAAATAGAAACATGCCACCGCAATATCCCCTCCGGCCTCACTGGTCCCATTGCACAAGGCATCTACCACCAGTGAACTAAAAATCGCAACTTGTCAGAAAACACACCCTCCATTGTTCCTTCTCCAACATTGCGTGTCTCACCTCATGCAAGTCTTCCCGACCCCCAGATTGCCAGAGCAAAATATGGTTGCCTTCCACGATCCATGCGGGCGATTACCACTGTACCAGTTTCGGAATTGCTTTGTCCGCAAAATCCAGCTGCCCACGTTGGTCACCCGGCTTCGCTGAACATCATAATGCCGTAAGTGGGGCTCAAGAGGCGACAACCAAGTCAGCATTTCGGACCTGTCATCGGTGGCGGTAATGTCGTTCCAAGCGTTACGATAATTGCTATTATTCGCGTTGAGACTGTTCTTGTTGTTTCCGACAACTGAGTAAGGATTATTGTTTAGGGAGCCATCGGTATTAGGACAGTTATTACGTCCCGAAGAATCAGGATTATGAAGGAACTTGTCAATGAAACTAGGGTCCTGCGACATTCCGCCGTTCTTGCCTCCTCAGAATGCTGTAGTGGATATTGGAGTAGTTTAACGGGGTATGGTAGTGTGTTAGATTACAGAATCCCAGAGAGCTGGAGAGGAGCGGGATTTATTGCCATCGCCCAGCCTGGTAGATGGACACTTGGTCCAATCATCCTTCCCGGACTTTGTGGAACCGGGGTCACGCCTGTGGCTACCGCAGGGACAGTGCTTGTATTCCGTAATGTACGGTACCTTACGGTACTGGTCATTACTAGTACCGCCTTTTTTTTTTTTTTTTTTTGTTATTAAATCCGCAGTTTATTCGCACCTAAATACAGGAAAATCCATGGCATCGACCCTAAGGTATGGATGGCCTAAAAACCCCAAAAAAGAAACTTCATCACCCCTGTTCCCAAATAATAAATAAACAGTAAATGCCACATCCAATCTTGTCATAATTGAAAATAATTTGTACTTTATGAAACCAAGCCAAGTTGGCATTTTCTGCTTTTTTAGGAAATTCTCCAGCAATACAGGAAAATCCCACACTTATTATTCTCTTCAATAGCCTCAGACTAAAAGTGGAAGAGCCCCCAGTTGAAGCTGTCAAAGAGGATAAGGTAGGCAGCAGTAGGATGCTAGCTATGGTGTTCTTTAGTCCAGAGGAGAATGTCATAAGTAATCACTCTCATGGAGGCCAGCATGCCCAGGCTGGTTACCTTCATCACATTAAGCAAATATGACTGGGTTCTCCTTTATATTCCCACCTGCTTACCAAGGATAGGCTGGGTGAAAACTGGAGAATTTTTTTTGTTCAGGTAGGTTTCTTTTGTTGAGTTTCTTTTGTGTTTCTTTTCTCAAGAGAATATAGTGTGAGTTTTCTTGTTAGTTCTTGCTGGTCTTGTATTGTGCTTCTTTTGTCTTGACAAAGGTAGCTCTTTGTGGGGACAGATGTGTGGTTGGTTTCATACCAGAGGGACTTGGACTGACTTGTTTTTTCTTAAATCTGCAGAGGAGGTTTTTGATTGACATGCCTCAGGGCCAAAATGGGGGGCTTTATGCCTTTATAGCTGAGGTTTGCACTTATTTAAGCAAATAAATTCTAGGATTTAACAACAACAAAAAAATTTCCCAGTTCAGCTACCACTGGTAGGCAGAGTTTGTAGTGTTGAATCCTACTTCTCGCCTTCCTGAATAGGAAGGCGAAAGGCAGGGGGCGTGGAAAACTGTTAGAATAGAGTTTGGTCATTACTAACACTATTTTTTTTTTTTTTTTTTGCTAAGTTAGTGGTTTATTTGTAGCTAACTACAGGAAAATCTATGCTATTCACCCTAAAGTATAGCCTAAAAACTCATTAAATAAAAGAAATCCACCCCTGTCCAATACACTTCCATCCTACCATCCTCTCCCAAAAAAAAAAACCCCAAAAAAAGGTAAGAAGAAAGTAAAATACTACCAGTAGATACCAAAAATGACAACTTCTTCATTCTATTTTCATATTCCAGTTGAAAAAGACTAGCACAGCAGGTTGTACTCCTGTACACCCATGTCCGCAAAGTTCTCGTAACGCCTGATGTATCGCAAAGTCTTGGCCGTCTTCGACTGGGGGGGTTGCAGAAGCTATTTAGTGGGAATAATACAAGTGCCACCGAAAAAGTGAGTGCACGCGTGGGATTTTACACCAAAAACGGTCAATTTCACACACTTATTCCAGCACCAGCACCATAATTAAAAATAAGATAACTTCATAGCATGTTCAGAAAAGCTGTAGACTGCTTGACTTCTATTGAATCCTCAACTGAATTTAAATTATCTGAAGAGTAGTAGTGGAGGGAAATAAAATTTTCCTCAAAACTGCGCCAAGACCATCTTTTTTGGTGAGAAAACTGTGTCTTGGCAAAATTTGAAAGTTCAACTGCATACTGCTCCTCAGGGAATTTAAATTCATTTAAGGTTTCAAAAGAGGTTGAGTAGCCTGCAGCTTTCTGATCATTCTATGAAGTTATCTTATTTTTAATTGTGGTGCTGGTGCTGGAATGAGTGTGTGAAATTGGCCATTTTTGGTGTAAAATCCCACGCGTGCACTCACTTTTTCGGTGGCACTTGTACCGGTATTCTCTATGGAACTTGCCATTACCAGATTAAAAAATATTTCTCGAAAAAACAGTTGGGCCTATCCCGATATCTTGAACAAGAGTTGGTGGGGTACCTGAGGTGTTAAATTACAACAGCTTTGCGGATGCGGGTGTATAAAGAAGGTACAGCTCGTAGGTTTTGTATGTTCCACAAGCCTAGGGTGTTGCACTCTCTGCCTGTTGAACATAAATTTACAAAACTTATGAGCTGTACCTCTGTACCGGTATACCATACTCTAGTAACAACAGCCACCCCGCATTCCCTTGGCCATAGATACATAAATCTGTTGGATGTGGTTGTAGATGTGAAGGTTCTTGTTTATTCTCAGGAGCGAGTCTGCTAACTAAAGGGACTGACTAACATGTGTGCGCATCCATAGGTTTACCCCCAACACAGTCATGCACTCTCTCCAACATAGTTTAACTAGGGTGGTTCCCCGTAGACTACCCTACCACACTCAACAAAATCCCATTGTGCGCATGAAAACACTCAGGCCCTGCACAGTGCCAGAATGGGCGGGCTTGGCACCCGCTCTTAATACCTCAAACGATTAAACCGTCATCGAGGCGTTCTCGTAACATTAATTTACCTTCCTTACGGCCGCAGGAGGGATGAGAATAGACACCGGTATCCTGTTCATACTCTCCAACTCTTACAGCCTCTACCACGTAAACCGCTCCGGCAAACCACTACTCTTACTACTCGCCAAAGAATTTGATATTTCTAAATCCTTCAATCCAAGGAGCAACCCCACTTCCACACATCCGCCTACTTCTCCTTCTACCCCCCCTGCACTGGTATCCATACCCACACACGCCGTGCGCAGTGGTCGTGCTCGCACTCTACTGCACTTGTGCAGCTCGATACGGGAGTCATCCGACGTCACTCGTAAAGTACACCTCATAATTTGAACGGTAGGCTTGCGTAGCACATCACTCGATAAATATAACACAGGTACAACTCACCTCGTAGAAGGCCTATCGACACGCTGCGACGAGTTGCGTTGAAAAGCGTTCGCGACGCAACCTACCCGGCTCTATCCCCCATTTACCAACCTCTCGTACCGTAGCCATCAGGGAAGAACGCTCCCCACCGTATGATACTTGACCTCAGGGAATTCTAGCAGTTTCGTACACCTTTGTAGCGCGCCAGAAGTCTACCAGAGGTGAAAAAAAGAGAGGTAATAGGTGGCGTGGTGAGATACCGGTAACTTCAATACCAGCAGTGGGCTATCCGAGCAGCAGCTGATCTCGGAGTAACGTTATGTATCACAAATACTTCAAACGCTCGATATTGGGAATCTTGGTGATAGATGGTGTCTAGCCTGCTAATACTGCCTCGTGCCTTGTGATATCTTGGAGCTATCATTTGCAGTGCGGTACTGGATGTTTTTGACTCGGTTGTTCGAACACCAGCACTATCCCCCCTCCCCCGGCTCTGGCTTTTCTCATAGAGGAAGCGGGCTTTTGGGGTGTTTGTGAGTGGTCATGCAAATTGGTAGAATTTACCGCCCACGTATCGCTGTCGACGGTCATTGGTGCAAGCATGCAGAGAATACTAAATTTATGAAACTTCAACAATAAAAACTCCCAGGTGCTAAAGAAACCACCACTTACTCCGCCATTATCAGTCAGAATATCCACTATACTACAAATAACTCTACAGTCCTATCGACTAGGATATCTACACTCGCAAGCACTCCCCTTCCAAGTCTACCGTATATACAATCTCCTCTAGCACCCATATCCTATAATAACCCACTATCTCTACCGCAAACATAACAAGCAATCCTCCCCAAACTCGCTGATCACATCACCACCATCTATTAAAATCTCTCTCAAAAAACCTCTAACCTCCTCAAGCACCCAGCCTGAAACCTTCACCAGCACGAACCCCCTCACCTCCGATACCGTCCACAACACATCCCTCCTCTTCCTCCTATTATCGCCCCCTACCTTCCCATTATCACCGGTGTCAAAATTCCTTCCCCCAATCCTCGGCTCCTTCGAAAACTTATTTTTTGCAAAAGTAGCTAATCTCTCGAATGCAGAACCTCGAATTATCAACGTCGCGAAGACTACCAGGCCGTCCATTTTGCTGCGCAGGCTCTCTTCCCAAGTCTTGGTGGAGGATAAGGAGTTTAACACGAGCGCATCCCTAAGTAATAACCTCCCAGAACCAACGCAATAAACTTCATTCCGACTCTCAAATCTCTCCAATTCCCACCTCTCCCCTCTCGCCGCTCGCCCTTCAGTGACCCAATCCAACACCACCATCCCCCCTCCTCCTCCCCCTTCTTCGTCCTCCTGCAACCAAAATCTCTGAATCTGCGAAAACACCGACCCCTCGAATGGTTGTAGCGGGTCTGGCAATAACAACAACCTTGCCCCCCGACACAACCTCACGTCAAGCGCCTGTCGTGTGATATCTCCGTCTACTTTTTGTTTGAATATCTTGGTGCTACCCTGGGTCAATAGACATAACTTTGAACTCGGCTCTAACACAATGCGTAGGTAAACTTGATCGTTTGAGACGAGGCCTCCACCATAGGTTAATTGGAAGACGGTCTGGTAAGTGTTGGTCGTTGAAGGTGGGGACGGGATGGAGATTAGTTTTAGCGGGTAAGTGAAGTGGAGGTGAGGGAGGGTGATCTGTGAGGGCGGTAGGAGGCGAACGTGGATTGAACCGTGGCCGGGGAGAGGAGTTGGTTTCGAGGGCGTGAGTGGTGGTGGGGCTGGGGGTGGTTTTGGCATTTGGTGACGGTGCTTTTGATGGGGGAATGAGAGCTGAGGTGGGATGAAGGGGGGTAATCAGTTGATCAGATGAGGGCGTCACGTGAGATAGATAAGAAATAGGAGAAATCCTGATTGTGAGTGAGCAGCTGTGATGGTGATTTAGGCATTTAGTCATACCCTAACCCTACCCGCCTTACCGGAAGAAAAGCCCAGGGAATTCATAAACAAAATTTGATTGTGCATTATCGAGAGTTCTCTGATGGAAATTATTGCTACAGGATATATTCCTCGAGAGAATTGAGTCTCGACAAATCCCAGGCATCTCAAACCGCTTGCTTTCTTCATTTTTTCATTTCATTTTTCCAATTTTTTGTGAGGGTAAGAGAAAGGAAGCTCATCGCCATTTCTTTTCTTTAGTCTAACAACCCCCCCGGCAATCGGTTAAGTCAGAGTCGGGATCATTCTACACGTCCACCACCACTGCCATCACCATTACCCACCCACTTTGGTGTGTCACCCACCACCGAAACCAAACCCAGCAACTTCGTTTCCCTTTTTTTTTCGTTTTGTTTTCCTTCTGCCCTCTCCTTCCCACGCGACTTACGCAGTTGATAAGACACCCACCACTCCTCCAACAAACATCACTCCCCTCTAGAAACCCAATGATAAATAAACACGCGCGCATCTGATCACAAGCATTTCACCCCGAGCTCTTATTACCCCTCCAACAAGCACACAGATGCCCTCCCGCATCGCGTCCACTCCACCTGACACAATGGACACAAGCGACGACAATGCCGTCGCCGGCGATAGCGGCGTTGGCGCCGCCGAGGCTATAGATGAGAACGCGTCTACCACTGCCGGAGCAGCAGCAACACCTGCCTGGAGCAATGACAACACGCAGAACGGTGCAGAAACGGGCAATCCCCGTCGTTCTACCAGGGTTATCAAGAAGCCGATTTTACCCTACTCTTCACAGCCAACTCCACCCAAGCCTTCACGAGCGAAGCGGAAGCGGTCTGTGGAGGAAGAGGAGGAGGTGGTGGCGGGGGAGGAGGGGCAGGAAGATGTAAGTGGAAAAGGAGGTGGGGGTGAAAATAAGGAAGGCGAAGGTGGAAGTGATGAGAATGAGGATGATGACGGTGATGATGAAGGAGAGGAGGAGGATAGCGAGGTGGAGACTACGGAGGAATCTTCCGAGGAAGATGAGGATGAGGGCGAACCTGATGAAGAGGAGAAAAAAGATCGGAGGAGAAGGAACGCTGCGGCTAGGGGTGCTGGAGGACGGGGAGATGGTGGCGGTGGAGGTCGTGCTGCTAGTGCTCCCGTCAAGAGGCCGCCTACAAAGAAACCACGAACATCAATTACTACCGGTGCCACTCCCCCCGCTAGGAAAGCAACTGTCGAGCAGGCTAAGCGGGCAAAGGGCAAGGCCGTGGCAAAGCCGTCGCCAAAGGCTGCGAATGGAGATGATGATAATGAGGAGGAGGAGGAGGAGGAATCCGCGCATAATGATCTCTACGGTAGGAATATTTTCCTCTCCTTTTCCGAGGGCTTGGTTTATTTCAGCATTGGCGCGTTGGCGATTGTGGGGTGATGCTTACTGTAGCGCAGAATCAGTGTTTGAAGGGGGCGATGACGATGATGTCGCGCAGGCGTGGACAATCAAGTATGAGGAGAATAGTCGAGAGGCTATGAAGGAATTGGTCAATTTTATTCTTAAAGTGTGCCATCCCACGGTCCCCATTTGGCTTGTTCCGTATGATTGAAAATAACCTAATCCTCACAATAGTGCTGCGGCTGCCATAAATTTGTCACCGACTACGACATTGAAGATCAAGATACCGCAAATACTACCCTCTCACAAATCCAAGATGCTTTCCAACGAGTTAATTCCCCATACAATTCAGCATTATAGGAACTGCCTGCTGACAAAAACCTCCTCCAGCAAAAAAACGCCGAATACCCTCTTGCCTCCAAAAAGCCTGAATTCAGACGATTCCGCCCGATCCTTGCATCTTTCCTCCATTCTCTAATTACTACATTCGCCGCCCGAGAACTTCTATACTCCGACCCTGGGCTTATGGAAGGGATTGAAGTGTGGATAACTGCTATGTCCTCTTCGACGCTGAGGCAATTCCGACACACCTCTACTATCGTGGCGCTAGAGTTCGTGAGTTGTCTTGCGCAAATCGCGGCAGAGGCGAGGAAAGCCAACAGCACGACAAACAGACAGCTTGAGGCCGAAAAAAAAAAGTCTAGTCGCAATGAGGGTCGGATTAGAGCGCTCGATCAGAAATTAAAGGATGGTGAAGAGAGAAGAGAGGCGATAGAGACCGTGATTAAGGATATTTTCAACATGTGTGTTCCATTTTCGAGAAGTTTTTATAATCGGGGAAAGTCTTACTAACATGTGTTATCTCTTTAGTGTCTTCGTCCATCGGTATCGCGACATCGATGCTAAGATCCGCTCTGATTGTGTCCGTGAGCTCGGCTCATGGATTCTGACTCTGCCAGATCTCTTCTTCGACGGATCCTACCTCCGATACCTTGGCTGGGTTCTCTCTGATACCACCCCCTTGACTCGTCTCGAAGTCGTGAAGGCGCTTACTAAGCTCTTCAAGAAAAAAGAATCGATATCAAACCTTAGGCACTTTACCGAGCGCTTCCGCCCGAGAATGGTTGAGATGGCAGCGCGAGATGCGGATACTAACGTTAGGGCCGCAGCAGCGGACTTGCTAGATGCGGTTAGGGAAGCGGGTTATCTTGAGCCTTCCGATATCGATACCGTTGGTAGACTACTGTTTGATTCCGAGCCCAAAGTTCGTCGCGCGGTCGTTGGATTCTTTGTCGCGAACCTTAAGGATGTCCTCCAAGAAAGGTTAGGGGACCTTGGCGGGGAAGAAGCCGTTGAGGAAGCGCTGGGGGACGATACCGAAGACGAGAACTACGAAGGACCTACCCTCGGCTGGATCAGATTAAAATGCCTTGTGGAGGCGCTGGCTTCCTATGATTCGCAGGATGCAGGGGACGATCCAGATGGCCAGTCTCAGGTTGCCGAGAGGAGTAATGGTGCTGTTACAAGGCTTGGCGATCATATAGAGAGTCGATTCTCTCTTGCCGGAGGTTCTCTTTGGGAGGAAGTTGAAGAGATTCACGATTGGGAAATCATTGCAAGATATCTACTTTACGACCACTCGGCAAATCGCCTTGATCCAGGGGCTGAGGAAGAGGATGTCGAGAAGCGAATTAAGAGTGCTATCGCTTTAGATCCTAGAGAGGAGGCCATATTGCTACATATATTGAACGCCAGTGTTGCCGCGAGTATTGATGAGGGTGGTGAATTAGGCGCGAGAAAGAAAGGAACTACCAAGGTAGGTATATCACCACTCTTCTTCCAGTTCTTGTGCTGATTCGATCGCAGCGCACCGGCAAGGAAATTGAGAAGCATTACGAGGCGGTCTCTAGGAGATTAACCAAGTATATACCTCCTCTTCTTAAGAAGTTCGGGCCGGATCCAGACGCGGCCGCTTCTGTTCTGCGCCTTGAGCAATTGATGAAGCTCGATGTATTCCAGGAACTCCGCCAATCGACCGTCTATGCATCCTTGCTCGAGGAGATAAATCGGCAATTCCTGACTCATGCCGACGAGTCCGTTCTTAAAGAAGCTAGTGCAGCAATTCTTCATGCCAAAACGTTTGAAGAGCTCGACGAGGTTACT
Organism: Tuber brumale; assembly: GCA_014065205.1. Taxonomy (NCBI): domain Eukaryota; kingdom Fungi; phylum Ascomycota; class Pezizomycetes; order Pezizales; family Tuberaceae; genus Tuber; species Tuber brumale. Next base: position 49,878 of record JACCEG010000512.1, read on the forward strand.
GAGCAAAAGCTCAGTCAGCTCAAGGACGAGACCGTCACGATGCTTGTAAACGCTGTTCGAGGCAAAAATCTCGGAAAAGGCAAATTCAGCGACGCAAGTCTAACAGAGCTGATAAACACCGTTCGCAGGCTAGAATACATTGCGTCGATAACAAACTGTGTAGAGATAATGGAGGAGCCCCCTGTTGCTTCAGGGCCCAATGACATGCTCCAACCCGTCGAGGCACTAATAGAACTCCTTAGGCGCGGCGGCACGTCAGACGAGCTCGAAGAAGAGCTCATCATCCGCACGATGAAAACATTAGAATTCTACTTCATGTGGAAGATCAGCACCCTTGCAGACCAGGAGGACATTGACTCCGACCAGCTCGCGACAAGGGGTGAAACGGTAATGGAGAGAATTATCGCAATTACAAAGACGCGGAAAAACGTTGATGCTATGAAAATCACCTCTGGTACCGCACTCTTGGGTCTGGCAACGCTTTTTATCGGTGCAGGGGCCCGCATCAGCGCCAGTAAACCCGACCACAATGGCGCCGCCAACGAAGATGAAGCCGGCACCTCGGAAGCTCCTGAGCTAGCAGTGCGAATATCAATGCTCGGTAAGAAGTTGGACAAGTCCGTGCAAGCCGACCTCCTTAAAATCTTTGAAATTCTGGAAAAGTCATTCGCAAACATAGCCCTCAAGGCCCTTGAACCTGGCGAGGATAATGAACCCGCAGACGACGACGAACAACAACCCTCGTCTGAGGATCGGGGCGAGAGCAGCGTACTCCTGCACGAACAGCGTCTTTGCGACTTCACGGGGAGACTTGTGCTTGCGGTTCTGTCACGGGCAATCGACGAGAGGGTTTTCAAGAAGAGGCTTGTCAGGAACAAGGGCAGGCTGGGGCCGAATTTCCGGGAAATCGTCAATCATTTGGAGGTTGAAGAGAAGCCCAAGGTCGCGCCGGTCGTTAGGAGGCTAAGAGGGCGGAAGGAGGAGCTTAGTGAGGCGGTAGTTGACGAGGGGGGTGGTGGTGACGAGGATGCGGAGGCTACTCCAAGACCTAAAGTTGCATCTCCTTCCAAACCTGTTGTTGAAGATGCGGAGGATGAAGGCGAGGACGAGGATGGAGGAGAAGAAGAACATGACCCGGAGGAGCCGGAAGACCCAGAGAAGGTAGCAGAATCTTCGGATGAAGAATCGGAACCGGATCCCGAGGCTGATGTACCCCCGGACGGAGACGGGGATGAAGAAATGCCTGACGTCGACGACGAATAATATAACCTCCCCCTCTATTCCCTTACTCCTCTTCTTCTCTCACCTATGTAACTTCATTTCTTCGCATTCTTCCTCCTTGATATCATAACCTCTCACAATCATACCTCCCTCGATTGGAAAAAATAAAAACGATGAAAGTAAAAAAAAGTAAAGCTCTTACTACTAATTCCTTCCCCCTGTTTTCCTCCTCGTTTTCGCTGTCAATCTCATTCTCATTTTTTCTCCTATTCTATCCGGGGTTCCATTGATTTTTTTCTCCTCCATTTCAAAATCCTCCTCATCTCCATCCTATCTACCCCCCGCCTTCCTGTAGTTAGTACATCCCATCCACCAGCGCCTACTTGCGAAACAAAATAAAACGAAAAGGTTTCCCCCTACCTAAATGTCTGGTGTTCTCTTATTTGTACTCTTACTTCTTACTATCTTTCCTTTTCTAGTGCGGCTCTGTCTATGAGTTGGGCGGACGATTGGAATTGCCTTCCCTCCTAATTGCTTTACCGAGGTGAGGTGGTGGATTACTGCTCGCTAGATTGGTCGATCGGTCGACCGAGGGTTCGTGGGGGGTGTATATAGGGTTGTAGTAAAGGCGATGAAGTGGGTGGGTGAGCGAGTGAGGGGGCTATTTGCTTGTCTGTCTGTCTGTCTGTCTGATCGTATGTTGGTATGATATATGTCCAGGTTTCTTGCTTTGTCTTTATTTCTTTCTATGATACTTTAGCTGTTGGGCGTGGAGTGGTAGTTAGTAAGGTAAGAAGGTTGGGGGGGGTAATCATATGCAGTCTTTTCTTTCCTTTTTCTGTCCTCAATGATTTGCTAGTGCGGTGCTGTGGTTTTCAGATGTGAGTGATATGAACGTGTTTTTTTTTTAGAACCTACACTTGGACTGTTTTTGCCAAGATGAGAAAAACGCATTTGAAGTGTGGCAACCAGAAAACATAATTCCAAGTAAATCAAATTTTATTTTTCCTCCAACTTTGACATGCTACTACTTTATGAAAAAAATATTCAAAAATATGTTAAGTACATAGAAAATATCAGAATAAAATAGCAAATATTTCTATGTAAAAAATCTAACTCTAACTATAAATCTAGGTGATGATTTTAGGCTTTTTATTCTTGGAGCCAGCAGGCTGACCATGTCTTTATAATTGACTGATACTACTTGTACCAGATTCTCCTTGTAGGCTTCCCAGCTCATTCATGTTATCAGCTGGCATTGTATTCCTATGTTCCTGTTACGATCCCTAACCGGTATCAGTTCTCAGCAATGGGTAAACGATACTTCTCTTGTGTTTGAGTTAGGCAGACGCCAAACTCAAGTATATAACTGAGGGACATAGGCCTGAAAATCTTCGATTGGAGAATCTGTCGAGGAAGGCTCGTCTCGATAAAATAGGTAAGGTAAAGATTTAAAGCGTAAAACAATTTTATATTGATAAGATCTCTTCTCCGTTGCTTGATGATGTCTGTAAAGCTCGGGAGGCACTTCGATATTTATATCCCGCGTCTGAGTGTTCGCGGACTACTTCTAACTACTATGCCTCCGAAGTACCACTCTGGTTTTAATACGCAAACGTCCAGAATCTTATAAGTGCGAACACCGTTTGACCCTGAAACTTATCACACCCTTTCGCGGACTCGGAATAGTATTCCTCCGTTGAGATGATTGCGCTATTTGTTATGCCAAACAGCGGTCTCCAACTTAGATGTCCGCATAGACTATTATGTTACTCTAGTCTGGTTGACTATCGTTCCAGTAGTCTCTTCAGTCATGAAGTGATCAAGTTCATGCCGGGCCACCTAGTGCCAATTGCAAGTCCGAGCCCAACGTGTCAGCGTCTTAAGGGTCTCCGACTTATCTAGGTCTTCCATACTGAGCATGCTTCCCCTTGGTCCGCCGGCCTCTGTAGAGGGGTCCTATTACTAGGACCAACCAACCTACAGCTGATCTCAGAAGGGTATGGGTGGATTCGGTATACCCCTAATAGCTTCCACTACTGGGATATCCTCTTAGAGTATTTCGCCGAAAACATCCTGTCACTTTCGGCCCATAGTTTAGGAAACCTAACTTTGAAGCCTACTATCTCAATGCTCCTCCTACGGACCTCCTCTATTCCACTTCCCAGATGTCGCCAAAGGTCCCCTCTTATATATCCTGCGAACAGCATGCGGTTGGACGGACGGCGGTGACGTATATGGTGTTATGACGTGGGCTTCATTGATGTGACATTTTAGTTATGGGACGCAACTCTCAAAATCTCGCTAATGACGTGCGGGCCCCATAAGGGGGCCGGAGGGGGGTGTTGGCTCCGGTAAATTGACGGTCTGTGTGCAGTTACCCTACCGTGGGTCTGTGCACATGTCTCGGATTTCTATATGCCTAACATGAGCTCCCTCCTACCAGGCTTCACCTCGAATGCCTTTATAACCATTTTATAATTTCTTCTAAATGCATTTTAAAACTCAGTGTGGTCAGGGCAAAAAACCTCCCGCGTTTACTTGGCCACGGTAAGAAAACCTTTTCCTCACTATCTTACTTCTGCCCTTCCTGGCATGTCCGGATTTTCATTATGAAAATTTTCCACAACTTCCTCCGCATTTTCCATACCGGTGGCAGGCTCCCATGTGTTTTCATCTTCCGAACACCCTTGCCATTTAACGAAGTACCACAGTTCCCGCTACTCTAGATAGCGGCCATGTACTCGTTTCCTGTAAGAACGAATTTCGCTTCTTATGATTTTTTCAACCTCCCATTGCAGATCGCCATCAATGTCCCCCGGTTCTCTAGGGGGGTGTTGACGATTGTCATGAACTAACTCGCAGTAAGGTTCCAATAGTGCGACATGGAATACGGGATGAATGTTCCATCGATCGGATATGTGGAGCTTGAAAGCTCGGGACCCGCGTTGTTCCATGATTTGGAAGGGGCCGTACAGCTTTGGACTTAGCTTCTTGGATTTCCGTCGGGTGTGGATGTTTTTGGCGTTTAACATTACTTTGTCCGCGATCTTGAAGTCCGGCTGTTGTCGAGCTTTCTGGTCATAATATTTCGACATCCCTTCTCGTGTCTTTTCTAGTGACCCTCTTGCTTGTTCATGTATCGTCTTAATCCAGTTCGCATAAAGTATCACTCCTGGATTTTAAGCTTCGCGCTACTTCATCCACTCGGTCTGTGGATGGAATCCATAGTTCGCATAGAATGGTGACATCCCATGAGCGTTGGTTGCGGAGTTGTTATATGCATCTTCAGCTAGCGGCAGTAGCTGATACCAGTCATCCTGATCGTAATTGACAAAACTTCGAAGGTAACCTTGCAGCACTTGGTTGGTACGTTTGGTTTGCCCGGCAGTCTGAGGGTGGTATGCCGTTGACATTTTTCGCTTAATTTCCAGTGCCTTGCAAAGGGATTCCCAAAATTCTCCTGTAAACTTCAAGTCCATGTCCGAGATGATTTCGGTTGGTAGGCCGTGCATCCTCCATACTTCTTTCAGGAACGCATTTGCGACATCCTTGGCCGTGGCCGAGGTTTGAAGTGCGATGAAATGTGCCATTTTCATGAATGGATCGACTACTACCATTATCTGAGTGCATCCTTGCGACTCTGGTAGTTGAGTAATGAAGTCCACTGAGATGGACGCCCATGCTGCGTAGGGTATTTGCAGTGGTTGCAATAACCTGTACTTAGCGTGTCTAGGCGACTTGTTATGTTGGCATTCATCGCAGGATCGTATGTAGTCGTTGACCCATGCTGCAAGTCCTTTCCTGTAGAAGTCTCGCATGATTATTTCCAAAGTTTTTTCTTGTCCGAAATGTCCTACAACCTTTGCATCATGACATCCTTCTGCGATCTTGGTATATAGCGCCTGACTGTTTGGTACAAATAGTCCTTGCTTATAATATAGCAGATCGTCGGTTAAGGTCCAGTCTTTCGGGAAATCTTTTCCTTCGTCTTGTAACCTAATGAGTTCTTCCCTTCGTTGCCTACACGCTGCATCCGTTTCGATAGCCGACTGTATCTCATTCAAGAATTCAGGGTTAAACTGCATCATACCTTTCTGCAGGATAATAGCATTTGACATTAGAACTTTTTCGGGTACTTCTGAAATGTCGTACCAATGTTCGTGGTCTTTAGCCATTGCCTGTAGGTAGCTGATGCTAGGTTCCTGTTCTTTGATGATCAAGGATCTTGTCACTATATCATTGCTTCCGAATCCCGCGGTTCCTTGCTCCGTTTCTTCCAAGTCGTCGACTTCCATCATGTCCGAGGTGTTGACCTTTTCTACCACTAGTTGAGCTATGCGATCGCCCATTCTTATTTGGCAGTCCACATCTTTATGGTTGAAAAGTACGACTTTGAGTTCACTGGTGTAATCAGCATCGATTACTCCTGCGCCGGTAGAGATTCCGCTTCGGACCGCTAATCCACTTCTTGGGGCAACTCTTCCGTAAGTTCCTTCGGGTAGCCCCACAGCGATACCCGTTCTTATTAATGCTTGTCCATATTTCAGGACAATGTCATCCTCTATGGTGTACAAGTCATGTCCTGCCACCATTCTTGAGCCCTTTATTGGCAAGTATGCCTTTTTGCTCAATCTCTTGACCCTAATAACAGGTTCCTTTCTACCTCTTCGAGGTTCTAAATCCAAATCTTTATCTCCATCCCAGTCTTCTCCTTCATCGCCTACCCTCGCTACTAGCGACACCAAGAAATTTTCTTCTTTCAAAATTATCTGTTCGCGATGCATAGCTCCCTCCTCAGGACGGTACTCCGGCCGTCTGCTTAATGCATCAGGCTTTTCGCCCTTTGTGCCTGGTCGGTATACAATGCGAAAATTGTATTCTACCAGCTTCTGAGCCCATCGAATTTGACGGCCACTCCAGACTTTTGAGGTGAAGAAGGATTGTAGGTTCTGATGGTCGGTAAAGACTGTGATTGGTTTCTCCGTTCCGATCAAGTAGTGTCTCCATTCTTTAAAAGCTTCTAGGATCGCAAGAAGTTCTTTATCATGAATCTCATAATTGCACTCCGACGAGTTTAATTTTAAGGAATGGAAAGCTACTGGATGCAATCTTTTCTCAAAGTATTGAGAAAGGACGCAGCCGAGTGCAAAATCGCTAGCGTCTGTTTCTACCACCGTTTCTCTTTCTGGGAAAAAGTGGTGGAGTATGGGGGCTGTGGTGAATAGGTACTTTAAATCTTCGAAAGCAGTGTCCTGTTCAATTCCCCATTTAAAATTCTTAGGATTTCCTTGTAATGTCTTGATTATTGGCTTGCAAATAGCCGAAATGTTTTTTATAAATCGTCGGTAGAAGTTAGCAAACCCCATAAAGACTTGTACTTCTCTAACCGACTTAGGTTCTTTCCAGACCATTATGGATTCCACCTTTCGGGTGCTCATAAACACCCCATCAACCGCCACCATGTAGCTGAAGAATTCTACCTCTGTGGCATGGAAAGTTGATTTTTTTGGCGATACCGCTAGTTGAAAGTCCAATAGACTTTGTAAAACTTTCTTAACAGCTTCGATGTGTTCCTTTTCATCCTTTGAGTAGATGAGAATATCATCAAGGTAACACATGACTCCGACGTCTAAGTATTCCTGTAGCACTTGGTTCATCATATCTTGGAAGGTTGCCAGAGCATTGACCAATCCAAAAGGCATAACCTTATATTCGTAGTGTCTGTATCTCGTACGGAACGCTGTCTTCCATTCATCTCCTTCTTTTATTCTAATTAGGTCGTAGCCGTCTTTAAGGTCTAACTTGGTGAAGATCTTTGCACCAGCTACTCTATCTCTGAGTTCGGACATTAGCGGAAGGGGATGTTTGTTGAGGATAGTAATCTTATTTTGATTCCGATAATCCACAACTAGACGTAGTCTACCATCTGGTTTTGGTACGAATAATATGGGTGTGCCTGCTGGCGATTGGCTCCGTGTGATTTTTCCTTGTTTGATCATCATTTCCAAGTATTCTCATAAAACCTGAAGCTGTTTTTCGGACAATGGATATATCCGCCCTCAGGGGGGAGTTGTTTCAGGAATCAGTTTGATTTCGTGATCCATTGTTCATCTTGGAGCTAATTTTTCTGCCGTCTGGGCTTCAAACAAATATTTGTAATTCCAGTATTCTTGCGGCAATGATTCGAGTTCCACCATATTTTCGATGGTTCCGATTCTTCCGATGCGACCGGCATTAGGATCCCAAGCAATGGATTAGTCATACTCAAACATATCCGGTATTCCATCATCTTCCTCCACGCAGTTTTCGCAACCTTTTGCGGAGAAAGTCCAATTTTCTGTGTCTTCTGTGTGAGACACTTGGTGTTCACGATGCCACCAACCAAACAGAATTATCATTCCATAGTGACCTGCCTTAGCCACTTCACATGACACTTCAGAGATGTGCCGGTTTTTTCCTATTTCCAATTTAATAGGAAGAGTGTAACAGTTCCCTCCTGAGGCTGCTGACGATCCGTCAAAGCCTAAGATATCAACTGCATTGTCGCGTTCTCTAGAGGAAACGCGAAGGTCTTCAACTAGGTCCTTGTTGATAAGGAACACGTTGGATCCCGAATCTAACAAGACTTTAACTTTGTATTGCTTATCGTGTATATGGAGGTAAGCGATCCCCTCCGGACAGTTGTATCGTTTTGGTTTTGGAGCGTCTAGTGTTACGCGCTTGGCGCGGATAAGACTCTCTTGGTTTTGTCGTTTAGGCATCGTTGGTAAAGGGGGTAGGTAACAAGATGTTTGTTACTACACCCGCGTAGTTTCGACTATTGAGGTCTCCTCAGACAAACTAGTAACTCTTTAGCTCTAACAATCTGGGTCTACATACTAAAGTGGCGTTTCACCGATACGCTATTGCGCACCACTAGTTTTCAGGCTGGATGCCTTCTCCCGACACGCCAGACCTAGGCTCATAGCAGATTTTCGGGCGGTTATTAGCCATTTTACTCCCCTGGTGTGGGGTTCCCGCTTTCACTGAGTCCTTTCCCTTAGGATTTCAATTATCTGTCCAACTCCCTCAGAGGGGCCTTGCGCACCAAAGCGGTACATTCCTATCCCACACTCTGGCCAAAAGGCAAGATAGTACATACATATAATACAACTCTGACTCGTGTGGTAGGTGGAACGGCGCGCGTCGGTTGTCCTCCTGTCGTGTATTGTTATCAGGTAGATCTTTCATTGCTATGTCCCAACGTCCTCGGTATAGTAACTTGCTTGCCCACGGGTATCAGGCAACCACCAGGTGACTTCGAGGAACTTTGTACTGTTGGCTGCAGGGCTATGTGGGCATGTTAACTATCCTCTCTTTCGATCAAGACTCTCCATATATTGATTCTTGTGTTCGAGCTCGCAAGTCTCTCGTGGGGTCCCTTCACTTGGAGCCTACTTGCGTTGATCCTGAAAGGAGAGACTTGCTTTACGCCACTTAGATCATTTTGAGTTTCGACTCCCATACTTGCACACGGACTACCCGATTCCCGTTGTGGTCATTACCCAATACACCCCAGCTAAAGGGGGTTCCCATTTCGATTCCAGTTTCATTGGGACACTGAATACTCAAACGTAGTCGCCATTGGTGCCAATGAACTGACCTAAGTCAGTTCTTCGTCGTCTGCCAGTTCCCAGATCTTATTCACTCGGGCTGGGTGCTGAACAGTTGCGACGTTGCGAGCCAATTTTGGCTTAACGATAGCCGATCTTGCTCGTCGAATTCCCATTTTTATTGGTCTTGAGCTGACCATTGCCGCCCATATATGGGCATCTCCCCAACACGTTTGATAGGTGTGGTTTTTCTTTCCACAATGTGTACAATCTCCTTCTCTTCTCTGAGTGTCTATTACACTCTGCGGGATACCGGTATGGGCCTGGGTGAAGTTTGTATGAGTGGTTTTCGGTGCACCTCCCAACTTCTTTCGTGGCCTTTCCGGTTCATCGTCCCTTTTTCGTTTTCGTGGTGGGGCTTCACCTCCTTTGACATACGGTTTAGTATCCCGTTGTCGCTTTGGTTCAGAGTCTCGTCGGTCTTCTCTTTTGACCTCTTGGACTATTTTAGGCTTGGACAGTTGGTCTCGCCCAATTTTCTTTCTGGCTAGCAGTCCTTCTTCTGACCGTCTGCATAGCCTTAGAGCCTCTTCCCATTCTTGATCCGTCGTATATTGCAGGGCCGACAACCTGCGGACAATTTGTTCAGGAAGTTTGTCTTCTACTATCTCTTTCCAGGATTCCCCGGTCATACGTGCACGAATGTTATAGTTGTGCATGACTGTCAGACAGCGTTCAATACTGCCGTCATACCTGACTAGTTTTATTGCGCGAAGGGCAAGTCTTTCGGCTTCTACCAGGGCAAATTGCTTGATCATATCATGTTCAAAGTGGGTCTAGCTCGCCAGCTCTGGTTGCTAGGTTTCCCCTTGAAGTCCGTCCATAGCGTTCCGGTACCATACGGTATAGGGAAGGACTATTTCTCCTCTTGTACAAGCTGAGCGCATTTATGACCCATTCCCAGGCGTCATCCCAGATTCACGGGTTTCTTTCGAAATAGTCGGTGCATTGCAAAATCCCCACATATATATCTTGTGCGGGTTTGTCTTCAAAGAATGGAGGTGGCTCTGACGGTCACTTAATATTTAGCGCCATCGCGTTGGCAAGTGTTTCTGCCATGCCAGACTGTTCTGGTGTTTGTCCTTGCCTACCTCGGCTAGGACCTCTTCTCCTCCTTCCTCTTTCATCATCATCATTTTCATCGTCACTAGGATCTCCTGGGTTACCTCCCTGGGCACCTGAGGGGAATGCATCAGCAGTTTCTCGGTCCTTGCCCTTGTCTCTGCGTGTAGGTGGAGCATAGTACTCTCCATCATCAGTTTCTTGGACTGTGGGTAAGGGTGTGGGTCCTGCTGCTTCGGGACTTGGTGCCCCGGCTAGTATCTTATTTATTGCCGCTGTTAACCCTTTTAGGGGTTGGTTTGTCGCGATATTCTGCAGTTGTTGCTAGTCTTAAGACCTGCGAATCTCCGCTTGGCGCGTAGTCTGATCTGTGCGCATTTGTCCTAGAGTACGATTGACTTCTCTTTCGCGAGTGACACTCTGGGCGCGGAATTCGACGAATTCCGCTCTTAGACTGAGCACCATTTGTTCCAGAGTCTGGTCTCGAGCCAATGCTGCTTGGCTTTCTTCCTCGAGGGTTCCATGTAACCTCATGGTTACCTCTTCATGTCCCTGTTGACACCATTCCTGAGCGTCAATTTTCTTTGCGACTTCTCGCAACATCTCTTCTTGTATCCCCTTGACTTCGCTTTCCACACCTGCTAGCTGCATCAACAAGATTGCAATATCATTATCGTGGACATCTTGTCCATCGGCGATTTGTTGTTGAACCTTAATTAATTTTAAGGTATTATCTTGCGTGGCTCCCTTCAAATGTTTGAAGGCATTGTTGGCTTAGTCGAGCGAGGTATCTATGTCTTGTCTTATTTGACCCAACGTTACTCCAAGACGCGCAGCCAGTCTGGCTAAGTTTGCAGCATAGTCTCCTGGTCTTGGTGTGGGGTCCCTTGATATCCTATGAGCGCTTGCGACACTAGAAGATCGGTGCGAAGGTAAATTTCATCTCCGATACGTAGGTTCATGAGGTGTCGAAGGAAAGGGACTATGAATAGCGGAATCATCCGCCTTATCCGTGGTGTCTGGTCGGGTATCCATAGGTTCACCCGCCATTATTCTTTTTCTCGGGTCTTGAGGTATTTCAGCCATTGTGATACTTTCTAGATAGGCTAGCTGCTCTAATAGCTCTGGATGAGTGATTACTGGTACTTCGTACCAGAGTTCTCGATATCCTCTAAAAGGTTTAAGGAATCGTATGTAGGGTATTCAACGCTTGAGATACTCTAGAGGTGTAGGTATGAAAGGATTCGGTTGGTCCGACTCTGGGCTCAAAACCTGAATCTCCTTTTTCTCGAGGTTTAGGATGTACTTATAGTACATGTACAAGTGTGCTTAGGCCCAGGCCAAGGGGATGTCTGGCCCTCGGATGACTGTCCCTGGGTTTTCCTTTTTCTTTTCTTCTGTCTTCAAAGAACACTGGGTGCTCCAGTCGACGAAGTTTTCCGACTCCGTCAAATTCCACTCAAAATCCGAACCGTGCCAGATGCGATATATGCTATTGAATTGATCCCTCGTTGGGATCCCGAAAGGTCTTGTGAACCGCGAGGGTTCAGTGATAAATTCTTCTTCAATCTCGAAGAGCTCACTGTCGAGAACTTCTTCGAATGTTTGAATATAAATGGGACAGTGAGGTGCTTCGAAAATATAATCGAAGTCTGAGGTGAGGGTGGAGTTTGAAGCGAACTCATAGTTCATATAGTGAGCCTTGGTAACAGGAGAACTATCAATATACTGTTAGGCGGACGCCAAACTCAAGTATATAACTGAGGGACGTAGGCCCAAAATCTTTGATTGGAGAATCTGTCGAGGAAGGCTCGTCTCGATAAAGTAAGGTATGGTAAAGATTTAAAGTGTGAAACAATATTATATTGGTAAGATCTCTTCTCCGTTGCATGATGATGTCTGTAAAGCTCGGGAGGTACTTCGATATTTATATCCCGCGTCTGAGTGTTCGCGGACTACTTCTAACTACTATGCCTCCGAAGTACCACTCTGGTTTTAATACGCAAACGTCCAGAATCTTGTAAGTGTGAACACCGTTTGACCCGGAAACTTATCACACCCTTTCGCAGATGTGGAATAGTATTCCTCCGTTGAGATGATTGCGCTATTGGTTATGCCAAACAGGGGTCTCCAACTTAGATGTCCGCATAGACTATTATGTTACACTAGTCTGGTTGACTATCGTTCCAGTAGTCTCTTCGGTCATGAAGTGATCAAGTTCATGCCAGGCCACCTAGTGCCAATCGCAAGTCCAAGCCCGACCTGTCAGCGTCTTAAGGGTCTCGGACTTATCTAGGTCTTCCATACTGAGCATGCTTCCCCTTGGTCCGCCGGCCTCCGTAGAGGGGTCCTATTACTATGACTAACCAACCTACAGCTGATCTCAGAAGGATATGGGTGGATTCGGTATACCCCTAATAGCTTCCGCTACTGGGATATCCTCCTAGAGTATTTCGCTGCAAACGTCCCGTCACTCTCGGTCTATAGTTTAGGAAACCTAACTTTGAAGCCTACTATCTCAATGCGCCTCCCACGGATTTCCTCCATTCTACTTCCCAGATGTCGCCAAAGGTCCCCTCCTATATCCCCTGCGAACAGCATGCAGTTGGACCGATGGCGGCGACGTATATGGTGTTATGAAGTGGGCTTCATTGATGTGACATTTTAGTTATGGGACGCCACTCTCAAAATCTCGCTAATGACGTGCGGGCCCCATAAGGGGGCCGGAGGGGGGTGTTGGCTCCGGTAAATCGAGGGTCTGTGCGCAGTTACCCTACCGTGGGTCTGTGCACATGTCTTAGATTTCCATGTGCCTAACACTTTCCTCTCGACGATAATTCTTAGACCTATGTCTACGATAAGGTGGGAGAGACTCTCGTGTCTCTAGTCCTTATTGCCTATCGTACTCTTTCTTCAACTCTACTCGTATAGTAGAGTTCCCATCTCATAGGTAGATATTCGTAAAGAGCGTAAAGGGTTTATATTCACAAAAGCATAATGTAATAAGTAAGGAAATAACTTAGAATGAAGCATGAAGAGCCTATCTACTCAGTTATTTTTTTTTTTTTTTTTTTTTTTTTCTTTTTTTTT
>JACCEG010000512.1:69277-93246 GCA_014065205.1 Tuber brumale
AAAAAAAAAAAAAAAAAAAAAAAAAAAAACGCGTTCATATAATGTGTGCCCGATTCATACCGTATGGTGCTCGGACTATCCAGCCGGCGCACTCCCTACTCTAACCCTCCCCAGTCATCGCACCCCGACCACACTTTAATAACAGTAAACTTCTAAACCCCCCAACCTCTCGAACATCCCCACCGTTTTTAAACTCATAACGGTTTCAATATCCGCCTTTCCGCTGGGATAATTATTTATTCAACTTTACTCTTTTTTTTTTTTTTTCCAACCTGCGTCCGGAAGACGCAGCTGGTTGGGTCATGATAGCAAGATCGGTTTCGGATTTGGAGGGGGGGGGGGGGACGTACCGGTATCATACCGGTATTTCTATCATACCAGGGTTTGTCTTTCAGCGCCGTTGTCGTATTAGTTGATTCAGTTTCGTCGGTTTGAGATCACGGGGAATACCGTACCCTATCCAGTTTGTATGGTGTGATATTGGAAATTTAAGGATGGAAAGGGGAGAGAGAGAAGGTCAATACCACCCAGGCCTACGGCCAAGCCACCTCCTCCCCGCAAGCCATCCCCCTTCACTGGCTATTCCGACCAGCCAGCCAGCCAGACAGACAGAAACCCACTTATAGTCCTGTGTGCATTCCATAAAACCTCACCTTTCACTCATTCATTCATTCCCCCCTCACCATCCGGACACACACACGCCCCATAGAGCTCCCATTATCAAGCTAGTAGATCCAAAACTCGATTAAATTCTACTAGCTCGGATCGTTCGTTCGCTCCTTAGTCCTCGAACTAGGAATCGCTAAACAAGATTCTCAAAAGGGGTTGGTAGAAAACAGTTTCTTGTTGGGGTTTATCATCCGCTTGTGGTCGGCGTGAGCTGAGGTTTACTCGTATGCGTCGGGTGTTGAGTTGGTGACCGACTGACTGGGTGGGCTTGGGGGGTGGGGGTTGGGATTTTGGTGAGTCGCGACTCCCAATTACGATAGGTAGTTTGGACAGCAGGACGACAACGCCATTATTTGTCTAGCACTCTCCTACTTGGGTCCAGCCTGGTCCTCTATATGCTCGAAACGTGGATAGCTCTCGTCATGGGGATGACTCTGCTTGCACTCGGAGACGTCTGAATAGACTAGCATGATTAAGGTAAAAAAAGGAAAAGCTACCCTTCTAGAACGAATGCGGTTGAACGGGTAAACGCTTGACGGGTTACCGGTACCAACCATGACGGGTAAAAGTAGATATCATGGTATAAGAAAACCGATCTACCGATGCAAGCACAAAACAACAGGAGAAAGTCTATTAGCGAGTGATTTTCCGTGATTTTCCGTTTAAAATTTCCTTCTGACCAAACTGTGGGTTATTTTGACCTCTTGCAATTCCCGAATCACTGGCAAGTTCTGGTGTGGGTTCGGAGGGTATCTATGGGTATATTATGAACAAACCACCAAGCGATAGAAAATAAAAAATAAACAAAGGCAAACGATCTCATTCACCCTCATTCAACGCCCCCCCCACTTCAAATAACTAACGTCTCCTCCTCAAGCACGCCATAAAGCCTCTCAACGGTAGCAACAGCATCCAGCAGCCCTTCCGAAATCCTGCCGGTAACCAACGCTATACCCGCACCCAAATTAGCCCCCAGCCTCCAACCTCAAGAGAGCAGGAAGGGGGAAAACAAACCATAAGCATAAATCAGGGCAAAGTCCTCGTCACAATCCCCCTCCGTCCCGCGAACCCTCTTCCTAAACTCAAACAGCCCCGCCAGCAAGCGATCTCTGGCTCTGTCCGTCTTAGGCAAACTTCTCGGTAACGGAAAACCCAACTTCATCGATCCGGCCAGCACGTAGAACAAATGACTGATTCGAGCGCAGAGGTCCTCCCTCTCGCGGCGGGTGTGAGCTAGGATCTCAGCTTCGCGGCGGTTTGCTCGCGGGTCTCTGGCAATCATGACGGCCATGCCGTGGAACGCGTCTAGCATGGCTTGGCTGGCCACGATGAGGTTTTTATAGTCCCTTTCCGGGAACGGACCTTTTAGGCGGAATTCGTGCGGGGCAGAGTCCGTCAGGCGGCTAAGGCGGAGGAGGGCGCTTTGGAGTGCGTGTTCTTCAGTTATGTTCATGTATTTCTTGTGGCGGCTGTGGTGGGCAGGGTTGGTGGCAGTGGGTTCTAGTAGGCTGAAGAGTGGGTCATGACGCCAGATTAGGGCCATGCGAAGCCAGAGCACGCCAAGGCCGTTGCGGAGTTGGTTCCTCGCGCTGGTGGGCCAAATCGCGAGGTTTATGAAGACACCCCAGAGGACACCGACGGTTACGGCTGCCGAGCGGTGGAGGACTATGTCGGTGATTATCGGGCTCGTGCCACCTTCGTCGTCGTCATCATCACCCCCGCCGGCTGAGGAGGTAGCGAGGGAGTAGGCGTAGAGGACGGAGAGGTTGTAGGTTAGAAGGATGAAGCGGCCAAAGGTGGCTTGCTTCCAGGTTAGGATGATCCAGAAACACGGGACCGAGACGGCCCAGCCGAAAAGCGAGAGTGTGTATGGGTTGGTGGAGAAGACGAACCAGGCGAAGAGTGCTAGGATCGATCCAAGGAGTGTTCCCAACAATCTTGCTTTGCCGGAGTTGTTGGTCTGGCCGAGGGTCATGGAAATGACTATCATGTAAGAAACCAGACCCCACTCCCCGCGCCAGTGGGAGTATATCGGTCGTGTCTGCGGTATGAATGCTGGGAGAGCGTAGATCGCCGCGCCCACGCCGACCTTGATACTAAACCGCACGTTACGCTGTCGGAATAAGCTCAGCGCTTTCCACACTTTATACGTAAAGGGCACGCCGACTTCCGGAGCGACGTTCGGGATGGTCTTTGTCAGCCTGAGGGTGAAATCATCAGCGTTGCTAACATTGTCCGTTGAGGCCACTACTAGAACAGGGGTATCAGCGAATGATCGAGGGAATGGCACGATTATAGGAATCACAATTTTCTTCTTCAGCAGTCTTCCTGGTCTTCTTGGACTTCCAGAACTTGGCCCACTCCCACGACCGCGGTCTCCTCGCCTGCAAGTCTTCCAGTTCCTCGAGAAGGCTAAGAAATACAAGCATCTCTTCGGCAAAATAAAGCAGACAATACGAAAAGTACCCGCAACTCGCCGCTATCTCTTCTACGTCTGCGGCCTCCATCATTGAGCGTTCTTTTGTCACGACCTCACTTTTATAAAGCGTGTTAAGCGCTTCGATTCTTGTTGCTGAGTAGAGCGCTATTGCCTGGCCCAGGCTTCCTCTAAACTCCCTGTTCACATGGATCCTGTGCGTTTCACTAGAGTTAAATGGTAGATCGTCAAGCATGAGCTTTAGGGTGTACGCAAGTGACTTCATGGGAGGACCAAGATGGAAAATAAACTGGTCGAATATCCTAATCGGTGCGGTGGGGTCCTCGTCCAGCGTAGGAGTATCACTCCCGGCAACGGAAGCGGCTTTGGAAGTTGAAGCAAGCTGAGCGGGAATTGTGATCCTGTCGTGATCCGGAGGAGTGAAGAGCTGTGGACCGTCGGTCGCATCCTCCCGAGGACTCATGGAAATTCCTTCGGTGGCACTCGACCTTGCATTCACCTGCTCCTGGAAAGTGGCCAAAAGAGTGAACTGTGTTGAGGCGGCGCTCCTAAGACCACCAATATGTTGAGCCAGTTGCTGCATACACTCGATGAGTTGCTTTTCAACTATGTATTCTTGCTCCGTGCCGCGGAGGTAATGCTCATACTTTGCCTCTTTAAGATGCTTCATCAATGACGTGAACACGGTCCTGTGATTCGTTGTGGAACTTTTGAACTTTTCCCCAAGTAACTCGTCCTCACTTCCCCTGAGAAAGCTGCGGGTGATGATAGTCAACTAATATTGGGTTAGCATAGTTCATCACTCGGTGGAATAAGGGGGAGTATCATGCCATTGCCGAGAAAGAGTCAGTAGACCTAATCATCAGCTGCCTAAGTTCTCCGATCGCAGATGTGGGCCACAGAGTAAAAGCCAGGAGGTTTGATATGACAATCGACATTATTACGATGGTGGACACCTGATATATCTTTCCCATGCTGAAATCACCGCTTTGGACACTCCCTACATATTGTGAGCAAATAAGCCGTGTGGGCCAGTAGGTACTCTACTAGGTTACCTTCTTTAGTTAAAATCGTAATAATAGATATTGAAGCCAACGAACAAGCCACGCTGACTGTCGGACTGGACATGGCGATCTTGGTGTATCCGATCAACCCTAGCCCACCGGCGCAGAATACGATGAGAACGATGGCATGCCCCAAGCCGATTAATTCTAATTGATCAAATAATAGTGAAACTCCCATGCTGTGTTTTTTTTAACATGGTTCACGTCAGCCACCGTCCGTTTGCATCCGGAAAAACGTTTATCCGAAATACCTCCCGACAGAAACAATCGTGCTGTAAAGAAAGGCAGTCAAGGCAAATATCGTAGCTTCATGCATGCCTAGAGAGAGGATCAGAAATATGCAAGCCTACTGCAGCGGGTGTGGGAAACACATACTCCCAGCGGACCGAGCTAAACCCCGTACCCAATCGCAGAATTTAGCAACAATGGCCAAATAGTTTTCTCCGTGATGAAATAGTTACCTGGATGAAAATAGACTATCCGCCGGTACCGAACCGTCAGCCAACCGCATCACACTCAACCGAGCACGGACACACCAAAACCTACCGGCACATGTAGCAACCTAGCCTCCCATCGTAACACAAATCAATACTATCCGTCCCATCCCATCCCACCTGTAGCACAACCGCCAACGAGGGGGAAGAACCATACCATATGCTTCCCATCATATCTCCCCAGAAGGGCCGAAATGGCGGGAACGAAGCTATCTCCCCGCATTAACTCTCCCTTCTCCTGTCAACCGGGCCCTCGGGGAGGGAAAAACGCACGTGGCCAAACTCCCAACCCAATACGCCAACGAACACTTGATAACCCTCTTCGAGATGTCATAATCCAACCGCGCAAAGCAACGCCCCACAAACTTCCTCCAGCGCTTCAATGCCAACCTTATCCTTCTTCTCCTTCGGAAGCTTGCTCCACCGCCAAGCAGTGGAGTTCTATCCGACGCCTCATTGACATCATCATCATCAGAGTCAGGTGCAGGAGGGGAGGGTGTTTGGGTTAGTTCGCTGTGCGAAGGTTAGCTTCGCTTAGCTCTGAGATGGAAGGAGGGAATTGGACTGGCCTCCTGAGCGTATAATTCCTCGGAAGATTCGTCGAAGATCTGTGTATCCGCAGGCCAGTTGCGGGAATTATTAGTGACGAAGAGCGGCTCTGCAGTTTCCAGTCAACCGATCACCATTTGTTAAAGAAATAACTCACGGGTAGTTTAACTACTAGTACGTACCATACCAGGCCTAACCCGCCGCTCGCCACGATCCGGCTGCGAATTCGTGGGCATCGACATTGCGGGGGGAGGATAATAGACGAAAGTGAAGGTTGAAAGAAAAGAGTAAAATGTGGTGGTTTGCACTCTGCTGGCATTTTGTGCACTATCACATCCGAGTAGTAGAGGGCTCGTAAAGTGTACGCGCTGTACTGGTGGTCTTGATTTGTCGCCAAGAGCTTTTGTGTTGCTATTGGGCGCGTTTCAGCCCTGGTACTTGTACTTGTAATGTGCGGGCTTGGAAGAGGCGAGGAGGAGCGGCTTTGTGTATGATACTCGAGTACTAGCTGATTTTTTTAATATCCGGACACCTTGGCGCCGGGCCTCATACAAATCAGTACCAAGGTGTCCGGATACTTTTGAAATCGGCTACCGGTAGTAGTCTACTCGAGTATCATACGAGTAGTTTGGCAGGGCGGAGTATGATAGCACACGTGATTAGCCCATGATAGGGCTTGTTTAACAAGTTAACCGAATTTGCTGATATCGGTTAACAAGCTCCAAGATGTCTAGTGTGCTGATCTGATACCATATCGGGGGGAAAAACCAACCTGTTCTAGGAGCGTTTGTCACTAAATCCAGAGATTTCGGGGCTTGGCAGGGTGGCTAAATTACTCGTAGATTTCACGGTTCCTTGCAAATGCAAGTGCTCCACTGTGGGGAGTAGACAACCGGTAGACTACAGAATACCAGTACTACTATACTAGTACGAGTACTCGCAGTTAGACTAGAAAACATAACTTCTGCTAACCAGCCAAGCTCAATAGTCTACCGGTACTTGAGTAATGGCTTGCATAGCCTAAACGCCAAAGAAGCCCTCATGTGGGTATGACATCAATTGAGAAGGTCTTTTTTTGCTCAAGCACCAGTAGGAAAACTGCAGTACCGGCGTCAGAGTCAGATACCCGCGGCTGATACCGGTAGTCTATCTTGTGCATACTCGTACACAATCGACACTATACTCCTTAGTCACTCTGTGACTCAAGCTCTGAATCACCCAGCGGGATAATTGGACCAGTTCAAGCATCGCCCAACCCACACGGCGCAAAAAGTGGAGACCCGAAACTTGCCCGGATCAAGCTTATAAAAGTCGCGGAATTCTTGTCCTATTAAAATTTATCCTTCATCAAATATCATCACGCTTGACCCCTCGCTCATAGCATACCACTACTACTATCCCTCACCAAAGACAAATAAAACAAGCGAAAACAAACGAAACCATCTCGCAATGCCTCGCGAAAAAAAAACCGGTACGCCAACGATCCAAGCAACCTCGCAGCAGACCCGCTTCAATCTCGAAGAAACTGCCTCCAAGGAATTGGACCTGAAGGGGGTGCACATTTCCATTGGGAAGAGGGAAATCATCTCCGATGCGCACCTCAAGCTGTCTGCGGGCGTCCATTACGTCCTTGTCGGCCGCAACGGCGTCGGAAAGAGCACGCTTCTCCGTTCCATCGGGAAGAAGTTGATTCCGGGCATCGCTAGGAATTTGAGGATTCTTTTTTTGCACCAGAGTTATGATTCTGACGGGGAGCAGGGCGAGGAGGGGGAGGGGGAGGAAGAGAGAGTGTTGGAGTTTGTTGTTAGGAGCGACAGGATTAGGACAGAGACATTGAGGAGGTTTGAATGTGAGTGCTTGTGGGTTGGGTGATATATTTGGCGAGCGGGGGCTAAGTTTTCCACTATAGCACTTAAAAGGGCATTGGATAATACCGAGGATCCTACTGATGCTGTGAGGGTTTTGAGGATGTTGAAGCATGAAGGGAGAATGGCGGAATTGGAAGAGGCCAAGAAAGCCGCTACTTTGAGGAGTGGGACGAGAGGAATGAAGGCTAGAAAGGAGCTTAAGGCCTTAGAGGTTGTCGTTGCTGAGGAGGAAGCCCAGTAAGCTCAAGTACTTGGAAGTGATACCGCCCCGGTTGCTGAGAACCCCAGGCTACAGATCATCGACGATGGGACGGTGGCGGAGGAGACAGATGAAGCGATCAATACTCTAGGAGAACTTGAAACCGCTCTTGAAGCTGTGGGTACAATGAAATTTCGGTCCCGATTGAGCATAAAGGTTAATTCACATGATAGATGTCTGCTGCAACCGCCGAAGCCCGAGCTCAACAACTCCTTCTCGGACTCGGCTTCACCCCCAAGATGATATCTCAACCCCTTTCCTCTCTTTCCGGCGGCTGGCGCATGCGCACAATCCTGGCATCACTCCTCTTCCAGCCCTGCGACATTCTCCTACTAGACGAGCCCACAAACTTTCTCGACCTCCCATCCCTTCTCTGGCTCGAAGGCCATCTCCAAACCCTGACGGAGACAACCCTCCTCCTCGTAACTCATGACCGAGCCTTCGCAGACACACTCGCGGACGAGATCATTGTTCTTCGCGAGGCGAAGCTAGAGCGATTCCCGGGAAACCTAACAGCCTACGAGACCACCCGCGCTGAGAACCAAAGACGCCTGACGCGCATGAAGGAAGCGCAGGATCGGCAGAAGGAGCACATGGAGGCCACCATCGCTGGCAACATCCGCACTGCTAGGACCTCCGGCGACGACAAGAAGCTGAAGCAAGCTGCGTCGCGACAGAAAAAACTAGACGAGCGTATGGGGTACCAAGTCGGCATCCGCGGGGGCAGGTTCAAGCTCAATCGCGACATGGCAGGCTTTCATAACAACGCGCGCGATGAGATTGAGATTCCGCCGGACGACCCGGCGGCGCGGTTGGCTGTTCCAAGCACCCCCGCTGAACTACGCTTTCCAGGAGCGCTGGTGTCCTGCGAGAACTTGAGCTTCACATATCCCGGTGCGGAGGCACCAGTTTTGGAAAAGATAACCTTGACAATCCACCTCGGCGACCGCATCGGCCTTGTTGGTCTCAACGGCGCCGGAAAATCCACCCTGGTCACCTGCCTAGTCGACACCCCACCGAGCGACGCAAGAATAACAGGAACGCTAGCGCACCACCCCAAATCCCTCATCGGCTACTTCTCGCAAGCAGCCATCGACTCCCTGCCACAGGACCAGACCACAACAACACTATCGCTCCTCGGCGGCGATGAACATGAGGCCCGCGGCATCCTTGCTTCCCTCGGCCTTGTCGGCGCTACTGTATCCGAACTCCCCGTCTCCCGCCTTTCTGGCGGGCAAAAGGTCCGTGTCGCACTGGCGCGGATCCTGCACCCACCACCACACTTGCTCGTGCTCGACGAGGTGACTACGCATTTAGACGCTGATAGCGTAGTTACACTGGCCGAGGGATTGAAAGCGTATGGAGGGGCGGTGGTAATCATTAGCCATGACCGCTGGTTCATGAACGCGGTCGTTGAGGAGGAGGGGAAGAATGGAAAGGTTTATATGGTTGGTAGAGGGAAGGTTAAGCATCTTGCGGGTGGAGTGGCCGCATTCGAGAAGAGGGTTAGGAAGAGTGTTAAAGGGAATTTTGGTTAGGCGGAATGTCAATGATTGATGTTGTGGGAAATTCTCCGGGAGGTTATATGTCGCAACATGGGTTGGATCCGTTTGGGCTGGTTGGAAGCGATGAACTTTGTAGGGACAGAGACTTGCCAGTGAGATGGGGCAATAGTAGTAGATAATATTCTCAAAAAAAAAAAAAAAAAAAACTCTGGAGCTGGTAATAAACTCCACCAAGCACCTAAACGCACCCTTGGCCCCCACAACCTCCACCGCTCGAGTGATGTCGGGATGCCCCTGGCGCATTTCTGGAGATGTTGCGCCAGGAAAGAAAAAAATTATTATTATTATAATACCAAACAGTAATGAAATTCATCATCCCCGCTAGCAATCCTTTCCCCATGCCACAAAGTATTCCTGTGGACTGTAGAAAAAATATACCAGTAGGCTTAATACCAATCCGCCAGATTTCCAGTCGGAAGAGGTGATCGAACAAGAACAGGTGGGTTAAATATCAAGCTCTTATCCCCGGTGAAAAAAGATGTAGGTTAGTAGGCGGGTGAGGTATTTCGAGGGACCCAGTGAAGCTCATGTCACTACGGATCGGGTGTTCTCTTGTATGATATATTTTGCGGCGCGGTGGGTGGATAACATGTGGTCTGTCTTGACTTACCAAAAGTCTACATAGTTATGTTGAAGGTTCTAAGATGGATGTTAATTGATTGGGGTAGATTGTGGAAGTTGCGGGAGTCTGGTGTGAGGGCTCAGAAGTTCAATAGATTGGTGTGGAGGTTCAGAGGTTGACAGAGTAGATTCTCTAGATATGTGTTTCCTTTATTATCATGGGAGCGTATGAAGGGAAGGACAGCATGTGTGGAGAGATAGAGAGAGGTGCGGAGATTGATGGAAGGATCAGGATGCATCGTTTATGTTTTTACTTATACAGCTGTCTTTACCGTTAGTTTAAAGTACTGGTGGACAAAGTTGTTTTACCTTTCCTCTCACTCTTGTCCACATACTGCCATAGTTCCCCACATATTCACTTAGTCTTCTATCTACGACTGCGTGATCGGTCATCCACTGTCATCCACTGTCATCCACATTAAGAAGTCGGGCCCTAAGTTATGCTGAGTTGATTGGATTGGATTAATTTTTTTCGGGTTTTGTGTTTGTGTGGGGGGGGGAGGGCGTTGTAGAGGTGATAATGAACAGAGGGAGGGGGAGGGCGGGGGTAGTGAGAAACACTAGAAGCGAAAATATATATACGGCTACATGTTGGGGGGTATTGGTCCAGAATCTCAAGTGCAAGGTGTCTTATTATTATTACAAACACTATAAGCTTTCTCCCGTTGTGAGCTCCCCTAGTAATAGGAGGTGGGGGAAGAAGCAGGAATATACATGGCGTAGTGGAGGGACTGCACGGTGCATCACACCAAAATGCCTTCCAGACCATTCCTTGGTCGCTGATATCAAATTCATTTCCAGAAGTATCATAAAAAGAGTGATCCGTTATGTGTGGGTTTCTCCTACCTTTTCCATTCGCCTACTCGGATAAACTCCGGTTCGATCCGCTACCGTATCTCCCACTCACGGGAGTACCGGTACTGTGCTGTACTGTACAGTACATGATCCGGTCTTATGAAATTCTCTTTGTCAGAGTTGCTAAAACTCTAGCTGGGGCGATAGCTCATAGGATCGCCCAGGATTATAGAGTAAGGTATGTCCTACCCCGACCGCCTTGTGAAGGTGGTATCATAGGGAAATTGGGGGGTAGCTACTGTACAAGTACTTGCTGCGCAATAAACCAAATCGCACGAGACCCATTTGCTAATATTAGCACAGCCACCCGCTGGTATCAAAAACGGATATATTCAGAAATTCTAAGGTTAGGGCTTCATTCACGGATTTGGGCACCTCCGGTAATGGGATATGGTGGAAATCGCATCACATCACGACAGATGGTCTGCGAAGGAGGCCGTTGGCGATCACTTGGTGGGAATGAGAGAAACTAGTAGGAGGAGATAAATAAACTGCTTGCGGATATATATTTAAGACAAGCGTCTTAAAGCTTAGCCTATTTCTAACAATTGCCTGTAATGGGCCTACTGTGCGGTACACCACCACCCGAAAAAGATAAGACAAGTATGATACAGTATCAAGGAATAATAGGAATGAGGAATAAGAAGGGATATGATGTGGCATAACAATCATTTATGGAGCGGGGATGTTTTAAGTAACGAAGAAGGAAGAATGTAAACGAGAAAATGCAAAAGGCGAATAAAAGGGGCGGAATACCGGTCGGTCTACCGGTCGACCCTAGGGTAAGTGAGAGAATTTATCGAGTGTTGTTAAGGGGGTGTCAACTTTCCTGAGAAGGGGTTAGAAGCTTAGGGGCCACATGGGACGGGGCCGGGACGGCCTGGACTGCTCAATTGAGAGGAGGTTATTATCTCCAAAGGGGAAACAGAGTCTTTAAGGCCCGGTACCGGTCCCCGCTCATCCGGGTTTGTCGTAGTGTGCGTGTTGGCTATTAATGCCTGTGATATCGGTGTTAAGATCAGCATTTCTGACTGGCAGACGTACTGAACCCGCCCCCATTCCCAGCTGGGGCTGGGAGGAGGCGCAGCGAACGTGATCTGCTGTTGTGTCAGAGTTGACACTGTCCCGTTCGCGCAGCATCCCTACGGCTCGGTCATGTCTTCTAGAGAGCCTCTAGACAGCGGTGCTTGGTTCGGGATATTTGGTGTGGCGGTGCGGACATCTTTGCTTTCCAAAAGCATCTTTACTATCCCCTCATGCCCGCTCCTAGCGGCCCATGAGAGTGGCGTCCAGCCATATTTAGTGTCTACCTGGTCGGGATTGACATCCCCCCGTTCCAAAAGCATCTTTACTACCCCCTCATGTCCTCTCATAGGGACCCACGAGAGCGGCGTCGCGCCATCTTCGGTATCTACATGATTAGGATCGACATCCCCTCGTTCTAAAAGAATTTTTGCTACTTCCTCATGTCCGTTCTCTGCGGCCTACGAGAGTGGCGTCCGGCCATTCGCAGTGCCTGCCCGGTCGGGATTGACATCCCCTCGTTCCAAAAGCATCTTCACTACCCCATCATGTCCTATCGTAGCGGCCCACGCAAGTGGCGTCGCGCTATATTCGGTGTCTACCTGGTTGGGATTGACATTCCCTCGTTCTAAAGGCGTCTTCACTATCCCCTCATGCCCCTACCCAGCGGCCCACGGGAGTGGCGCTTGGCCATATTTGGTGTCTCCATAGTTGGGATTGACATCCTCTCAATCCAACAGCACCTTTACCACCTCCTCATGCCCTCTTCCCGCTGCCCATGTGAGAGCCGTACTCCCCGTAATATCGGTTGCATTAACGTCTCATTCTTTCATCTCCAATATAGCAGCAACTACCCCCACGATCCCGAGAAGTGCTACTCCATGGAGCTCTGTAAATCCGATAGGTCCTCCAATTCCGTGAAAATAAGGGCTTGTGCCCTTATCTCTATTATAATGCAATAACATTAACTGAGCAGATATATGCTCATCAAATCTACCTAGAAGTCTCAGTGCAAGTAATTTCACATTTTCCGCCACGCCCCTTTTCATGTGCTCCCCCCAGTAACAAGACGCATATTCTAGAAGTGTTGGCGGGAGACCCCGGACACATTCGAAATTGAGGTATGTCAAGCAAACCTCCGTAATTGCTGAGTGTGAGCAATGGAATAGTGCTGGATCGCCTAAGAGATGCTCTTGTAGCGTATAGTGTACTAGCCGGATAGTGGACGAGGACGCCTCGACCGTGACAAGACCCAGACAAGATGCTAGGAGCGTCCGTAATGCAGGAACGTTTTCCACATCCATATCCGTAGATCCTACTTCTACTCCAAAGGTATGATAGAGCTCCTCGGCTAGTAATGGCCGTTTCGAATGCAGCACCCACGTCAGGACCTTCAGTCCGAGTACTGGTTTGTTTCCCTTCTGCGCCTTCACTTGGGTTAGAGTTTCCGTATTGGCATCGCTTAGTCCATTGCCCTTTGTCATGTCTTCAAGTTTCTTCCTTCTCTGGCGAATTGCCACCTCTCCCAGTAGCATCGAGGATTAGTGAAACAAGGAGGAATCTGCACATAATCGTGAGTATTGATGAATGATAGTGTGGGAAAGGTAAATTCTCCTACATATCAGAGACCCTCTCTAGGATAGTTCCAATAATATCTGCCCGTAAATCATCGTTCATCGCCTCTGGATCGGCATCTTCGCCCGGCCTCCGTCTGCAGGTAGCTCGTAATGTCATCTCTGGTAGGGCTGATTGGTATCACAATTGCATTACTGAAATATCTTTGAATGTTTTCCCTGACATGGGGTCTCCCGGTGAGGAACATATGTGTCCCAGGGAACTCCCGAACAATATCTCTCAGTGGCTCCAGTGGCTTTGGCAGATGCTTCAGTAAACATTCGTCTAGCGCGTCAATACAGATGGAAACTCGGGGCAGTGAAGCAATCGCAATCTTCAGCATTCCCGTCAAATCCGGAAGTCGTAGCCCTCTGCCACCAAGCTCCCTTTTCGCCTTGTGAAACGCCTCCTGCAGATAATTCGGGATGTCCCCTCTGCATATCAGCTGCTTCAAGATAGCTCCTATCATGTTTGCGGTTGTCTGCTCTTGCTGTGCAAGGAAGTTGCAGTACAAGCCTGCAAAGATGGTGTCCTCCTCCCCCGCCTGATCGCACAGGCTGTCAATCACCAGTGAACTAGTATTTCTGACCGTCAGAAATTTTGCTTTATTTTAAGGAATCCAGCCACTTGCCTTAGGTACGTCTTGCCCACTCCCGGATTCCCGCTGCAAAACAGGATAGCCCCATGGGCTCCACCATCACTGCCCCCCCGCTCCCGAGACTCACTAGTTTCCCATAGCCAGTTCCCCACACCATCAAACCGCTCGTTGCGCACGCTTTGGTGTCTGTTATTTGGCTCCAGTGGAGAGAGCCGATGCATAATCTGCGCATCCTCGTCGGACTTATAGACGGTTTTGTAGAAACAACCTATCATGTTGACGCAGTTGGCATTGCCGTCGCCGATCTTGACGTTTGTAGTCTGGGCCATGGTGTTCTATCAAGTGTGTGGGTTGGGTGCAGGGATGGTAGAACGATTTGTAGGGGTCTCTGGGGAGTCCATAATGTTCTGTGAGAACGGCTGAAGAAAGAGCGGAGATGAGGCTGGTTGTGTGACGCCTAATGTCCAATCATTTTGTGATGGAGAACGCTATTCCCAATTGACTAAGTTAGTGCTGTAATGTGTTTCAATATCTGGAATCTCCCGAGTTTTCTGTCGCAAATTTCATATCGAGGGTTAGATAGGAGGTTATTGGGATTTTGCGGTGAACAGGGGACTAGGTTGGATGGGTTGTACTGTTTTGGGATAACAGCCTTCTAGGATTTGCTCCCGTCACTTTATCTTCTTTGAGTTCACCGTTGCTTTCTATGCGTTTATATTCCTCCTAATATCGAGTGGATCTTACATCTCCAATTTACTGACTATATACTGTTGCAGATGAG
Source organism: Tuber brumale (assembly GCA_014065205.1). Lineage (NCBI taxonomy): Eukaryota > Fungi > Ascomycota > Pezizomycetes > Pezizales > Tuberaceae > Tuber > Tuber brumale. The sequence goes on from JACCEG010000512.1 coordinate 83,675, forward strand.
CTGCCGGAGTCCAAATGGAGATGGCTTCTGGTTTGTATGCCAGGCTGGGGAGTATGGTACTAGCATGGCGGGCTGACGGGATACCAACCTAGTTGGGAGAATTGAGAAGTATCTAGACACCACAGAGACTCGGTAGGAGTGTTCGTGATCTGCGACCTTGCGATTACGCTATAGGGCCTCGGTCAGTGGGGAAAATGATGGAATTTTGGGCTTGAGAGTTGTCATCTATCCTTGCGAGAACAGGGGACAATGTCAAACTTATTGGAATGGTTAAGTGAAAAAAAGTATAATTATAATAACAAAATCAGTAATTAAACGAAACATTACTGGTGAATTGTGCGATATCTCCGGTCGCCCAGAGAATCATAGAATTGAAGGGAGATAGTGAGTTGTGGCTAGTCGTAGTGGTTCCAGCAATATGGTAGTTTGTCCCTTTTCTTCTGGGGTTATTGTGATTTACAGAGACCGTTCTGCAGAGCCGCCTCACCTTTGCTGTCACAAGAGTAAGCAAGGAAATTAAGAAATGTATGGGGGAAAAGATATATAAGCGGTATCCATGGAAGGGTCAGGATGGCTTTGTGTTTTATATATCATATGTTCATGTCTTTACTGTCGATTCAGAGAGTGCCGAACAAGGAACGAATTTTAGGACCATGCCTTTCCTATAGCTACTCCATAGTGCCAAATTCCCACTAAATTCCGTTCACTGTACTGCTGCGCCCCCGGTATTTGTCAAGGGTCCTGAAAGAAGAGTGGCGTGACTGAAAGAAGGATGTTATTAAGTGATGGGGGTTCGTATGCTGTGACTTGGAAATTTTTAACTATTGGCGTTGGCAATTCAATAACTCTAGAAACTGGGGTAGTGTTGTGGAGGCGGAGGAAAATGGAAATCAGCAAACTCTTCTGAGTGCTAGGCGTGCCTCCTCTGCGTGCTTTTGGAGTTTATTTTTTTAATGCATATATTTCCAAATCCATTACCCATTACTGAGAGGAAGAATGAGGATGAAATGTAGATTAACCGGAATGCCCCCCCCCAAAAAACACTCCTTTTACCCGAGGTCAGGGTCCTGGATAGACTATCTTAAATTCTGAAATTTGAGGAGTGGTGGAGCTCTTTCGATTCAACGTTAGGCTAGCCTTGTCTGTCAAGAATGTTTCGGGATTGTAAGGTATCATGCCGTGATAGAGAAGGAAAGAAATTTCACCTCAATCCACTGACAAAGCTGTGCTTCGCAACTTTGTGGATCCGAAGTAGCTGGACCTCACTGTTATGTCTCACTAACTTCTCTCGCTTCGCCTTTTCATCACCAGTCGCTCATATTTCTGTTTCCTAAAAATTGCTAGCCAGGAAACCCTCAAAGATTTTCGCTTCGCGCCGAGCACTAATCAGGAGCGGATCCCGGGACGACAACATGTAGGGATGAGTAGGTGGGTTGACACAAGACTTAAGGTGAGGCTTTGGTACCATGTAAGGAGGATGTGTACAGGTGGGCATTACAAAGGAAAGCCCAAGCTTCGAACTCCATGTTAACCATCCCCCTCCTACATCTCTCCTGAGATATGAGTGTTTTTCATACTAGTAAGTGCACAATGAGGTGTCATACTATATCATATTGCATTGTATCGTACACTATGTGAACTTACCATTGAAGATACTGTTATTCGCCGAGTGACAGAATGTGATGCTGGGTCGTTTGGGTATCCTATTAATTCCTAGGTATGAGGCGATCCCAGCTTGTGGATTGGCGAGCCCCAGTGGAGATGGAGGTGAGGGAGTGCAGGCAAGGGTAAAGGGATATAAGCTACGGGAATTGGTTAAGTCCCTGGGTAAGATATGGACCTCTCAACACCTCTAGCTTCCCTCGATAGTATACTGGCATCCATACCTGTAAAAATTATTAAACAGAAATAAAAACCCATTTTGACTTAATGTGCTGTTGATACACCTAAGGAGGTGTTTGGCACCCTGTGGTCTATCAGGTAACACCTTACAAACTGTAGTTTGAAGGTTGGAGTGTTTGGCAGAGCGTTGTTTGTAAGGTGGAGATTGTGAACCTTATAGAAAGCGTTTTGAAAAATACGGTAGTGTTGGGGCAAAGAAACTATTGGACTGCCTTTACTACATATTACAATCCCCTCACTTGCTTAAGCTCTGTTTGGATGCGACTGTTCCATTCCGTTTTACAACCATTTCTGCTGTAAAAATGATCGTCAAACGGAAGCAACCGGCAACTTTGGACGGAGCAATCGAATGGAACTGTTGCATCCAAACAGCCACTTTTTTTTTTTTTTCGTTATCATACCCCATAAATATTGCTTATGGTGTTTAGTACCGTAACTTATACCTTACAGACTTCAGTTTAGCATACCTGCCAAACACCCCCCAAGTTATAGGCACATTGCAGATGGGTTGAAGATTGAAACTCACCAGCGAGGACCTTCACCCGGGCTAGCTTACATAAGCGGGGTCTCTCTGATAGACTCTAGAGTTGTTTTTTATTCTTCTTCGGAACAAGGAAAACAAAGAACACGATAGACTTGCCCACAACCACAAAGCTCATCATAAATATACTAGGGGGGGAGTTCCCTCTACCACATTTGGTAGAATCTACCATGCCGACACTGTTTAGGAATTCGACTGCTTTTACTACCTGCGGGCGAATTAGGTTATGGTGGAATGGGTATTGGATTTGCGGTGTTTTTTCGTTGATGGGCACCATAACTTGATTTGCCCTCAAGTAAATGGATGGCAATTCGGTTGGCGCTATCTCGCCCGTTCCCAATGACGGGAGTTGTTAGTCAATCACGAGGACCGCGCTCAAAGACAGCTATTTTGATGCAAGTCCGACAAAGATATTCTGATATCTTTCACAGGATAGCCAGAAGAGACCTTCGCATGGACCCGATCGGACTTTATATCGGAGCTATGCCCATCATCTCGTTTGGGCTTGCTGGGGTGTGTCTCTCGGTGGGTCCTTTTGCACTGTCAACCACTTGGGCTGCTCTAGAGATTGTCTGTTATCGAAACACAACTCTAATAACTGTCAAAGGCTTCCCAAGGTCGAGGCTTTCCTCCTTTCGGTTATGCGTTGGTCATTTGCTAGTTAGAATCGTACCATACCCTTGAGAGAGAACAATATTAAGAAAGTATAATTCTTAATATTGTTCCATGACACGCTAAACTCTTTTTGGGCTTCGCCGGGGGTGTATTTCGGGTGTAGAATGTAGATTTGTGTTACTCGGTTGGCGGTCTGTGAGATTGCCTTTTGATTTTTGTTGAGGTGGCATTGTAGTTCCTCGTATGGTGTGGTATGGTACGGGGGAATGGTGTGGGGACTGTTATCTCGATGGACATATGTGTGAGATGGGGAGAGAAGGCTGTCTTCCACGGTGTATGGGGTTACCTAGCACTGGGCAAACCGCCATTCCCATAACGGAACACCATGTGGGGCCGTGGGTGGGGGTGTATAATGGGATTTTGAAATTATTCGAGAGCTGGCAAACCAATTGTGGGATCGCTCAAGAGTTTTCCTAGAGGATTGGAGTACGATAGACAACTCACGCGGGGTTGCTCTACTCATAGAGTTTGCCCCGTTGAGAAATCATCAAGTAATTCATGAATTCATTGCCTTTTTATCCATTCCCAGGAGCATGTTCCCCTTCCCGGATCCTCAGAATTATGCCTCCATTCCAGCTATCATACCCCCAAGGCACGTGCCCCACTACCGAAGGCACAAGACCAAGCGCCCAGACCCCCCTCTAGGCAAACACCACTAAGTAAACTCTTTGATATTGTCCTCTCTCTTACTTAGAGAAATCCAACACTCATCCAACACTCCCCCGCGCGAATCCTTTATCCTACCCTACCCTACTACCTCTCCCCCAGCCCTCATCATAAATACACTCGCCCCAACCCCGTTTTCCTCCCCTGCCCTCCCCTTCCTCTCCCCACGCAAGGCTGCGCCCCCAAATACCCTACAAACCCCTCCAAACATCATGAAGCCAGTCACCGCGGCGCCGAGCGAGCCAGAAACTCCCACTGATAAGGGTCGTGGTTTGGATCCTATCCCCCTTTCCCCACCTGTATTTTCTAATTGTCACTGACCTAGTAAATTAGGGCAAACTTGGTATATGTGTGTTATCTGCTAGTCTAGCTACGTTACCTACAATGAGCGAGCGGGAGGGTGGATGAGGAGGTGAAGGGAATGGAGGATGAAAGGGGGGACCGTTGAACATCGTGCAGGATGGGATACGGTCGGCTGAGGAAGGGAAAGGGGGAGCGAGGGACGTGTGCGCTGAACAAATGTTTTTATTTCTTTTATTTCTATCCCTCAAGAGTAGCTTGATAGGAATATTATCCATTTTCTCGTCATTTCTTTTGGTGGGGGCAAGTTTCTCAGTCGGCGAATAAGGTTTTGTGATATGATGTGATATTATGGTATTATCTAAAGTGTGTAGATATAAATCAGTGAGTGTACGGCTTTCAAGACGAGTACCTCCACAACCCTTTTCTCGATAGCCCAACAGTGGTGTGACCCCAGCGCTGGCAGCGGAGTTGGTTTCGGTTTCTTTGTGTCCAAGGGGTGGCTTCACTGTTCCAGTATCCACGTCAATAGCAGCTGTGTTAGCGAAGGCGCAGTCCGTTCGCTCCGGTGATAGAATGGGGGTGGACAGTGGTTCTAGGTCAGTCAAACAACAGGGGGGATTTTGCCCGGGAATTCATGTTAAAGGACGGGGAGAGCGAGTGGCACCACTCCAGGTCCATTTAAATGATAAAGTACAACCGGGTTATCAACAAGCCTAACCCTTACCTATTAGCCATAAGCTCGAACAGTTTCTGGGCCACACTCGCATTATACAATATTTAATGTTTGGTTAGAAGCGAGTGACTTTTCATGACCAAGACAAAAAAAAAAATAGACGAACGTCTATCAGCGGCTCCTTGACCATGCCTAAAGGTACACAGTGAATCATTGGGCAGGTCTGGAGTAATAAGCCGGATGTCTGGTGCAGATGTCAGAAAAAAGGGAAAAAGGAGTAAAAGTTGAGAGAGTCTCTACGGTATACTCTGGTACTCTGCCACAGAGTTTAATCTTTACTACATGTACCACTTTGAATAATTTTTGGATACTAGAGGTTGGAGAGTGTTTGATATTATATATAGTTATACCTGCATGCCAAAAATGTCTAAATTTATTTTTATTTATATCTTGAGGCAATACTATAGATGTAAGAAAGATGCTATTTTTCTTATATGACAAGCAGAACCTAGAAGACTATTAAGATAAGAATGTTAGCTTTAATGAATTACATTGACTATCTTTTTACTTTACTATCTTCTGAACCTTACTTTTCACCATCCTATTTGAGAAGGTGGTTATCAAGTAAGATATGAAAACTCTTTTCACAAATCTCCTAAGTGAAATTTTATAACTTTATAGTCTTATAGTACTAACTTTAGGTTTATTATTATGGGTTTAAATGGTACTTCTATTTTTTATCTGAATACATTAGTCTTTATAATAAAAAGTTGTAGAATACAAGAGTACTCCATTTATATAATACTGTATTACTTATATTATACTGTAGAGTAAAGAATAATAAGATCTAGTTTAAGTTAATACTACAACAACTGGCCAACTAGTTGAATCACTTCAGACAAACTACAAATACTAGTAACTTGGATATATAGTTAGTATTATAATTACACACATACTATATTTAATAATATTACCTACAGGGTCTATAATGAAATCCTATTATTTCCTATTATTATAACTAGCTTGATATTAGTTTTTACCTGTAATTGTAATACGTTTCCCTAGGTGTGTTGAGGGTACTAGGTGAAAGCGTCTTTCAATAGACTTATTGGTAGCTATACTTAGATCCTAAAGGGGGTAGGATATAGATATAGCTAATGGAGATCTTGATAGAGTTACTGAACAGCCATCTAGTACTATATTGCTGGCCTATTCATATTCTGGACTTGATAGCTATTTACTATACAAACTGAAAAGATGTAACTACTCAACTGTCTATATTCAGAACTGTGTCTGTCAAAGTCTGCTTCCTCTAAGTTCTTAGAGGATGGTGGTCTTTAAATACATTTTTTTCAGCTATCCTGTAGCTTAAACAAAACCAAATAACTTAGGTATCAATTGATACCTAAAATCAAACAGAAAACATAATATAAAAACCTTGTTAGCCTAACTAGCCTGACCTCACAAGCCATGTCAATTTCTATGTTTTAAATCCTTATATCAGTATCTAAATAACTAGTATTGGTTACATCTCTGAGACAAATTAACAATTTCCATTTTCAAAAACAAAATAAAAATCCAATCCCTTTCAATCTCAAGAGCAAATTGGTTCTCTATTATCAAATACCCCAGAGTCATCATAGTTGCTTTCAAAGTAAGGGTCCCCAAACTCCTTATTCAATCTTCCAGTATTGTGGGATGGTCTAAGGTCAGTTGCTGTTGGTGGAGATTCAATATTGGTAGATTCAGTAATAACCAGAAATTTATTGCCAGGACAGTTGTCTGCCCCATTAGGCCTGGATTATTTCCATCACATTCTGCAGGCCTTTGATTGGTTCACAACTGTTTTCAGAGTTTGGATATTATTTCCATTTGACAAAGAACTTGTCAATCCCATAGCATTGGTGATGGTCCAAAATCTGTTCCACTTCCCATTCTGGGACTTTTTCAACCAGTATAGATATCATACTAAAGTATAGACTTTAGAATATGATTTACTACTACCAATTTAATCATTTTAAATAGTATACCAAATATGATTCTTATAATTGATCGAAATCAAAACAATTCTATTTAGTGTCTAAATTTAAGTAAAATAAACAAATGAAAAACAAAATATAGTAATATGGTATCCATAAAAGAAAACTAGGACTAGTGCCGTCCGACTGGGGGCACTGGCGATAGCTAACACAACTACCGTAAAAACTCAATTTCCGTTAAAACCCCCTGCAATTCGCTATCCGAGTCTCTATTAGGTGTCCACTTGTAAATTAAGGCACCAGCCCACGATAGGATTAGTCTGTCAAGTTAATAGTATTGCGAAAACGAGGTAATGAGATCCACGACTGCCACAGGAGTCACGCAGTATCATGTCGGGAAAGCACAATCTTTTCTCACACTTTTGCCTCTAGATCCCGGGATTAGCTGACTAGTGGAAATACGTTCAAGTTGACATTCACTCTAGGAAAACCGTACCCGAACATTTAGGTAGAAAAACGTGAGTATTTTCAGGATATCTTGAGAGCATAGGCCACACCCAGAAAGGCTGTGCATATAGTTAAATATTAGAAATAAGTACATGCTTTGGACGAAAGGTCTATTCTTATGCACCTCTAGGCCAGGCAGTACCTGAGTCTTTCCTTCCTGAAGACCTATCTTTCCTTCAGTGCTAAAAGCAATTTCTTGATATAAAGCAGTGAGCATTTCTAAATTTGAAATAGGAATAAGCTAAACATATATTCAGATAAATCTTTTTTAATTAAACTTACCAACCAATCCTACAAAACAATTCTTATATCTGAGGGAATAGTTGTTGATCCGGGTTTTCAAACCATAATAACCAGGAAACATAATTTGCAGATTGAAATCTCAATAATCACAACCTTTTCATAATTGGTCATTTTCACACTCCAAGGACTCAAAGTATGTCTGACTGTTCAGAAAATCAATCTCAAAAAGATTACTTCAAAAAACAACTAGAATAACTCCTGTGAGAAACATGTTGGCACCTTTAACTTGTTGTGGTACTACCGTAGTCTGTGTCATAGCTGAGTGCATTGGCCCAATATGGTCAATTGCTGTCACCCCGTCCAATCCCGTCCAGGGATGAGACAGTCTCGGCGTTTGTCGTCCTGACCCGTCTTGGACGGACGGGACGGCTGGAGCCACCGGCTGCGGTATCGCAATACGGCTGAACGGCGCTGGACTGCCATTACCGAAAGAACTTGAATAGTTGGACATTGCGATAAGACGCCCAGAATTCCCTCCCTTGGACAGGGGGAAGAATGCTGATCCTTCAGTCCCCACATAAGACAAAGAGATTCAAAAAGTGCCGCCCTATATCGGTAAAGGGAGCTCCAACATCCTAGCTGCAGCCTCAATTGTTCATGCTCATAAAAAAAAAAACATTGTATCACAACACACGGGATGGGTGACACCACATAATCACAAAGCTTGACAATCCAACCAGGGAAAAGAAATACCGTAAAAACTCGGTAAATTGGGCACCAGGGATCGGGAAAGACCGTAGCACAAAGGCGGTGTGCGCCATTGTGCCAAGATACAGGGGAACCGGCAACAATGCCAAAATGAAGCTATTGAATGTCAGTCTATCAAGATTGATAAAGGAATAAGGTATGTTTAAAAAAGCTGTACATAATTAAGAATCTAAGGAAGATACAAATTCAATTTCCTCAGGGCTGTCATCTTGCACATTTGCCCTATCATCTATAGATCCCATATTGTATCTCCAAGCCCCAATTTCCAACTTAGAAAATCCTGTTATATCCAGTTCAAGATCTAAACTCCTATCAATTGAAAGTGACAAACTCACTTTTATAAAGGGCGTAGCAATTATATTAGCCTTTATAGTATAAAACAATGAAAGGGCATTTCTAACACAGTGGGTTGTCAGGATACACCTATTACTGACAGTCTACTTCTCAAAGTCAGCAGCTGACTCTAGCTCAAAGATCCTCTAATCAGTTATAACTCAAATAAGCTCCTTTAGTGGCTTATTGATAGAGATATCGAGTGGCTGTATGAGGCTAGTACAACCTCCGAGAATGAGAAAGGGGATGATATTGTTGGTGCGGAGGAGTTCAAGAATGGTCAAAGTATGGTGAGAGTCTATTAAATTGAGTACATTGAGAGTTGGATATTCACCAAGTACAGGAATAAGGTGATTGATAATATATCACTCAAAAAGAAAATTGTTTATACAGACTGTAGCATTAAACTCTACCAGGACTCCAGGATGGTAGCCTGGCTTCACTGTGTTCGGTTATATTCCAGCTCCTCAAAAGATTATTAAACGTGGTATTCTTGGAATTCTGTCAGCGAATATACACAACACTAGGCTTGCCTGACACTTGTCCTACCTGGATTGATTTTCTTTTGCCTAAATAGTTTTCTCCTCCACTCGATTGTAAGTTTTCCAATGGAGGTATTCATAAGGTATCGGCATTTCATCAAGAGTGCAAATATTTATCCAACTTGTACATACTGACTAGCCGATCAATTGAAACCTGCAAGAAGTGGTTTGTTTGAGGTTGTGAATTACGCTGGTTCAAGTGCAGCCAGTTTATGATAAGTTTCTCATACTCAGCTGAAAGCTTTTGTGCTGTTTTGGTAATTGTTGTCACGAATGTGGCTTAGCAAGGAAAGGTTTTCACATGACTCATAGTTATGAGTCATAGGTATGTTATGTTTCGCACATGACCTCATTAGAGGTCATGGGATTTCGCACATATGACCACTTTGGTCATATGATATGGTTATGATGATATGTTATGTTTCGCACATGACCTCATT
>JACCEG010000513.1:9490-30188 GCA_014065205.1 Tuber brumale
TGTCCCCCTGAATCACAGGCAGGAGCAGGTGTGCTAGTGCGTCTATTGGTAGATGTCTCCTCATGGGTTGTTCAGCCTTATACTGGTTCCAACCCAGCGGGATATAGTTCTGTTTCCTGCCACTCAGGAGCCTTCGATTCGGGGCACTGTTTTCGTGCGAGGTGTATGAGGGGAAGTCTGGGGGGAGCCTGGCTGATGCCGGGTTGTAGGCAGGGGAGGAGCAGGCTAGTCGCAGTGCAGCCATCCTTCTCTTGTGGGGAATGAGTAGACTGAGGGGCGGGAGGCATGCCTCGATAGCGTGGATGGTAATGGGGGTCGAGGTGAAGCAGTTTGTCACCCAGCTCATCACCCGGTTCCACAGGACAGACATCTTGTCCATGGTGGCCAGTGTGGGTGCGAGGAGATCAGCCCCATAGGTCAGGATCGGCAGGATGAGGCCCATAGCCAACCTGCGGCACATGTGCGGGGGGATTCCAATCCCTGGAGGAGCGAGCCTTCTGACGGCTGCAAATGCGCCCGAGGCTAGCGCGAGTCTTTTGGTGAAGTGGGTTGTTGTCTCCAGTGTTGGGGTGAACCAGTATGCTAGCCATCTGAGGCAGGAAGAAGGAGCGAAGACTGAGCCGTTGAGGGATATGGGTTGGTTAGAGACCGGGGATCTGTCTTTAGGCGCCCTCCAGTGTATCTGTTCCGTCTTGGGGATGGAAAAGGAAACTCCAATCCGCGCTGCCCTGCTCTGAAGCAAAGAAAAACAATATTGAAGATACCTAATATTCCCCCTATAAGAAGCAGTAGAAACCGCAATTGAAAAATCATCAACATAGGAAAAAATCACCCCTCGGGGTATAGAAACATGCAATTCAGAAACATAAATTACAAATAACAAAGGAGAAACAGGAGAGCCTTGGGGCGTGCCAACTTGCATGGGGGCGAACACCCCTGGCGCTCCTTGAAACAATAAACGGGAAGAACGGTGTGTGAGGAAGGATCGGACCCAGGCCACAAGGTACTTGGGAGTACGCTTGGCCGTGAGCTTTGCTGTCCAGAGATTGGAGGAAACATTATCGAAGCCGCCCTTTATGTCTAAGAACAAGGAGGAGGCTTTGGAGGAAGGGTTTTGCCGCGCCATGACTTCCTGAACTAGGGCAGTCGTTGCATCGAAGGTCGAAAGGCCAGCAAGTGAGCCGCATTGGTTTGGGTTGAACAGCCCTACTTCTCGGGCAATGAGGGAGAGTCGGGTGGCCACTACTCTTTCTAGAATTTTCGAAAACGTCTCGAGTAGCACAATGATCCTAAATAAGGTGGGGGTGGAGTAGTCTGGTTTGCCTGACTTAGGTAGGACGATTCCGTTGGCCATCTTGAGGCTCTTTAGGTGGTGTCCGTAGGCGAGGAGTGGAGCAAGTAGAGATGTGAGGAGGGACGGGTTTAATGCATGTACTTTTTTCCAGACCCCGTATGGGACCTGGTCTGGGCCAGGGGCCGATGTGTTGGAAGATCTCGCAAGGGCAGAGGAAACTTCCACGGGTACGAGTGGAGGGTGTTCGGGGTCGAAGCGTGGGTAGGCAACCGACTGCGAGGGGGGTTTGGGCGGGAAGAAGTGGGCCAGCAGAGCCTCGTTAATCTGTGATGGGGAGTCTGCGTCAGGGAGGTCAGGGAACCGTTCTTCGTCTCTTCCCATGGCGGCCTTCTTGGCAGTCTAGACCGTCTGCGGCGGGACTGCGGCTAGGAAGTCTTTGCAGTAGTTTGCTTTGGCTTTCTTAATCGCCTTGAATTATCGATTCCGGTGGGTTTTTGGTTCGTCCAGGGACGTTGGGGTGGGCTCTTTCCGGTGCGAACGCGAGGCACGGTGGTGGGCTTGTCTCAGTTGTGTTATCTCCATCCTCCACCAAGGCTTAGAGTGGATCGAGACTTTCTTAGTCGGGGTGCATGATTTGAGGAGAGTTGTAAGGGTGTGCATGTTCCTTTCTAGCCAGTTGTCTAGATCGAGGTCGGTGGGGTGGGGACGCGGTAGGGGAAATTTCAATTCCTTCAACCTTTCGGTCATGACTTCCCAGTCCGCCTTATCCCAGTATGGTGCTGGGGTGGCCGCTCGCATGAGGGGTGCAGTGAATGTGATGGCTATAGGGAGGTGGTCCGAGCCCATTGCGGGGAGGCGGGTTGACCAGGAGTGCAAAAAGCGAGTGAGGGAGGCGTGCGCAAAGGGCAGGTCGATAACCCCTGGTCTCGTATTGAGGTCGAATGGGAACCTGGTGTAGGCCCCTGGGGTGTTGGCGAGCTGAAAGCCAGCCTCTAGTGCTAGCGCAAAGTAAGGGTTAGAGGTGGAGAACTCGTTTGAGGAAATGGTTCTCAGGGGGTCCGCTTGTGGGTGGTGAATGTTGCAGTCCCCAGCCACCAGTGAAGGGAAGGAGTTCTGGGGGAAGCAGGTACTCGGGTCGATTGTCCTGTTTCCAGAGGAAGTAGCAACAGTGGAGTAAAGGTTGTAGGCCCTGAATCGTGAGTGGTTGGAGTCAAAAAGCCCTAAGGGGGAGTAAACATCGATGGCCATAAAGTCAGGCCTGTCAAAAAAACAACGTAACACTGAAAACACATTCAAAAAGTCCAAGTAAACATAAGTGGCCACCTTGGAAGGGGTCCCTTGTTTAAATGGCGGAGCAAATAATTTACAGGAAGCGAAAGTAGGAAGTCTGTTTTTGTAAACGAGGGGGGTCTTGCAGTAAAACCATCTGTGGGGGGGCTTGCAATGAACGTAAGCTATTAAATAATGAAAGAAACACATCCCAGCTTCCCAGGCAGTTATGTTGAACAAAGAAAAGTTGCTTAAGAGAGGATGGGGGAGGTGGCCCGATGGGCGAGGTGCAGGACGAGTCCTCCACCTTTAAGCAGCTGTGATGGGGTCTTCAGAAGAGAACGCGTCAGCCCACGGGGGGGTGGGCCGACTCGTCTGGGTACTGGTGCCTTGAAAAGGTCCATAGGGAGGGAGCGGGACATTGATTATCGTGGGGTCTCTTCCACGCTAGTGTCAGTTTGTTTGCCTTTCCCCTTAGGGGTGGCGGGTCTGGAGTCGTCTCTATCCGTATCCATGTCTTCACCTTGCGGCTGAGGGGGCCGGTCGTCCCTTGCTGGAGGCTTCGGTCGGGAGGGGCAGTCATTTTAGTGGCCGAGTGGTCGCCAGAGCAGTTGGGACATCTGCGGGGAGAGGTGGGGCAGCAGGCAGCCACTGCTCTAAGGTGACCTTCCTTCGGGCAGGTCCGGTTTGTGCATCGGTGGGCCGATCGGCGGTGGGACTCCGAGCACAATGGGCATACGGAGGTGCTCTCTTTGCACATGGGCGAGGGGTGTCCAAACTTCCAGCATTTCCGGCATTCCATGTAGCGGCTCTTACAGTGGCAGACGTCCACTTTACGGGGTTTGGAGTAGAGGTAAATGGACCTTCCTGTTTTCACTGCGTCAGTAGGGGGGACGGACACTACGATGGAGGTAGAGTTCTTGGTTGCCCTTATTTCGGGGTTCGGTTGGAGGTATCTTGCCGAGAAGATTGTCACCCCAGTCGCGTTTAGGATAGATTTCCCCAGTTCGGAGCGAAGTTCCTCTTGGTCCTGTGGGAGGAAAGGAATTGGCAGGCCGTGGATGGCCAGTTGGACCTCGTTTGGTGCAGGCCTGAAGGGCCTGAATGGGTTGTCCCCAACCGGGAACGCCGTATTGAACCTTGCTGCGAGGGCATCGTAGTAGGGGGAGTAGGCTGTTGCAGGTGTTTGGAGTGAGCGGGCGGTAAGTGTGAGGGCACCTCGGGCGTTGACCGAGGCGCTGAAGCATAGGGGGTGTGGGCAGTTCGCTTCCCTGAGGACTTGTGCGGCTATATCCGGGGATGTTGCTGCTATCCTTAGTGCATCAGCGTGGGGTAGGGGGGTCTCTCTGGGCGCGAAGAATCTTCAGTCGGCCGCTGGTAGGGGGGGTGGCCCTCTAACTGAGGGGCCCTCATCCCTAGACGCTGCGACTTGGGCGGCAGAGGCAGAAGCCGTAGCTCCTTCCTTCGTCCTTTTGGACTTCCTTCCCTCAGTCTGCTCCTGCGGGGTTGCAGCCTGGGCATAGGTTGATGGTTTGGGTTTTGCCTTGCTGAGGGCTTTGTTGAGAGATGGCTCTAGATGTCCAGGGGTAAAGGAGTAGGTACTGTACTTCCCTTCGCGGAAGGCCTGGGCCTCCCAGGAGCGCGGGTATTTGACAGAGTAGGCTGTCGGATCACCGTACCACTTATCAGTGGAGGTGTCCTTGCGCGGGATGTCTGAGTCGAAATCGTCTGCGGTGCGGTTGGCTGGGACTGCGGGGGTGGTGGAATTCTTCGCCTGTAGTTTGGCTTGTTTCCCCATCTCGGGCTGTTGTGGGGCCATAACGGGCTTAGCGGAAAGGGAGGCCGCCACTCGAGATGAGAGGTCGGCCACAGTGGCTTGGATAGAGGCTAGAGAAGGGCCTGTACTGGCATGAACCTGTTGCAACGCGGGGGCAGGGGTTTCCATCTTGGTTTCGAGGAAGCCGATTCGGGAGTGGAGGGCTGCAATGCCTTCAAGAGAAGCCATGAGTAGGGGGAGGTTCGACGCCTCTCCAGCCGACAGGCTGCTGAGATCTGCGTCCCAGAGTCGGGGGAAGACATCTCTGTTGGTGGCCAGGTTGGACGTGGTATGATTGTACATCTCCCTAAGGAGGGGAATGTTTGGATCGAGGGGGCCTGCAGAGGAGGACCTCGAGGCAGCCTGGGGGGGGGAAGAGTGTATTGGGGCCGCTGGTGCCAGTTGGGGTGCAGTGGGGACTTGGGCTGACCTCCCAGCATAGGGGTGTGAGCGGTCTGAGGCGCGGGACTCTGGGCGCGAGGCCCTGCCAGTGTTGTGAGNAAAGTAACCCGGCACTCCCCATACTCGGCGCCCTGTATTTACCTCCTGCTTGAAAAATTACTGCATTTGGTCATCCCTAAACTCTAGGTTTTTAGGTGGCAACCAGCACGACACACCAATTTTGGCCTCATTATTTTATTTTATTTTACTTTTTTTTTTTTAAATCCGCTTTTATTTAGTATTAAGGAACAAGGTCACGTCAGCGCAAGCTAAGTAGACCTAAACCTCGTCTCCTGCCCCGGCTCAGAAAGGCTGAAGAAAAACTGTCTAACTACGAGGCCAGTCAGTGTAAAAAACTCCCCCTAACCACAACCGCTACAGTATACACAAACCAAAAAACCTCCACAGACGCGCGACATAAGAGAAATCCCAAACCCCAACAGTAAACCAACCAAACCAACAGAAAGAAGCCCCAAACTAATGAAAACCCATACACCGAACCTGAAGGAACACCATATGGCCTAAGCTAGTGAGATATACTGAGGTCGCCATCATAGAACCGGCTCTGAGCACTAAAACAGGTAGATGTACCCTACATGCGATAGACTTGGCAACAGGGGAAAGGGAAACAAAAGTAGGAGAAACCCAACCGAAGCCGAAGGAAGGCGTGTGGCAGGGCCCAAGAACCCCAGAGGTCCGCCGGAAATCCAGACCGGGGGGGGGGGCCAGCAAACAGAGTGCTGACCAGGAAGAGGGGTAGTAAGGTACCAGCTAGGGGGGGTGGTACTGGTCCGAGACCAGCAGGAAGTGTAGATGGCAGTAAGGTGCCAGCTAAGGTGGGGGGGTAGCAGTAGGGTGCCAGCCTGTGGCAGCAGTAGGGTGCCAGCCGATCGCACCGAGAAAGTATAGAGGAGGGGTAGACCCAGGCAACAAAACAACTGTCGGAATCGTGTTCGTGTCCTACTAGGCGGCCTCCAGGAAGCCCCAGACAAAGCCAGCAGTCTTACCACGTCTCTCATGTAGTCCCTTGTTCTACAAGAGATAGTGTCACTTCGTGGATGGGATACCACCTGCTGAAGCGATGAGTGAGGAAGGAGGATGGGGAAATCGACCGTAGCCTGTTGAGGAGACCTGACACAACTCCCCAGTTTCTTTAGGTGAGGGATACAGGAAACCATCGTAATCGCGTACCGCAAACCGTAATCCCAGCCGTCTGTTGAGATGAAAAGAGGGAAACCCGACCGTGCTGAAGCTAAGCGAGGCTTAGCAAAAGCGGGGTAAGGGAGGTACCCAGCATCGTGAGATGCTGGAAGAAGAGGATGGGGTATCCCCAGAGGGTAAACCTCAAAGGGAGAGGGCAGTGGGGATGGACTCGAAGCCCAGAAGGATGAATGGTGATAGCCTACACCGCCCCCAAGGGGAGGGTGCAGACCGAAAAGTGGTGATAGTTTGGTGTGGTGTTGAGTTTATCCCAAATAGGAAATAAATTGCAATCACTGGAGGTGTAGCGGAGACGGAGGATGAGGCTCTTATTATTTTTATTATTATTATTATATCTCATTACCCTTATGCAGCCGCAGCGCCTATGAAGCTAACTGACATAGAAAAATTACACCACGCAAGGGTGCCAGTCAGATATCCCGTCTCATATAGGAAGGTAGCAACGTACGAGTGGGCCAGCTCATGAGCCATAATGACAAAAGGAAATCCTCCAAGCCGCCAGATGCCTAACAAATATAGGAAACAAAAGTAATATCCCTAAACAGCCCTGTTCCTTCTCTCAGTTGCCGCTTGGTGTGCCTTAAGGTATGTGGGACATTCCTTGGAAGTAGCCTGGTGGGAATCGCCACAGTTGACGCATTTGATGGTGGTATGCAAACATGCTTTGCCCTTGGTAGGACAATCTGATCTGCCGCAGGTGTGGAGGTGTGCTGGGTGTTCCATGGAGCAGATGCTGCAATGTTGGGTGCCGGTACACTGAGAAGGGTGGTGGCCAAAGGCCAGGCATTTGGTGCATTGGGTATCAGGACCAAAGGACAAGTAGCGTTGCACTTTGAACTGCTTCCCAAGTAGTGAGAGGCCTCTGCTGAGGGCTTTATCTGTGGAGTCTTTGCCGGCAATAGTGAGGACCATAGCTGATGCTGCTTTATCCTGACGTTGGGCTGGGGTGGTGAGCCATCTAGGAGGGCGTGGGAGGTGGGTGCCTGGGTTGAATTCTTCAATCTCAGATTGAATAGTGGAAAAGGTGGAGGATGTGGGGACGCCATGGAGGATGACCTTGTGCCAGATTTCGTCTTTTCTGAGGCCAATGGCTGCAGGGATGGTGGCTCTAGTTGCTTCCTCAATGGCAGAACGATGCGCTTTGAGGACAGAGGTAGCAGGTGTGTTATCCTTGGTGAGGAGGAGGACATGGTGGTTGGTGGTGAATTCTATTCTTGCAATAAGAGGTTTCTTGATTGCATTGTTGATTGCATCGCGAATGGTGAGGGGGTTGGTGGTATCAGGTAGGATAGAGCCATCTCTTTCAATGACAATGGTACGGTCGCGTTTGGTCAAAACAGCTGGGGTTGAAGTTTTGGCTGGTGGAATGGTAGAGGATTTGACTGGGACTGCTCTGGTAGCTCTTTGGGCCCAGGTTTGTTGTTGTGGGGGGGCGGGCAAGGTGGTTTGTTGTGGTGGGGGGGGTTGTTGGTGGTGGAGTTGGTACTGCAGGTGTTCAACCTGAGAGGTGAGGTGCGCAACTTGGCCTTGAAGTGTTTGGATGTCTGTAATATGGCGGTTTTGAACCATCATGAGGTGTTTCTGCAGGGCTTGGAAGCCATCTTCAAGGTGTTGAGTGCGAAGTGAGATGCCAAGGTTGGTGTTGGAGATGCCTTCAGCCAAAGGCCTTGGTGAAAACGTAGGGATGGAAGGATGATCTTCTGTAGAGGTGGTAGAGGCAGGAGCAGGCACAGTCTGGACTGGAGAGCCTGGTTCTTCCTCCATGCGTGTGTCCTCAGGCGAGGCTGGGTTGGGAGGTGGGATGGGTGGGTTGAAGGGGGCTGCAAAGGGGTTTGCACCACCCCTCCCTCTGCCCCTACGTCTATTAGACATCAGAGGGTTGGGAAATGGGACTCAGTTGATAAAGGTGATAAAACACAAATGAGGGGGGATGATTTGTGGTTGAAAAGTCTTTAAAGTGAAAGGGTGAAGCGGTGAGGAATGGTTGTCAACCAATGAGGTGGAAGCTCGGCAAGAAATTTGGTGTGGTTTTTTCTTTCGCTGTGGTTGTAACGGCAACGGAGTCTTGTGGTGCAGATGCCTTCAGCCAAAGGTCTTGTTGAAAATGTAGCGATGGAAGGGTATTCTTCTGTAGAGGTAGTAGAGGCGGGAGCCGGCACTGTCTGGACTGGGGAGCCTGGGTCTTCTTGCTCCATGCCTGTGTCCTCAGGCGTGGCTGGGTTTGGATGTGGGATTGGT
Source organism: Tuber brumale (assembly GCA_014065205.1). Lineage (NCBI taxonomy): Eukaryota > Fungi > Ascomycota > Pezizomycetes > Pezizales > Tuberaceae > Tuber > Tuber brumale. The sequence goes on from JACCEG010000513.1 coordinate 17,770, forward strand.
GGGTTGAAGGGGGCTGCAAAGGGGTTTGCACCACCCCTCCCTCTGCCCCTACGTCTATTAGACATCAGAGGGTTGGGAAATGGGACTCAGTTGATAAAGGTGATAAAACACAAATGAGGGGGGATGATTTGTGGTTGAAAAGTCTTTAAAGTGAAAGGGTGAAGCGGTGAGGAATGGTTGTCAACCAATGAGGTGGAAGCTCGGCAAGAAATTTGGTGTGGTTTTTTCTTTCGCTGTGGTTGTAACGGCAACGGAGTCTTGTTGGTTGATGGTTCTAGATGGCCAGGCGTAATGGAGTAGGTGCTGTACTTCCCTTCACAGAAGGCCTGGGCTTCCCAGGAGCGCGGGTATTTGACAAAATAGGCTTTTAAATCACCCTACCACTTTTCGGTGGCAGTGTCGTAGCCAGGGATGTCAGAGTGAAACTCAGCTGTGGGGCTGGTTGTTGGGACCGGGGGGGCAGTAGAATTCTTGGCCTGCTGCTTGGTTTGTTTCCCCATCTGGGACTGTTGCGGGGCCATGGCTGGCTTGGCAGAGAGGGAGGCCACCACCAGGGATGAGAGGTCCGCCACAGTGTCTTAGATAGAGGCGACAGAGGGGCCTGTGCTGGCGCAGGCTTGTTGTGATGGGGGGGCAGGGGCTTCCATTTTGCTTTTGTGGAAGCCTATTCTTGAGTGGAGGGCTGCAATTGCTTCAAGTGCAACCATGAGCAGGGGCAAGACTCCGTTGCCGTTACAACCACAGCGAAAGAAAAAACCACACCAAATTTCTTGCCAAGCTTCCACCTCATTGGTTGACAACCATTCCTCACCGCTTCACCCTTTCACTTTAAAGACTTTTCAACCACAAATCATCCCCCCTCATTTGTGTTTTATCACCTTTATCAACTGAGTCCCATTTCCCAACCCTCTGATGTCTAATAGACGTAGGGGCAGAGGGAGGGGTGGTGCAAACCCCTTTGCAGCCCCCTTCAACCCACCCATCCCACCTCCCAACCCAGCCTCGCCTGAGGACACACGCATGGAGGAAGAACCAGGCTCTCCAGTCCAGACTGTGCCTGCTCCTGCCTCTACCACCTCTACAGAAGATCATCCTTCCATCCCTACATATGCACCAAGGCCTTTGGCTGAAGGCATTTCCAACACCAACCTTGGCATTTCACTTCGTACTCAACACCTTGAAGATGGCTTCCAGGCCCTGCAGAAACACCTCATAATGGTTCAAAATCGCCATATTACAGACATCCAAACACTTCAAGGCCAAGTTGCGCACCTCACCTCTCAGGTTGAACACCTGCAGTACCAACTCCACCACCAACAACCCCCCCCACCACAACAAACCACCTTGCCCGCCCCACCACAACAACAAACCTGGGCCCAAAGAGCTACCAAAGCAGTCCCAGTCAAATCCTCTACCACTCCACCAGCCAAAACTTCAACCCCAGCTGTTTTGACCAAACGCGACCGTACCATTGTCATTGAAAGAGATGGCTCTATCCTACCTGATACCACCAACCCCCTCACCATTCGCGATGCAATCAACAATGCAATTAAGAAACCTCTTATTGCAAGAATAGAATTCACCACCAACCACCATGTCCTCCTCCTCACCAAGGATAACACACCTGCTACCTCTGTCCTCAAAGCGCATCGTTCTGCCATTGAGGAAGCAACTAGAGCCACCATCCCTGCAGCCATTGGCCTCAGAAAAGACGAAATCTGGCACAAGGTCATCCTCCATGGCGTCCCCACATCCTCCACCTTTTCCACTATTCAATCTGAGATTGAAGAATTCAACCCAGGCACCCACCTTCCACGCCCTCCTAGATGGCTCACCACCCTAGCCCAACGTCAGGATAAAGCAGCATCAGCTATGGTCCTCACTATTGCCGGCAAAGACTCCACAGATAAAGCCCTTAGCAGAGGCCTCTCACTACTTGGGAAGCAGTTCAAAGTGCAACGCTACTTGTCCTTTGGTCCTGACACCGAATGCACCAAATGCCTGGCCTTTGGCTACCACCCTTCTCAGTGTACCGGCACCCAACAATGCAGCATCTGCTCCCTGGAACACCCGGCACACCTGCACACTTGCGGCAGATCAGATTGCCCTACCAAGGGCAAAGCATTTTTGCATACCACCATCAAATGCGTCAACTGTGGCGACTCTCACCAGGCTAATTCTAAGGAATGTCCCACATACCTCAAAGCACACCAAGCGGCAACTGCAAGAAGGAACAGGGCTATTCAGGGATTTTACTTTAGTTTCCTATATTTGTTAGGCAGCTGGCGGCTGGGAGGATTTCCTTTTGTCATTATGGCTGATGAGCTGGCCGAATCGAACGTTGCTACCTTTCAATATGAGACGGGATATCTGACCGGCACCCTTGCGTGGTGTATTTTTTGTATGTTAGTTAGCTTCATAGCCGCTGCGGCTCCATAAGCGTAATGAGATATAATAATAATAATAAACTAGATAAACCTCCCGCGCTCCGCGCCCTCTATTCACCTTTCGCTTGAAAAATTACCGCTTTCGGTCATCCCTGAACTCCAGGTTTTTGGGTGGCAACCATCTCGACACACCAATTTTCGCCTCTCACTTAGGCTTCACTCTATAAACGACCATACCCCTCACCTGACTCACGGCTGCTGCTATGACTCACAACACTGGCAGGGCCTCGCGCCCAGAGTCTCGCACCTCAGACCGGGCCCACCCCTATGCAGGGAGGTCCGCTCAAGTCCCCACTGCGCCCCAACTGGCACCTGCTGCCCAAATCCAATCCTCCCCGCCCCAGAACGCCTCAAGGGCCTCCTCTGTGGGCCCCCTTGACCCCAACCTACCGCTCCTCAGAGAAATGTATAACCACACCACTTCCAACCTCGCTACCAACAGAGATGTCTTCCCCCGGCTCTGGGACGCTGATCTCAGGAGTCTTTCGGCGGGAGAAGCATCCATCCTCCCGCTTCTTATGGCTGCACTCGAAGGAATAGCAGCCCTCCACTCTAGAATAGGCTTCCTCGAAAGCAAATTTGACACCTCTGCCCCCCCACAACAACCGACCCACGCCAACACAGGCCCCTCCCTTGCCTCTATCCAAGCAACTGTGGCTGACCTCTCATCGCGGGTGGCAGCCTCCCTCTCCGCAAAACCAAACCTGGCACCGCAACAGCCCCAGGTAGGGAGACAAACCAAACAAGCTGGGAAGAATTCTGCAGCCCCACCGGCCCCAACAACCACTCCTGTGGACGATTTCGATTCGGACATCCCTCGCTACGACACCACCACCAATAAGTGGTATGGCGACCCAAAACCCTACGCCGTCAAATACCCCCGCTCATGGGAAGCCCAGGCCTTCCGTGAAGCAAAATACAGTGCCCACTCCTTCACACCTGGCCACCTGGAACCATCACTCAACAAGGCCCTCAGCAAGGCGAAACCCAAACCATCCACCTATGCCTAGGCTGCTGCCCCACAGGAGCAGGCAGGAGGGAGGAAGTCAAAAAGGACGAAGGAAGGAGGTCAGACCTCAACTTCTGCCGCCCAAGTCGCAGCGTCAAGGGACGCGGGCCCCTCAGTTAGAGGGCCACCCCACCTTTCAGCGGCCGACAGAAGATTCTTTTCGCCCCGGGAGACCCCCCTGCCCCATGCCGATGCCCTAAGGATAGCTGCAACAGCTCCTGACATTGCCGCCCAAGTCCTCGGAGAGGCAAATTGCCCCCATCCTCTTTGCTTCAGGGCTACGGTTAACGCCCGAGGTGCTCTCACACTCACGGCTCGTTCCTTACAAACCCCCGCCACCTCCTACTCCCCTTAGTACGAAGCCCTGGCGGCGAGGTTTAACAAGGCGTTCCCGGTCGGGGACAACCCTTTCAGACCCTTCAGACCGGCACCAAACGAGGTTCAGCTGGCCATACACGGGCTTCCTACTGCTTTCCTCCCCCAAGACCAGGAAGAGCTACGCTCTGAGCTGGGAAACTCTATTCTGAACGCGACAGGGGTGACAATCTTCTCTGCAAGATACCTCCAACATGACCCTGAAATAAGGGCTACCAAGAATTCAACTTCCATTGTAGTGTCTGTTCCCCCAACTGACGTTGTGAAGATAAGAAGGTCCATTTACCTCTACTCTAAGCCCCGCAAAGTGGACGTATGCCACTCCAAGAGTCGATACATGCAATGCCGGAAATGCTGGAAGTTCGGACACCCCTCACCTATGTGCAAGGAAAGTACATCGGTCTGCCCGCTGTGCTCAGGCTCCCACCCCAGGTCGGCCCATCGATGCCCAAATCCGACATGCCCGAAGGATGGACACCTAAATGCGGTGGCTGCATGCTGCCTTACCTCCCCCCTCAAGTGCCCCAACTGTTCAGGAGACCATTCCACAACCAACAACGACTGCCCCTCGCGACCCAAGCCCCCAGCCAAGGACGACCTGCCCCCTCAGCCGGAGGGCGAAGACATGGACACCGATGGCGAAGACTCCAGACCTGCCACCCCCAAAGGGAAAGGCAAACAGACTGACACTAGCGTAGATGAAACCCCTTGGCAATGGACATCCCGCGCCCTCCCAATGGACCTTTTCAAGGCCCCAATACCCAAACGAGCTGGCCCCCTCCCCCCGTGGGCTGATGCGTTTTCTTCTGAAGACCCCATTTCAGGTGCATAAAGGTGGAGGACTCCACCTGCACCTCGCCCATAGGGCCACCTCCCCCATCCTCTCTCCAGCAACTTTTTTTTGTTCAACATAACTGCCTGGGAAGCTGGGATGTGTTTCTCTCATTGTTTAATAGCTTTCGTTCACTGAAAGCTCCTCCACAGATAGTCCTATTACAGGACCCCCGCGTTTACAAGAATAGGCTCCCTACGTTTGCTTCCTTTAAATCATTTGCCCCGCCATTCAAACAAGGAACCACTCCCAAGATGGCCACCTATGTTTATTTGGAATTTCTAAATGTTTTTTCAGTACTTCCTTGTTTTTTCGATAGGCCTGATTTTATGGCCATTGATGTGTTTTCCCCCCTGGGGCTCTTTGACTCCAATCACTCACGATTCAGGGCCTATAACCTTTACTCAACAGTTGCCACCTCCTCGGGGAACAGAACGGTCGACCCACTGACCTGCTTCCCACAGAACTCTTTCCCCACACTAGTGGCCGGGGACTTCAACATCCACCACCTACAGGCAGACCCCCTAAGAACAATTTCCTCAAACGAGTTCTCCACCTCCAATCCTTACTTCGAAAAAGCAACGGACTCGGGCTTTCACCTCTCCAATACCCCTGGAGCATACACCAGGTTCCCCTTCGACATCAACACCAGACCAGGTGTCATAGATCTGGCCTTCACCAACGCCCCCCTCACACGTTTCTTACACTCCTGGTCAACTCGCCTGCCTGCAACAGGCTCTGACCACCTCCCTATCGCCATAGTGTTCTCCGCACCCCTCATGAGAATGGCTACGCCATCACCATACTGGGACAAGAAAGACTGGGAAGTCATCATCGAGAAGTTAAAAGACCTCAAGTTTCCTCCGCCGTGTCCCCACCCCACCGACCACGACCTAGACAGCTGGCTATAGAGGCACATGCATACCCACACCACTCTCCTCAAATCATGCACAACGACCAAGAGGTTGTCGATCCAATCGAAACCTAGGTGGAGAATGGAGATAACGCACATAAGGCAAGCCCAACAACGCAACTCCCGGATACACAGGAAAGACCCCACCACGACGTCCCTGGAAGAACTAAAAATCAACCGAAATCGATACATTAAGGCGATCAAGAAAGCCAAATCCAACTAATGGAAAGACTTCCTGGCAGGAGTCACGCCGCAGACTGTCTGGAAAGCGAAGAAAGCAGCCATGGGAAGAGAGGAAGACCGTTTCCCCGACCTCCCCAATGCAAGTTCACCACTTCAGATCAACGACGCTCTGCTAGGGCAGTTTTTCCCGCCGAAACCGCCCGCACAATCAGTTGCCTATCCCCGCTTCGACCCCGAGCAACCGCCATTGGCACCTGAGGAGGTCTACTCTGCGCAGGTGAAATCTTCCAACACTTCAACCCCCGGTCCAGACCAAGTCACCTACGGGGTCTGGAAGAAAGTTAACGCAATAAATCCCTCACTCCTCACGTCTCTCCACGCCCCTCTCCTCGCCTAAGGACACCACACAAAGAGCATAAAGATGGCTAACAGGATCGTCCTACAGAAACCAGGTAAACCGGACTATTCCTCCCCCGCCTCGTTCAGAATCATCGTCCTACTTGAGACCTTCACAAAGATACTTGAAAGGGTGGTGGCTACTCGCCTCTCCCTGATAGCCCGCGAGGTGGGGCTCCTCAACACAAACAAATGCAGCTCATTAGCTGGCCTCTCAACTTTCGACGCAGCGGCGGCCCTAGTCCAGGAAGTTAGGGCCCGCCAAGACCCCTCCTCCAAAGCATCCTCCCTCTTTTTAGACATAAAAGGCGGATTCGATAATGTTTCCTCCAACCTTCTAACAGCCAAACTCAGGGCCAAGGGAACCCCCAAGTACCTGGTTGCCTGGGTACGTTCATTACTCACCGACCGTTCATGCCGCTTATTGTTCCAAGGTGCACAGGGGGTTTTTGCCCAGGTGCAAGTTGGCACGCCCCAAGGCTCTCATGTCTCTCCTTTGTTATTTGTGATTTATGTTTCTGAATTGCATGTTGCTATACCCCGAGGGGTAACTTTTTCCTATGTTGATGATTTTTCAATTACAGTTTCTACTGCTTCCTATAGGGGAAATATCAGGTAACTTCAATATGTTTTTTCTTTGCTTCAGAACAAGGCAGCGACGATTGGAGTTTCCTTTTCAATCCCCAAAACTGAACTAATCCACTGGAGGACACCCAAGGATAGGTCCCTGGTCTCTAATCAACCCATAGCTCTCAACGGCTACATCTTCCCACCATCCTCCTGCCTCAGGTGGCTGGGGTATTGGTTCACCCCAACCCTGGAAACAACAACTCACTTCACCAAAAGACTCACACTAGCCTCAGGGGCCTTTACCGCCATTAGAAGACTCGCCCCACCAGGGATTGGAATCCCTCCTCACATGTGCCACAGATTGGCTATGGGCCTCATCCTGCCTATCCTGACCTACGGGGCTGACCTCCTCGCACCAACACTGACCACAATGGACAAGATGGCCGACTTATAGAACAGGGTGATGCGGTGGGAAACGAACTGATTCACCTCAACCCACACAACAATCCTAGCTATCGAGGCATGCCTCCCGCCCCTTAGCCTGTTGATCCCCCACAAAAGAAGGATGGCTGCGCTGCGACTGGCCTGCTCCTCCCCCGCCTACAACCCGGCCTCGGCTAGGCTCCCCCCTGACTTCCCTTCATACATCTCCCACCCAGGAAGGACTCAGCATAGGGAACTACTCGTGGGAAGAAAGCAAAACTACATCCCCATGGGTTGGAGACAGTACAAGGCCGAACAACCCATGAGAAGACACCTTACACTTGACTCAATAGCACACCTCCTCCTACCTATGGCGAGAGGGGACGAGCCCCTCCCCCCGGCCTACCCGGCCCTCGAACCGGGGTTGACCCCAATGCCCCCTACAAACTCATGCTACAAATCGCTTAAAGCCTCCCTGAAGGGGAAGCTCCTGAATGACTGGATTCTGCTGGCCCCACCCCCGAGATACTACCAATTCAGGCCCTCGCTAAGGCCGCACGCCTTCATGGGCCTCGATCGCTTCACAGCTGGTCGAATACACCAGGGACGCACTGGGAAGAGCTACCTCGCAGCACATCACTCCTGGGACGACCAAGGGTCCTCCCCCCTCTGCACTTTCTCCGAGGAGGACGAGGAAACGTTTCCCCACGCAATCCTGCAATGCTCGGCCAAGACCGAGAAGAGGTTACTCTATCTCCATGGGGTCTCCGACATCGGCCAAGGCTCGCCACTTTGGTCCTCACTTCCTGCCATCATTGGCCTCGCCAACTGCATCTGGACCACGGGTACCGGATTCCCGCCACCCATGCCGCCAATTAGGCTGCTTACGCCACTTGCGCCCCCCGGAGAAGGTTCTTCGGCCTCCGCTGCCTTGCTTTAATTTTTATACTTACTTTATGAGATTTCCTTTATCGTGGTTGATGGGAGATTTTGTTTGTTTCTTTACTGTTTTGAATGGCCACCGTTGGAGGTGCTTATGACGAATTTGTCATGTTGGAGATTTGTGCCGTTGGTTTCTTTTGTTTGTCTGTTTGGAATTAAGGTTTTCTTTTTGCCATAGCTTACGCTGCATGCACGTTCTTGTACCTAACAAGTAATATATGATAAAAAAAAAAGTAAAAAAAGAAAAAAAAAAGAAAATAATTGACATATACGCTCCGCGCCCTCTATTCACCTCTCGCTTGAAAAATTACCGCATTCGGTCATCGCTAAACTCCAGGTTTTTGGGTGGCAACCAGCGCGACACACCAATTTTCGCCTCTCGCTTAGGCTTCACTCTGTAAGAGACACCACCCCTCAACTGACTCACAGCCTCTGCTATGACTCACAACACTGGCAGGGCCTCGCGCCCAGAGTCCCGCGCCTCAGACCGCTCACGCCCCTATGCTGGGAGGTCAGCCCAAGTCCCCACTGCACCCCAACTGGCACCAGCTGCACCAATACACTCTTCCCCCCCCCAGGCTGCTTCGAGGTCCTCCTCTGTAGGCCCCCTCGATCCAAACCTTCCCCTCCTAAGGGAAATGTACAATCATACCACGTCCAACCTGGCCACCAACAGAGATGTCTTCCCCCGACTCTGGGACGCAGATCTCAGGAGCCTTTCGGCAGGAGAGGCGTCGATCCTCCCCCTACTTATGGCTGCGCTTGAAGGCATTGCAGCCCTCCACTCCCGAATCGGCTTCCTCGAAACCAAGATGGAAACCCCTGCCCCCGCGTCGCAACAGGTTCATGCCAGTACAGGCCCTTCTCTTGCCTCTATCCAAGCCACTGTGGCCGACCTCTCATCTCGAGTGGCGGCCTCCCTTTCCGCTAAGCCAGTTATGGCCCCACAACAGCCCCAGATGGGGAAACAAGTCAAACAACAGGCGAAGAATTCCACCACCCCCGCAGTCCCAGCCAACAGCACTGCAGACGATTTCGACTGAGACATCCCGCGCTATGACACCTCCACTGACAAGTGGTACGGTGATCCGAAAGCCTACTCTGTCAAATACTCACGCTCCCGGGAGGCCCAGGCCTTCCGCGAAGGGAAGTACAGTACCTACTCCTTTACCCCTGGACATCTAGAGCCATCTCTCAACAAAGCCCGCAGCAAGGCAAAACCCAAACCATCAACCTATGCCCAGGGTGCAACCCCGCAGGAGTAGACTGGGGGAAGGAAGTCCAAAAGGACGAAGGAAGGAGCTACGGCTTCTGCCTCTGCCGCCCAAGTCGCAGCGTCTAGGGATGAGGGCCCCTCAGTTAGAGGGCCACCCCACCTACCAGCGGCCGACAGAAGATTCTTCGCGCCCAGAGAGACCCCCCTACCCCACGCTGACGCACTGAGGATAGCAGCAACAGCCCCGGACATAGCCGCACAAGTCGTCAGGGAAGCGAACTGCCCACACCCCCTATGCTTCACCGCCTCGGTCAACGCCCGAGGTGCCTCACACTTACCGCCCGCTCAAAGACTCCGTTGGCGTTACAACCACAGCGAAAGAAAAAACCACACCAAATTTCTTGCCGAGCTTCCACCTCATTGGTTGACAACCATTCCTCACCGCTTCACCCTTTCACTTTAAAGACTTTTCAACCCCAAATCATCCCCCCTCATTTGTGTTTTATCACCTTTATCAACTGAGTCCCATTTCCCAACCCTCTGATGTCTAATAGACGTAGGGGCAGAGGGAGGGGTGGTGCAAACCCCTTTGCAGCCCCCTTCAACCCACCCATCCCACCTCCCAACCCAGCCTCGCCTGAGGACACACGCATGGAGGAAGAACCAGGCTCTCCAGTCCAGACTGTGCCTGCTCCTGCCTCTACCACCTCTACAGAAGATCATCCTTCCATCCCTACATATGCACCAAGGCCTTTGGCTGAAGGCATTTCCAACACCAACCTTGGCATTTCACTTCGTACTCAACACCTTGAAGATGGCTTCCAGGCCCTGCAGAAACACCTCATAATGGTTCAAAATCGCCATATTACAGACATCCAAACACTTCAAGGCCAAGTTGCACACCTCACCTCTCAGGTTGAACACCTGCAGTACCAACTCCACCACCAACAACCCCCCCCACCACAACAAACCACCTTGCCCGCCCCACCACAACAACAAACCTGGGCCCAAAGAGCTACCAAAGCAGTCCCAGTCAAATCCTCTACCACTCCACCAGCCAAAACTTCAACCCCAGCTGTTTTGACCAAACGCGACCGTACCATTGTCATTGAAAGAGATGGCTCTATCCTACCTGATACCACCAACCCCCTCACCATTCGCGATGCAATCAACAATGCAATTAAGAAACCTCTTATTGCAAGAATAGAATTCACCACCAACCACCATGTCCTCCTCCTCACCAAGGATAACACACCTGCTACCTCTGTCCTCAAAGCGCATCGTTCTGCCATTGAGGAAGCAACTAGAGCCACCATCCCTGCAGCCATTGGCCTCAGAAAAGACGAAATCTGGCACAAGGTCATCCTCCATGGCGTCCCCACATCCTCCACCTTTTCCACTATTCAATCTGAGATTGAAGAATTCAACCCAGGCACCCACCTCCCACGCCCTCCTAGATGGCTCACCACCCCAGCCCAACGTCAGGATAAAGCAGCATCAGCTATGGTCCTCACTATTGCCGGCAAAGACTCCACAGATAAAGCCCTCAGCAGAGGCCTCTCACTACTTGGGAAGCAGTTCAAAGTGCAACGCTACTTGTCCTTTGGTCCTGACACCCAATGCACCAAATGCCTGGCCTTTGGCCACCACCCTTCTCAGTGTACCGGCACCCAACATTGCAGCATCTGCTCCATGGAACATCCAGCACACCTCCACACCTGCGGCAGATCAGATTGTCCTACCAAGGGCAAAGCATGTTTGCATACCACCATCAAATGCGTCAACTGTGGCGATTCCCACCAGGCTACTTCCAAGGAATGTCCCACATACCTTAAGGCACACCAAGCGGCAACTGAGAGAAGGAACAGGGCTGTTTAGGGTTTTTACTTTTGTTTCCTATATTTGTTAGGCATTTGGCGGCTTGGAGGATTTCCTTTTGTCATTATGGCTCATGAGCTGGCCCAATCGAACGTTGCTACCTTTCAATATGAGACGGGATATCTGACCGGCACCCTTGCGTGCTGTAATTTTTGTATGTTAGTTAGCTTCATAGCCGCCACGGCTCCATAAGCGTAATGAGATATAATAATAATAATAATAATACTGCCCGCTCACGCTCCGCGCCCTCTATTCACCTCTCGCTTGAAAAATTACCGCATTCGGTCATCCCTAAACTACAGGTTTTTGGGTGCCAACCAGCTCGACACACCAATTTTCGCCTCTCGCTTAGGCTTGACTCTATAAGCGACCATACCCCTCACTTGACTCACAGCTTTTGCTATGACTCACAACACTGGTAGGGCCTCGCGCCCGGAGTCCCGCACCTCAGACCGTGCCCACCCCTACGCTGGGAGGACCGCTCAGGTCCCCACTGCACCCCAACTGGCACCTGCTGCCCACATCCAATCCTCCCCCCCCCGGAACGACTCAAGGTCCTCCTCAGTAGGCCCCCTTGACCCCAATCTACCGCTCCTCAGGGAGATGTACAACCACACCACTTCCAACCTTGCCACCAACAGAGATGTCTTCCCCCGGCTCTGGGACGCTGATCTCAGGAGCCTCGCGGCAGGAGAAGCATCCATCCTCCCCATACTTATGGCTGCACTCGAAGGAATAGCAGCCCTCCACTCTAGAATAGGCCTCCTTGAGAGCAAGCTTGGCACCCCTGCCCCCCCACATCAACCTGCCCATACCAGCACAGGCCCCTCCCTTGCCTCTATCCAAGCCACTGTAGCCGACCTCTCATCAAGAGTGGCGGCCTCCCTCTCGGCGAAACCAACCTTGGCTCCTGCACAGCCCCAGGGGGGAAGACAAACCAAACAAACAGGGAAGGGCTCCTCAACCACACCGGCCCCAACAACCACCCCCGCGGATGACTTCGATTCCGACATCCCTCGCTACGACACCGCCACTGATAAGTGGTATGGTGACCCTAAGGCCTATGCCGTTAAATACCCCCGCTCATGGGAAGCACAAGCCTTCCGCGAAGGAAAATATAGTGCCTACTCCTTTACACCTGGCCACCTAGAACCATCACTCAACAAGGCCCTCAGCAAGGCAAAAACCAAACCATCCACCTATGCCCAGGCTGCTGCTCCGCAGGAGCAGGCTGG
>JACCEG010000513.1:34987-57664 GCA_014065205.1 Tuber brumale
AAAAAAAAAAAAAAAAGAAAAAAAAAGAAAGTAATACTGCCCGCTCACTCCAAACGCCTGCAACAGCCTACTGCCCCTACTACGATGCCCTCGCAGCAAGGTTCAATAAGGCGTTCCCGGTTGGGGACAACCCATTCAGGCCTTTCAGGCCTGCACCAAACGAGGTCCAACTGGCCATCCACGGCCTGCCAATTCCTTTCCTCCCACAGGACCAAGAGGAGCTTCGCTCCGAACTGGGGAAATCTATCCTAAACGCGACAGGGGTGACAATCATCCTGGCAAGATACCTCCAACTGTACCCTGAAATAAGGGCAACCAAGAACTCTACCTCCATCGTGGTGTCCGTCCCCCCTACTGACGTAGTGAAAATAGGAAGGTCCATTTACCTGTACTCCAAACCCCGCAAAGTGGACGTCTACCACTCTAAGAGCCGCTACATGCAATGCCGGAAATGCTGGAAGTTCGGACACCCCTCGCCCATGTACAAAGAGACCACCTCCGTATGCCCATTGTGCTCGCAGTCCCACCCCCGATTGGCCCACCGATGCACAAACCGGACCTGCCCGATGGAACGTCACCTTAGAGCAGTGGCTGCCTGCTGCCCCACCGCTCCGCTCAAATGTCCCAACTGCTCTGGGGACCACTCGGCCCCTAATAATGACTGCCCCTCCCGACCGAAGCCACCAGCAAGGGACGACCTGCCCCCTCAGCCGGAAGGTGAAGACATGGATACGGATAGAGACGACTCCAGACCCGCCACCCCCAAGGGGAAAGGCACACAAACTGCCACTAGCGTGGAAGAGACCCCGCGACAATCAATGTCCCGCTCCCTCCCTATGGACCTTTTCAAGGCACCAGTACCCAGACGAGTCGGCCCACCCCCCCCGTGGGCTGACGCGTTCTCTTCTAAAGACCCCATCACAGGTGCTTAAAGGTGGAGGACTCGTCCTGCACCTCGCCCATCGGGCCACCTCCCCCATCCTCTCTTAAGCAACTTTTCTTTGTTCAACATAACTGCCTGGGAAGCTGGGATGTGTTTCTTTCATTATTTAATAGCTTTCGTTCATTGCAAGCCCCCCCACAGATGGTTTTACTGCAAGACCCCCCCATTTACAAAAACAGACTTCCTACTTTTGCTTCCTTCAAATCATTTGCTCCGCCATTTAAACAAGGGACCCCTCCCAAGGCGGCCACTTATGTTTACTTGGACTTTTGGAATGTGTTTTCAGTGTTACCTTGTTTTTTTGACAGGCCTGACTTTATGGCCATCGATGTTTACTCCCCCTTAGGGCTTTTTGACTCCAACCACTCACGATTCAGGGCCTACAACCTTTACTCCACAGTTGCTACTTCCTCTGGAAACAGGACAATCGACCCGAGTACCTGCTTCCCCCAGAACTCCTTCCCTACACTGGTGGCTGGGGACTTCAACATTCACCACCCACAAGCGGACCCCCTAAGAACCATTTCCTCAAACCAGTTCCCTACCTCTAACCCTTACTTTGAGCTAGCACTAGACGCTGGCTTTCAGCTCGCCAACACCCCGGGGGCCTACACCAGGTTCCCATTCGACCTCAATACGAGACCAGGGGTTGTCGACCTGGCCTTCACGAACGCCTCCCTCACTCGCTTTTTGCACTCCTGGTCAACCCGCCTCCCGGCAACGGGCTCGGACCACCTCCCTATAGCCATCACACTCACTGCACCCCTCATGCGAGCGGCCACCCCAGCACCATACTGGGATAAGACGGACTGGGAAGTCATGACTGAAAGGTTGAAGGAATTGAAATTTCCCCCACCGCGTCCCCACCCCACCGACCTCGATCTAGACAACTGGCTAGAAAGGCACATGCACACCCTTACAACTCAACTCAAATCATGCACCCCGACTAAGAAAGTCTCGATCCACTGTAAACCTTGGTAGAGTATGGAGATAACACACCTGAGACAAGCCCACCACCGTGCCACGCGTTCGCACCGGAAAGAGCCCACCCCAACGTCCCTGGACTAACTAAAAACCCACGGGAATCGATACTTCAAGGCGATTAAGAAAGCCAAAGGAAACTACTGGAAAGACTTCCTACCCGCAGTCATGCCGCAGACGGTCTGGAAAGACTTCCTAGCCGCAGTCACGCCGCAGACGGTCTGGAAAGCCAAGAAGGCCGCCATGGGAAGAGACGAAGAACGGTTCCCTGACCTCCCTGAAGCAGACTCCCCATCACAGATTAACGAAGCTCTGCTGGCCCACTTCTTCCCACCAAAACCCCCCTCGCAGTAAGTTGCCTACCCACGCTTCGACCCCGAACACCCTCCACTCGCACCCGAGGAAGTTTCCTCTGCCCTTGCGAGATCTTCCAACACATCGGCCCCTGGCCCAGACCAGGTCCCATACGGGGTCTGGAAAAAAGTACATGCATTAAACCCGTCCCTCCTCACATCTCTACTCGCTCCACTCCTCGCCTACGGACACTACCCAAAGAGCCTCAAGATGGCCAACGGAATCGTCCTACCAAAGCCAGGCAAACCAGACTACTCCACCCACACCTCATTTAGGATCATTGTACTACTCGAGACGTTTTCGAAAATTCTAGAAAGAGTAGTGGCCACCCGACTCTCCCTCATTGCCCGAGAAGTAGGGCTGCTCAACCCAAACCAATGCGGCTCACTTGCTGGCCTTTCGACCTTCGACGCGACGACTGCCCTAGTTTAGGAAGTCAGGGCGCGGCAGAACCCTTCCTCCAAAGCCTCCTCCTTGTTCCTAGACATAAAGGGAGGCTTCGTTAATGTTTCCTCCAATCTCTTGACAGCAAAGCTCAGGGTCAAGGGTACTCCCAAGTACCTTGTGGCCTGGGTCCGATCCTTCCTCACAGACCGTTCTTGCCGTTTATTGTTTCAAGGAGCGCCAGGGGTGTTCGCCCCCGTGCAAGTTGGCATGCCCCAAGGCTCTCCTGTTTCTCCTTTGTTATTTGTAATTTATGTTTCTGAATTGCATGTTTCTATACCCCGAGGGGTGATTTTTTCCTATATTGATGATTTTTCAATTACGGTTTCTACTGCTGCTTATAGGGGGTATATTAGGTATCTTCAATATTGTTTTTCTTTGCTTCAGAGCAGGGCAGCGCGGATTGGAGTTTCCTTTTCCATCCCCAAGACGGAACTGATACACTGGAAGACGCCTAAAGACAGATCCCGGGTCTCTAACCAACCCATATCGCTCAACGGCTCAGTCTTCGCTCCTTCTTCCTGCCTCAGATGTCTAGGATACTGGTTCACCCCAACACTGGAGACAACAACCCACTTCACCAAAAGACTGACGCTAGCCTCGGGCGCATTTGCAGCCGTCAGAAGGCGCGCTCCTCCTCGGATTGGAATCCCCCCTCACATGTGCCGCAGGTTGGCTATGGGCCTCATCCTGCCGATCCTCACCTATGGGGCTGATCTCCTCGCACCCACGCTGGCCACCATGGACAAGATGTCTGTCCTGTGGAACCGGGTGATGCGCTGGGTGACAAACTGCTTCACCTCGACCCCCACTACCATCCTCGCGATCGAGGCATGCCTCCTGCCCCACAGTCTACTGATTCCCCACAAGAGAAGGATGGCTGCATTGCGACTAGCCTGCTCCTCCCCTGCCTACAACCCGGCGTCAGCCAGGCTCCCCCCAGACTTCCCCTCATACACCTCGCACGAGAACAGGGCCCAGAATCGAAGGCTCCTGAGTGGCAGGAAACAGAACTATATCCCCCTAGGTTGGAACCAGTATAAGGCTGAACAACCCATGAGGAGACATCTACCAATAGACGCACTAGCACACCTGCTCCTGCCAGTGATTCAGCGGGACAAGCCCCTCCCAGCTGCCTACCCAACCCTAGAACAGGGGCTAACACTGATGCCTACGACAAACTCCTGCTACAAATCCCTCAAAGCCTCCCTTAGGGGAAGACTGCTGGCCGACTGGATACACCTTGCTCCACCCCCACGGTACTATCAGTACAAACCCACACTTAGACCCCACCCCTTCATGGGGCTCGACCGCTTCACAGCTGGGCGGATACACCAGTGACGATCTGGAAAGAGCTATCTCACTGCACACCGCTCCTGGGACGATCAAGGATCCTCCCCCCTTTGCACCTTCTGTGAGGAGGACGACGAAACGTGCGCCCACGCAATCCTTCACTGCTCTGCCAAAGCTGATAAAAGGTCACTCTACCTCCATGGAATCTCTGAAATCGGCCAAGGCTCGCCTGTTTGGTCCTCACTTCCTGCCATACTTGGCCTCGCCAACTACATCCGGACCACGGGTACCGGGTTCCCCCCACCTATGCCACCAATTAGGCCACTTTCGCCCCCAAAGGATGGTACTCCCTCCTCTGCTGCCCCGCTTTGATTTATATATTTGGTTTATGAAATTTCTTTTATGCTGGTTTTGCTAGGAGATTTTATGAGTTTCTTTACTGGTTTGAGTGGTCACCGTTGGAGGTGCTTGTGACGAATTTGTCAATTTGGAGATTTGTGCCGATGATTTCTTTTGTTTGTTTGTTTGGAATTAAGGTTTTCTTTTTGCCATAGCTTACGCTGCATGCACGTTCTTGTACCTAACAAGTAATATATGATATAAAAAAAAAAAGAAAAAAGAAAAAAAGAAAAAACTAGATAAAACTCATCAAACAAGTGTATAAATCAAAACGGGGCAGCAGAGGAAGTGGAGCCTTCCTTTGGGGGAGAGAGCGGCCTAATTGGCGGCATTGGAGGAGGGAACCAGGTACCCATGGTCCGGATATAGTTGGCGAGGCCAAGTATGGTAGGAAGTGAAGACCAGATCGGCAACCTTTGGCCGATGTCACAGACTCCATCGAAGTAGAGTGACCTCTTATCAGCTTTAGCAGAGCAGTGGAGTATTGCGCGGGCGAACGTCGCGTCGTCCTCCTCACTGAAGGTGCAGAGGGGGGAGGACCCTTTGTCCTCCCAGGAGTGATGCGCGACAAGGTAGCTCTTCCCAGATCGTCCTGGGTGTATCCGTCCAGCTGTGAATCGATCTAGCCCCATGAAGGGGTGGGGCTTAAGTGTGGGCTTGTACTGGTAGTATAGTGGAGGTGGTGCAAGGTGTATCTAGTCGGCCAAGAGTCTCCCTCTAACGGAGGCCTTGAGGGATCTGTAGCTCGAGTTCGTCGGGGGCATCAATGTCAGCGCTGGTTCTAGGGTTGGGTAGGCAGCAGGAAGAGGCATGTCCCCTCGTATCACAGGCAGGAGTAGGTGTGCAAGTGCATCAAGCGGTAGGTGTCTCCTCATGGGTTGTTCGGCCTTATACTGACTCCAGCCCAGAGGGATATAGTTCTGTTTTCTACCATCAAGGAGCCCCCGATGCAGGGTCCTATCCGCATGCGAGGTGTATGAGGGGAAGTCTGGGGGGAGTCTTGCCGAAGCCGGGTTGTAGGCAGGAGAGGAGCAGGCCACCCGCATTGCAGCCATCCTTCTCTTGTGGGGTATCAGTAAGCTGAGGGGTGGGAGGCATGCCTCGATAGCTAGAATGGTAGTAGGGGTTGAGGTGAAGCAATTAGTCACCCAGCACATCACCCTGTTCCATAAGACAGACATCTTGTCCATGGTTGCCAGCGTTGGTGCAAGGAGATCAGCCCCATAGGTAAGGATCGGCAGGATAAGGCCCATAGCCAGCCTGCGGCACATGTGAGGGGGGATTCCAATCCCTGGAGGAGCGAGCCTTCTGACGGCTGCAAATTCGCCCGACGCTAGCGTGAGTCATTTGGTGAAGTGGGTTGTTGTTTCTAGGGTTGGGGTGAACCAGTACCCTAGCCACCTCAGGCAGGAAGAAGGTGCAAAGACCGAGCCATTGAGAGATATGGGTTGGTTAGAGACTGGGGATCTATCCTTGGGTGCTCTCCAGTGGATTAGTTCTCCTTTGGGGATTGAAAAGGAAACTCCAATCAACGCTGCCTTTCTCTGAAGTAAAGAAAAAACATATTGCAGATACCTAATATTCCCCCTATAAGAAGAAGTCGAAACCATAATTGAAAAATCATCAACATAGGAAAAGATTACCCCACGGGGTATGGAAACATGCAATTCAGACACATAAATCACAAATAACAAAGGAGAGATAGGAGATCCTTGGTGAGTTCCAACTTGCACAGGGGCGAACACCCCCGGTGCCCCTTGAAACATCAAGCGGCAAGAGCGGTCTGTGTGGAAAGATCGGACCCAGGCCACAAGGTACTTGGAAGCGCCCTTGGCCCTGAGTTTGCCTGTTAAGAGATTAGAGAAAACATTATCGAAGCCCCCTTTTATGTCTAAGAACAAGGAGGAGGCCTTGGAGGAAGGGTCTTGGCGCGCCCTGACTTCCTTAACCAGGGCAGTCGTGGCATTGAAGGTTGAAAGGCCAGCAAGTGAGCCGCATTGGTTTGGGTCGAGCAGGCCTACCTCGCGGGCAATCAGGGAGAGTCGGGTAGCCACTACTCTTTCCAGAATCTTAGAAAATGTCTCGAGTAGGACGATGATCCGGAACGAGGCAGGGGTAGTGTAGTCTGGTTTTCCAGGTTTTGGTAGGACTATTCCGCTGGCCAATTTGAGGCTCTTTGGGTGGTGACCATAAGCTAGAAGCGGGGCGAGTAGAGAAGTTTATTATTATTATTATTATTATATCTCATTACGCTTATGGAGCCGTGGCGGCTATGAAGCTAACTAACATACAAAAATTACACCACGCAAGGGCGCCGGTCAGATATCCCGTCTCATATTGAAAGGTAGCAACGTTCGATTGGGCCAGCTCATCAGCCATAATGACAAAAGGAAATCCTCCCAGCCGCCAAATGCCTAACAAATATAGGAAACAAAAGTAAAAACCCTAAACAGCCCTGTTCCTTCTCTCAGTTGCCGCTTGGTGTGCCTTAAGGTATGTGGGACATTCCTTGGAAGTAGCCTGGTGGGAATCGCCACAGTTGACGCATTTGATGGTGGTATGCAAACATGCTTTGCCCTTGGTAGGACAATCTGATCTGCCGCAGGTGTGGAGGTGTGCTGGATGTTCCATGGAGCAGATGCTGCAATGTTGGGTGCCGGTACACTGAGAAGGGTGGTGGCCAAAGGCCAGGCATTTGGTGCATTGGGTATCAGGACCAAAGGACAAGTAGCGTTGCACTTTGAACTGCTTCCCAAGTAGTGAGAGGCCTCTGCTGAGGGCTTTATCTGTGGAGTCTTTGCCGGCAATAGTGAGGACCATAGCTGATGCTGCTTTATCCTGACGTTGGGCTGGGGTGGTGAGCCATCTAGGAGGGCGTGGGAGGTGGGTGCCTGGGTTGAATTCTTCAATCTCAGATTGAATAGTGGAAAAGGTGGAGGATGTGGGGACGCCATGGAGGATGACCTTGTGCCAGATTTCGTCTTTTCTGAGGCCAATGGCTGCAGGGATGGTGGCTCTAGTTGCTTCCTCAATGGCAGAACGATGCGCTTTGAGGACAGAGGTAGCAGGTGTGTTATCCTTGGTGAGGAGGAGGACATGGTGGTTGGTGGTGAATTCGATTCTTGCAATAAGAGGTTTCTTGATTGCATTGTTGATTGCATCGCGAATGGTGAGGGGGTTGGTGGTATCAGGTAGGATAGAGCCATCTCTTTCAATGACAATGGTACGGTCGCGTTTGGTCAAAACAGCTGGGGTTGAAGTTTTGGCTGGTGGAGTGGTAGAGGATTTGACTGGGACTGCTTTGGTAGCTCTTTGGGCCCAGGTTTGTTGTTGTGGTGGGGCGGGCAAGGTGGTTTGTTGTGGTGGGGGGGGTTGTTGGTGGTGGAGTTGGTACTGCAGGTGTTCAACCTGAGAGGTGAGGTGCGCAACTTGGCCTTGAAGTGTTTGGATGTCTGTAATATGGCGATTTTGAACCATTATGAGGTGTTTCTGCAGGGCCTGGAAGCCATCTTCAAGGTGTTGAGTACGAAGTGAAATGCCAAGGTTGGTGTTGGAAATGCCTTCAGCCAAAGGCCTTGGTGCATATGTAGGGATGGAAGGATGATCTTCTGTAGAGGTGGTAGAGGCGGGAGCAGGCACAGTCTGGACTGGAGAGCCTGGTTCTTCCTCCATGCGTGTGTCCTCAGGCGAGGCTGGGTTGGGAGGTGGGATGGGTGGGTTGAAGGGGGCTGCAAAGGGGTTTGCACCACCCCTCCCTCTGCCCCTACGTCTATTAGACATCAGAGGGTTGGGAAATGGGACTCAGTTGATAAAGGTGATAAAACACAAATGAGGGGGGATGATTTGTGGTTGAAAAGTCTTTAAAGTGAAAGGGTGAAGCGGTGAGGAATGGTTGTCAACCAATGAGGTGGAAGCTCGGCAAGAAATTTGGTGTGGTTTTTTCTTTCGCTGTGGTTGTAACGGCAACGGAGTCCCCCCGAGTAGAGAAGTGAGCAGGGAGGGGTTTATTGCGTGTACTTTTTTCCAGACCCCATATGGGACCTGGTCTGGACCAGGGGCTGATGGGTTGGAAGATTTGGCAAGGGCAGAAGAGATCTCCTCAGGAGCAAGTGGAGGGTGTTCAGGGTCGAAGCGAGGGTAGGCGACTGACTGCGAGGGTGGTTTAGACAGGAAAAAGTGGGCTAGCAGAGCCTCGTTAATCTGTGATGGGGAGTTTGCATCAGGGAGGTCTGGGAATCGCTCTTCCTCTCTTCCCATGGCGGCTTTCTTGGCCTTCCAGACTGTCTGTGGGGTGACTGCAGCTGCGAAGTCTTTGCAGTAGTTGGCTTTGGCTTTCTTAATCGCCTTGAAGTATCGATTCCTGTGGGTTCTCAGTTCGTCCAGGGACGTTGGAGTGGGTTCTTTCCGGTGTGCCCGTGAGGCTCGGTGGTGAGCTTGTCTCAGGTGGGTTATCTCCGTACTTCACCCGGGCTTTGAGTGGATCGAGATCTTCTTTGTTGTGGTGGACGATTTTAGAAGAGTGGTGAGAGTGAGCATGTGTCTCTCTAGCCAATTGTCTAGATCGAGGTCGGTGGGGTGGGAACGCGGGGGCGGGAACTCTAGCTCTTTCAACTTTTCCATAATGACTTCCCAGTCAGTCTTGTCCCAGTATGGTGATGGAGGAGCCGTTCTCATGAGGGGTGCGGTAAACGTGATGGCGATAGGGAGGTGGTCCGAGCCCATTGCCGGGAGGTGTGTTGACCAGGAGTGCAAGAATCGAGTGAGGGGGGCGTTTGTGAAGGCCAGGTCTATAACCCGTGGTCTCGTGTTACTGTCGAATGGGAACCTAGTGTAGGCCCCTGGTGTATTGGAGAGCTGAAAGCCAGAATCTAGCACCAGTTCGAAGTAGGGGTTGGAGGTGGAGAACTCGTTTGCGGAAATCTTCCTTAGAGGGTCAGCTTGTGGGCGATGGATGTTGAAGTCCCCAACCACCAATGTGGGGTAGGAGTTTTGGGGAACGCAGGTAACTGGGGCGACAGTTCTGTTTCCAGAGGAAGTGGCCACCGTGGAGTAGAGGTTGCATGCCCTGAATCGTGAGTGATTAGAGTCAAAAAGCCCTAGCGGAGAGTACACATCAATGGCCATAAAATCAGGCCTATCAAAAAAACAAGGTAGTACTGAAAAAACATTCAAAAAATCCAAGTAAACATAGGTGGCCACCTTGGCAGGGGTCCCTTGTTTAAACGGCGGAGCAAATGATTTAAAGGAAGCAAATATGGGAAGCCTATTCTTATAAACGGGGGGGTCCTGCAGTAAAACTATCTGTGGGGGAGCTTTTAACCCACTAAAGCTATTAAATAATGAAAGAAACACATCCCAGCTTCCCAGGCAGTTATGTTGAACAAAGAAAAGTTGCTTAAGAGAGGATGGGGGCGGTGGCCCAATGGGCGAGGTGCAGGCAGAGTCTTCCACCTTTTAGGCACCTGTGATGGGGTTGTCTGAAGAGAGCGCGTCAGCCCGCGGGGGAGGGAGGCCAACTCGTTTGGGTATTGGGGCCTTGAAGAGGTCCATTGGGAGGGCGTGGGATGTCAATTGCCGAGGGGTCTCTTCCACACTAGTGTCAGTTTGTTTGCCATTCCCCTTGGGGGTGGCCGGTCTGGAATCGTCGCCATCTGCATCCATGTCTTCACCCTCCGTCTGAGGGGGTAGCTCTTCCCTCGCTGGCGGCTTCGGTCTGGAAGGGCAGTCATTGTTAGTTGGCGAGTGTTCCCCGGAGCAGTTGCGGCATTTGAGGGGGGAGGTAAGGCAGCAAGCAGCCACCGCTTTGCGGTGCCCATCTTTAGGGCAAGTTGGGTTTGTGCAGCGGTAGGCCGACCGCGGGTGGGACCCCGAGCAGAGTGGGCACACTGAGGCGCTCTCCTTGCACATGGGCGAGGGGTGTCCGAACTTCCAACATTTTCGGCATTGCATGTAGCGGCTCTTAGAGTAGCAGACGTCCACTTTACGGGGCTTGGAGTAGAGGTAAACGGACCTTCCTATCTTCACAACGTCAGCAGGGGGGACGGACACCACGATAGAAGTAGAGTTCTTGGTGGCCCTTATTTCAGGGTTTCGTTGGAGCTATCTTGCAGAGAAGATTGTCACCCCTGTCGCGTTTAAAATAGAATTCCCTAATGCGGAGCGAAGTTCGTCTTGGTCCTGTGGGAGGAATGGGATTGGTAGTCCATGGATGGCCCGTTGGACCTCATTTGGTGCAGGCCTGAAGGGCCTGAATGGGTGGTCCCTGACCGGGAAGGCCTTGTTAAACCTTGCCGCCAGGGCATCGTCGTAAGGGGAGTAGGCTGTTACTGGGGTTTGGAGCGAACAGGCCGCGAGTGTTAGGGCACCACGGGCATTAACTGAGGCGCTGAAGCATAGTGGGTGTGCGCAATTTGCCTCCCTGAGAACTTGTGCGGCTATATTCGGGGCTGTTGCTGCTATCCTTGGTGCATCAGCATGGGGCAGGGGGGTCTCATGGGGCGACAAGAATCTTCTGGCGGCCGCTAGTAGGGGTAGTGGTCCTCTAACTGTGGGGCCCTCATCTCTAGACGCTGCGACTTGGGCGGCAGGGGCTGATGTCTGACTTCCTTACTTCGTCCTCCTGGACTTCCTTCCCCCAGCCTGCTCTTGCGGGGCGGCAGCCTGGGCATAGGTTGAGGGCTTCGGTTTTGCCTTGCTGAAGGCTTTGTTGAGTGATGGTTCTAGATGGCCAGGGGTAAAAGAGTAGGTGCTGTACTTTCCCTCACGGAAGGCCTGGGCCTCCCAAGAGCGCGGGTATTTGACAGAGTAGGCTTTCAGATAACCACACCACTTATCGGTGGTGGTGTCATAGCGAGGGATGTCAGAATCGAAATCGTCTGTGGGGCTGGTCGTCGGGGCAGCGGGGTCATTGTGATTTTTCGCCTATTGTTTGTTTTGTTTCCCCATCTGGCGCTGTTGCGGGGCCGTTGCTGGCTTGGCAGAGAGGGAGGCCGCCACTCTTGACGCGAGGTCAGCCACAGTGGCTTGGATAGAGGCGAGAGAAGGGCCTGTGCCGGCGTGTGCTTGCTGTGGTTGGGGGGCAGAGGTTTCCATCTTGGTTTCAAGGAAGCCTATTCTGGAGTGGAGGGCTGCAATTCCTTCAAGTGCAGCCAAGAGTAGGGGGAGGATTGACGCTTCTCCTACCGAAAGGCTCCTGCGATCCGCGTCCCAGAGCCTGGGGTAGACGTCTCTGTTGGTGGCTAGGTTGGATGTGGTGTGGTTGTACATCTCCCAGAGGAGTGGGAGGTTTGGGTCAAGGGGACCTACAGAAGAGGACCTTGAGGGATTTCGGGGGGGGGAAGAGTGTATTTGGGCAGCTGGTGCCAGTTGGGGTGCAGGGGGGACTTGAGCGGACCTCCCAGCATAGGGGTGGGAGCGGTCTGAGGTACGGGACTCTGGGCGCGAGGCCCTGCCAGTCTTGTGAGCCATAGCAAAAGCTGTGAGTCAGGTGAGGGGTGGGGTCGCTTATAGAGTGAAGCGTAAGCGAGAGGCGAAAATTGATGTGTCGAGCTGGTTACCACCCAAAAACCTGGAGTTTAGGGATGACCGAAAGTGGTAATTTTTCTAGCGAGAGGTGAATAGAGGGCGCGGAGCGTGTGGCAAACGGGGTTACTTTTTTTTTTTCTTTTTTTTTTTCTTTTTTTTTTTTCTTTTTTTTTTTTTTTTTTTTTTTTTTTTTTTTATATCATATATTACTTGTTAGGTACAAGAACGTGCATGCAGCGTAAGCTATGGCAAAAAGAAAACCTTAATTCCAAACAAACAAACAAAAGAAACCATCAGCACCAATCTCCAAAATAACAAATTCGTCACAAGCACCTCCTACGGTGACCACTCAAATCAGTAAAGAAAATAAATAAAATCCCCTTCATCCGCAGCAAAGGAAAACTCATAAAGTAAGTATAAAAATCAAAGCAAAACACCGGAGGAGGAAGATCCTTCTCCAGGGGGCGAGAGTGGCCTGATTGGCAGCATAGGGGGAGGGAACCCGGTACCTGTGGTTCGGATGAAGTTCAGAAGGCCAATTATGCCGTGGAGAGAAGACCAGATAGGCGAGCCTTGTCCGATATCAGAGACTCCATGGAGGTACAGTGTCCTCTTGTCGGTTTTCACCGAGCAGTGTAGGATTGCGTGGGGAAACGTTTCTTCGTCCTCCTCACAGAAAGTGCAGAGGGGGGAGGACCCTGGCTCGTCCCAGGAGTGATGTGCTGCGAGGTAGCTCTTCCCGGAGCGTCCCTGGTGTATCCGTCCAGCTGTGAAGCGATCGAGCCCCATGAAGGCATGGGGTCTAAGCGAAGGTCTGTGTTTATAGTGTAGTGGGAGAGGTGCCAGGTGAATCCAGTCATCCCGGAGCTTCCCCTTGAGGGAGGCTTCAAGCGACTTGTAGTTCGAGTTCGTAGGGGGCATTGGGGTTAACCCTGGTTCTAAGGCTGGGTAGGCTGGGGGGAGGGGGACGCCCCCTCTCATGACAGGCAGGAGGAGGTGCGCTAGTGAATCGATCGTGAGATGTCTTCTCATCGGTTGTTCAGCCTTGTACTGGCTCCAACCCAGGGGAATGTAGTTCTGTTTCCTGCCCACGAGGAGTTCCCGATGCTGTGTCCTTCCTGGGTGGGGGGTGTACGCGGGGAAATCAGGGGGGAGTCTAGCTGAGGCTGGGTTGTATGCCGGGGAGGAGCAGGCCGGCCGCAGCGCGGCCATCCTCCTCTTGTGGGGGATCAGGAGGCTGAGGGGCGGCAGGCATGCCTCAATAGCCAAGATTGTAGTGGGGGTCGAGGTGAAGCAATTCATCACCCAGCGCATCACCCGGTTCCATATGGCGGCCATCTTGTCCATAGTGGCCAGTGTTGGTGCGAGGAGGTCGGCCCCGTAGATTAGGATGGGCAGGATGAGACCCATCGCCAACCTGCGGCACATGTGAGGTGGGATTCCAATCCCTGTAGGAGCGTGCCTCCTAATGGCGGCAAAGGCCCCTGAGGCTTGTGTGAGTCTTTTGGTGAAGTGAGTTGTTGTTTCCAGTGTTGGGGTGAACCAATACCCTAACCACCTAAGGCAGGAGGACGGCGCAAAAATGGAGCCATTGAGAGCTATAGGTTGATTAGAGACCGGGGACCTGTCCTTGGGCGTCCTCCAGTGGATAAGTTCCGTTTTGGGGATTGAAAAGGAAACTCCAATCGTCGCTGCCCGGCTCTGAACCAAAGAAAAAACATATTGAAGATACCTAATATTCCCTCTATAAGAAGCAGTAGAAACCGTGATTGAAAAATCATCAACATAGGAAAATATTACGCCTCGGGGTATGGCAACATGCAATTCAGAAACATAAATCACAAATAACAAAGGAGAGACAGGAGAACCTGGGGGCGTGCCAACTTGCACCGGGGCAAATACCCCTGGTGCGCCTTGAAACATTAAGCGGCATGAACGGTCTGTAAGAAACGATCGGACCCAGGCAACCAGGTACTTGCGGGTGCCCCTGGCTCTGAGTTTGACTGTGAGGAGGTTGGAGGAAACGTTAGCTAATCCACCCT
Source organism: Tuber brumale (assembly GCA_014065205.1). Lineage (NCBI taxonomy): Eukaryota > Fungi > Ascomycota > Pezizomycetes > Pezizales > Tuberaceae > Tuber > Tuber brumale. The sequence goes on from JACCEG010000513.1 coordinate 48,968, forward strand.
TTATGTCTAAGAACAGGGAGGATGCTTTGGAGGAGGGGTCTTGGCGTGCTCAGACTTCTTGGACTAGGGCCGCCGTGGCGTCGAAGGTTGAGAGGCCAGCTAATGACCTGCACTGGTTTGGGTTGAGAAGCCCTACTTCTCGGGCGATTAGGGATAAACGAGTAGCTACGACCCTTTCCAATATTTTTGAAAAGGTCTCAAGTAGGACTATGATTCTGAACGAAGCAGGGGTGGAGTAGTCCGGTTTACCCGGTTTTGGTAGGACGATCCCATTAGCCATCTTGAGGCTCTTCGGGTGGTGCCCGTAGGCGAGGAGAGGGGCTAGGAGAGACGTGAGAAGTGAGGGGTTTATTGAGTGAACTTTCTTCCAGACCCCATAGGGGACTTGGTCTGGTCCCGGAGCTGACGTGTTGGAAGATCTTGCTAGCGCGGAGGAGACCTCCTCAGGTGCGAGTGGTGGGTGCTCGGGGTCCAAGCGTGGATAAGGAACTGATGGTGCGGGGGGTTTAGGCGGGAAAAAGATGCGCTAGTAGAGCCGCATTGATCTGTAGTGGTGAACTTGCATTGGGTAGGTCGGGGAAACGGTCTTCCTCTCTTCCCATGGCTGCCTTTTTTGATTTCCAGACCATCTGCGGCGTGACTCCGGCCAGGAATTCTTTCCAATAGTTGGATTTGGCTTCCTTAATCGCCTTGAAGTATCGATTTCTGATAGTTTTTAATTCTTCAAGGGACGTTGGGGTTGGGTCCTTCCGGTGTACCCGGGAGGCGCGGTGGTGGGCTTGTCTTAGGTGCGTTATCTCCATACTCCACCAAGGTTTTGAGTGGATCGAGATTTTCTTAGTCCGGGTGCATGATTTGAGAAGGGTGGTAAGGGTTCGCATGTGCTTTTCTAGCCAGCTGTCCAGATCGTGGTCGGTGGGGTGGGGACGTGGGGGAGGAAACTCGATGTCTTTCAACTTGTCGATGATGGCTTCCCAGTCTGCCTTGTCCCAGTATGGTGATGGGGGAGCCATTCTCATAAGGGGTGCCGTGAACACAAGGGCAATTTGGAGGTGGTCCGAGCCTGTTGCCGGGAGGTTAGTTGTCCAGGAGTGTAAAAAGCGCGTGAGGGGAGCGTTGGTGAAGGGCAGGTCTATAACACCCGGTCTGGTGTTGATGTCGAAGGGGAACCTAGTATATGCCCCAGGGGTATTGGTCAGGTGAAAGCCAGAGTCTGCTGCTTTCTCAAAGTAGGGATTGGAGGTGGAGAACTCGTTCGAGGAAATTGTTCTTAGGGGGTCTTCTTGTGGGTGGTGGATGTTGAAGTCCCCGGCCACTAGTGTGGGGAAGGGGTTACTTGGGAAGCAAGTAAGTGGGGCGACCGTTCTGTCCCCAGAGGAGGTGGCGACTGTGGAATAAAGGTTGTAGGCCCTGAATTGTGAGTGATTGGAGTCAAAAAGTCCTAGGGGGGAAAACACATCAATGGCCATAAAATCAGGCCTATCAAAAAAACAAGGAAGTACTGAAAACACATTTAAAAACTCCACATAAACATAGGTGGCCACCTTGGGAGGGGTTCCTTGTTTGAATGGCGGAGCAAATGATTTAAAGGAAGCAAACATAGGAAGCCTATTTTTGTAAACGGGGGGGTCCTGTAACAGGACTATCTGTGGGGGAGCTTTCAATGACCGAAAGCTATTGAATAATGAAATAAACACATCCCAGCTTCCCAAGCAGTTATGTTGAACAAAGAAAAGTTGCTTAAGAGAGGATGGGGGAGGTGGCCCGATGGGCGAGGTGCAGGCAGAGTCCTCCACCTTTAGGCACCTGTGATGGGGTCTTCTGAGGAGAACGCCTCAGCCCACGGGGGGGGAGGGCCGACTCGTTTGGGTATTGGGGCCTTGAATAGGTCCATTGGGAGGGCTCGGGATGTCGATTGGCGAGTGGTCTCATCTACACTGGTGTCAGTCTGTTTGCCCTTCCCTTTGGGGGTGGCAGGTCTGGAGTCGTCGCCATCGGTATCCATATTCTCCTCCTCAGGTTGTGGGGGCAGGTCGTCGCTGGCTGGGGGTTTGGGTCGGGAGGGGCAGTCGTTGTTGGTTGCTGAGTGGTCCCCAGAGCAGGTGGGGCATTTGAGGGGAGAGGTGAGGCAGCATGCAGCCACCGCTTTGAGGTGACCGTCCTTTGGGCAAGTTGGATTTGTGCATCGATGGGCCGACCTGGGGTGGGAGCCTGAGCATAGTGGGCAGACCGAGGTACTTTCCTTGCACATAGGTGAGGGATGTCCGAACTTCCAGCATTTCCGACATTGCATGTATCGACTCTTAGAGTGGCATATGTCCACTTTGCGGGGCTTGGAGTATAGGTAGATGGACCTTCCTATCTTCACAACGTCAGTGGGGGGAACAGACACAACAATGGAGGTTGAATTCTTAGTAGCCCTTATTTCAGGACTTGGTTGAAGGTATCTTGTGATAGCAACAGTAAGGGTGAGAGGGTGTAGGTGGAAACGGTTGTATTATTTTTGTCGTAACAAATATCCTGTCCCGAAGGTTGGAGGTGGTCTCCTTATATACACTCTGTTTGCACCTTGTGTGCCCTTATGCCTCCTTGCCCTCTGGTGACCATGACTTCCATTTCTCTCCACCACATATTACCCTACCATTTCCACCCACCACCTTATTTTACATGAACCCTGACCCATATACCATATCTTCCACATCTATCACTCCCCCGGATATGGTATTATTCCAATTCCCAACATATTAACAAATCTGCGATGTTGTACTCCACTTAGTGCCTTTGTTAAACCATCAGCCACCATCTCCTGTGTTCCAATATGCTCCAACTGTACTTCTCCGCTTTCTACCATGTCCCTCAACCAGTAATAGCGGACTCCCACATGTCGGGTAGTTGGCTTATACCCTCCACTCTTCAAATTCTGAATACATGCCTGATTATCATTGTACACGTGAGGCCCGGTGCAATATCCTCCACTTTCTTTCACTCCATCCTGTGCCTTTATTAATTCGCTCCACACTTGCTGGTACCATATTGCCTCTTCCACTGCCACTGCTGTGGCTGTAAACTTTGCCTCTGCTGTGAACTTTGCTGTTGTACCTTGTTTCACCGATCTCCAAACAATGCTTGCTCCTGCACTATCCTGAATGACCATACCCGTGGTAGATTTCATTGTCCCCCTTTCTCCTGCAAAATCTGCATCTGCAAATGTTTGGAGGTGTGTCCTATCTGGCACTCCTCCCAGTCTTAAATTCCACTTCTTTGTATGCTGAATGTATCGCAAAACTCTTCGCATAGCTGTCCAGTGTTGTGTACTTGGCTTTGCAGCGAAACGGCCAAGATAGCCTGCAGTGAAGGCTATATCAGGGCGCGTTGTAATTGCTGCATAGATGATACTCCCTATTGCTTCCTGATATAGATCTTTATCACATAGCTCATCACCTTCCTCAGTATATGCTAGGTGTATGTTTGATTCCATTGGTGTTGCAACTCCATTGCATTTCGACATTCCAAATCTTTCTAACACCTTTTCCATGTATGCTCCTTGTCCCAACGTGAGCACTCTCCGGTCTTGGAATCGCTGAACTTCCATGTTGAGAAAGTGTTGCACATCACCCAGTCTCTTGATTTGGAATCTGTCTGCCATACTCTCCTCCAGACCCCTGACTTGCTCCTTGGTGCCTATCAAAAGGATATCATCCACCCAGACTAGCATAATCTCTCCATTGCGTCCCATGTATAGGCCAGCTTCCACCTTTGACTTCACGCGACCTATAGTATTAGTGATGTAGTCATCCAAGGTTTTATACCAATTTAAGCTAGACTGCTTTAAACCATACAAGCTAAGTTCAAGCTTGACAATAGTTGCTTTAGAGAGGAATTCATGCCCATTGTTGTTGATAATTTCATCTGAATTGCGTAACACAATCCTGGTAGAATTGTTCCTATCAGTTGTCAATTCTCTAGGCAAGGATAAATATATCTCTTCAGAAATAGGACTTGCAAGGAATGCGGTCACAATATCAATCTGTTTCATCTCCAAATCACAAGAGGCTGCAAGCGAAAGTACCACCCTGATTGTACCCGAGCTGATTGTTGGCGCATAGGATTCTTTGTAATCAATACCAGGCCTCTGCCTGAATCCATGCGCAACGAGGCGGGCCTTATGATGTACGACTTCCCCCCGGGATCCCAGCTTTTCTTGCAAAACTATCCTGCATGATATTGTTCGCTTTGTATTTGGTGTATTACTGTTAGACACCACTGTCCAGGTGCCATGTTCCTCTAATGCGGCTAGTTCTTCCTCAATGGCAGACCTCCAGAACCTTGCTTTGGGACCGCACATGGCTTCTCTGATTGAGTTTGGCCCCGTGGTAATCATATTTATCACTTCTACCTCCGAATCATCATCGGAGATGGTGGCTTCGGGTGTGGATGATTGTCTCCCCTGATCTCCGTGGGCACGATGCAGGTATTGCCTTCTTTGTTGTGTTGGTGCACTCCAGCGTGGGCCATGCAATATGTGTGTTCTGAGTTCCTGCAACATTCGAGCTTGTTTAGAAGATTGGTTGTCCACAGAAACAGTGGTATCGGTCTTATCAGACTCTGTGCTGCCATTCAACTTTATCTTTTCCTCATTATGTTCTGCTCCACCCATTCTCCATTGACTGTCATCTCTGTCCTGATTAACATCAAGGTCAGATTGTGGTGTCCAATGAATCCACTGACGTTGAGCACTCGGATAAAAGGGAGTTTGTTGATAGAACTTAACATCACGGGAGGTAATGAGCTTGCGATGCACTGGGTCCCATAAGCGATACTGTTTTGTGGTCAAAGTGTAACCAGTAAAGATCATCTGCCTGGCTCGTGCGTCCCACTTTTTGTCTTGTCTTTGCTTTTCATTTATATGGCCGAATGCTGTGCAACCCCAGATTCGTAGGTGAGCCACCTTGGGCCTCTGTCCAAACCACGCCTCAAATGGTGTTTTATCTTGTTCTGTAAGTCCACGTGTCGGAGATATGTTCTTGAGGTATACAGCTGTTTGCAGTGCTTCAGCCCAGTACTGTTTGGGTGCATTAGCATGATGGAGCAGAATATTAGCACGGGATACAAGTACTCGATTCGCATTTTCTGCAATGCCGTCTTCCTGTGGGGTGTACGCAACTGTTCGCTGTGCGATTATTCCCTGGTATCGTAGAGCCTGTATGAACTGCCCTGATGTGTATTCACCTCCTTCATCTGTGCGGATAGCCTTTACCACAAAACCTGATCCATTTGCTTGACTGTGCTTTCTCTCTGCAGCTGCCTTATATGACAGAAAACATTCATAGGCTTCAGATTTCTTTTTTAAGAAAAATACCATTGTGAACTTGGTATAATCATCGATAAATAACATGAAGTATCGTGAACCCCCAAATGATGGTGTTTGCATAGGCCCACAGATGTCTGAATGAATCAATTCTAGAGGTTCAGTTGTTCTGCGTAAGCTTGGTTTGAATGGAATCCTTGTCATTTTCCCAACCAGGCAATGCTGACAAGGGTCTTTTCCTATTGGTCCAGCTAGGTGTGACATACTATCCACCATATTGAATGTAGACATTTTAATAACGGCTTGTGGATCCAAGTGGCCAAGTCTGGTGTGCCACAATCGTAGATTGTCATGCATAACACCTGTATTGGTTTCACTACTAACTGCCTGAACTTGATCGTGACTGTAGAAGTTTCCCATGAATTGGTACATTCTGTTATTTTTGGTGGCAGTTGCTTCAAGCACTCCATTCTTGTAAACATGGGCATCGTCAGATCCAAACACAATTCTGTAACCACAACTGGTTAGTTGGTGTATGGAGATCAGGTTTGTACCTCGTGAGATTGGTACATGAAGAGCATTGGTGAGTTGAATCGCGTGTTCAGATCCTGATTGCGTACTGAAATTTAGCACAACAAGGCCTTTTCCCAAAGCAGCAACCTTCTGGCCAGTGGCAGTCTCAATGAGTTTTTCTTCTTTCCCAAATGATACATAGGTATTGGGAATAAATGCACAAAAATCGGCTGTCATATGAGCAGTGCAAGCAGAGTTGAGAGTCCAACAGCTCAAATCAACCGTAGACCTTAGTGAGTTTGTCTTCATAGCAATCTCACTGTTCATATCAGTATCAGAAGCCCACCACATTTGCTCCAAATAGTGAGCCTCTTCCCGATTCCGGGGCCCAACAAAGCGTGCCTTGCGGCCAGCCGGGGCCCCTCTTCCTCCACCTCCATCTTCCGCATTTTGATGATTTAGGGATGCGCGACACTCTGCTGCCCGGTGCCCCAATCTGCCACAGTTCCAACATTCTATCCTGCGCTTGCGATTTGCACCAGAGGACTTGTCATATTTGTCATGTGTGAAATTAGTGGACTAGTCTTTGTTGATTCCTGCCCTGGTACTGGTGTAAAGCGCAGAGACAGTGTCAAAACCATGTTCCCGGCGAAGGTCTGCCTCGGCAACTTCCAAGCGAGCCACTATATCTCGCGGTAGATATTGTTCTGTAGCTATCGTCGATTGCAGAATCTGTAGCGTGGTCTTCAAAGATGGGGAAATGGGGAGTCCATTCAACAGGAAAAAACAATGTTGTTTGTGATCAATAGTCGTACCACAAAGTTTGAGTTTGGAAATCAAGGTTTGTAACTGTGTTGCAAAGTTTCGAACGCCTTCACAATCCTCAAACATTAAAGCGTAAAGTTCTTGGTAAAGGTAATTCTCATCGAGCTGAATGACTTTCTCAAAGTCCCGTTGTATTGAATTCCATAAAACGGCCGGGTTGTCGTATCGGTCTCCTGCATAATCAGGAATGATCTCATCGGCAATCGTAAGGCGGATGCAAGCGCTAGCCTTCAGTTTCCTGGTCTCGTATTCATTCCACTCTTTGATGATAGTCCGGTCGGTTTCATCTATCGCGGGACGAATAACCTCCGGCTCCTGGTTCTTAATCAATCTCCACAATCCCAGGTGGCTCAGCAAATCTTTCATCCAGATCGCCCACTGTTGGTAACTTGCGCTAGTCAATTTTGCGAAGCTTAGGCCAGTCGGGCCCGATCCGGTATTAAATACATTGTCATTCATTGTTGACAGACAATTATCCTGCTATGGCTAGCAACGGCTCATAACCTGATAGCAACAGTAAGGGTGAGATGGTGTAGGTGGAAACGGTTGTATTATTTTTGTCGTAACAAATATCCTGTCCCGAAGGTTGGAGGTGGTCTCCTTATATACACTCTGGTTGCACCTTGTGTGCCCTTATGCCTCCTTGCCCTCTGGTGACCATGACTTCCATTTCTCTCGACCACATATTACCCTACCTTTTCCACCCACCACTTTATTTTACATGAACCCTGACCCATATACCATATCTTCCACATCTATCATCTTGCGGAGAAGATTGTCACCCCTGACGCATTGAGAATGGAATTCCCCAACTCGGAGCGTAATTCTTCTTGGTCTTGTGGGAGGAAAGCAGTAGGCAGCCCATGTATGGCCAGTTGTACCTCGTTTGGTGCCGGCCTGAAAGGTCTGAAAGGGTTGTCCGCGACTGGGAACGCCTTGTTGAACCTTGCTGCAAGGGCTTCGTAGTAGTGGGAATAGGAGGTGGCAGGGGTTTGTAAGGAGCGGGCCGTGAGTGTGAGAGCGCCTCAGGCGTTAACTGAGGCACTGAAGCAGAGGGGGTGTGGGCAGTTTGCCTCCCGGAGGACTTGTGCGGCTATGTCCGGAGCTGTTGCGGCTATCCTTAGTGCATCGGTGTGGGGCAGGGGGTTCTCCCGGGGTGAAAAGAATCTTCTGTCGGCCGCCGAAAGGGGGGGTGGCCCTCTAACTGAGGGGCCCGCGTCCCTTGACGCTGCGACTTGGGCTGCAGAGGTTGAGGTCTGACCTCCTTCCTTCGTCCTTTTTGACTTCCTTCCCCCAGCCTGCTCCTGTGGAGCAGCAGCCTGGGCATAGGTGGATGGTTAGGGTTTTGCCTTGCTGAGGGCCTTGTTGAGTGATGGCTCTAGGTGGCCAGGTGTGAAGGAGTAGGCACTGTACATTCCTTCGCAGAAGGCTTGGGCTTCCCATGAGCGGGGGTATTTAACGGCGTAGGCCTTAGGGTCACCATACAACTTGTCAGTGGTGGTGTCGTAGCGAGGGATGTCGGAATCAAAGTCATCCATGGGGGTGGTTGTTGGGGCTGGTGGGGCTGAGGGGCTTTTACCCGATTGTTTGGTTTGTCTCCCTACCTGGGGCTGCTGGGGAGCCAAGGTTGGTTTTGCCGAGAGGGTGGCCGCCAGTCGTGATGAGAGGTCGGCTACAGTGGCTTGGACAGAGGCAAGGGAGGGGCCTTTGCTGGCATGGGCAGGTTGTTGTGGTGGGGCAGGGGTGTCAAGCTTGCTCTCAAGGAAGCCTATTCTAGAGTGGAGGGCTGCTATTCCTTCTAGTGCAGCCATAAGCAGGGGGAGGATGGATGCTACTCGCGCCGAGAGGCTCCTGAGAGCAGTGTCCCAGAGCCGGGGAAAGACATCTCTGTTGGTGGCAAGGTTGGAAGTGGTGTGGTTGTACATTTCTTTGGGGAGCGGTAGGTTGGGGTCAAGGGGGCCTACAGAGGAGGACCTTGAGACGTTCTGGGGGGGGGAGGATTGGATTTGGGCAGCAGGTGCCAGTTGGGGTGCAGTGGGGACTTGAGCGGA
>JACCEG010000513.1:71310-97566 GCA_014065205.1 Tuber brumale
GCATTCCTACTACCTCCACTTTCCCCACTGTGCAAGCTGAGGTTGAAACCTTCAACCCTGACACCCACCTACCCCGCCCTCCCAGGTGGCTCACCACTGACGCCCAACGCAAGGACAAGGTAGCTTCTACTATGGTCCTTACTATTGCTGGCAAAGACCCCACAGAAAAAGCCCTCAGTAGAGGCCTCTCACTCTTTGGCAGGAAGTTCAAAGTCCAACGCTACCTCACCTTTGGTCCTGACACCCAGTGCTCTAGATGCTTGGAGTTCGGCCATCACCCTTCTCAATGCACCAAAACCCCACGCTGTGCTATCTGCTCCCAGGAGCACCCAGCCCACCTTCTCACTTGCGGCAGATCAGACTGTCCCACCAAGGGCAAGCCGTGCCTACACACTACTATCCTCTGCCTCAACTGTGGCAACAATCACCTGGCTACCTCCAAGGAGTGTCCCACCTACCTTCACGCACACCAGGCAGCAACTGACAGGAGGAACAGGGCAGCTTAGGTTTTAATTACTTGTATTTCCTTTATTTGTTAGGCTTTAGGCGGGTAGGGGGATTTTTTTTTTATTAAGTTGTTGTTTGCGCTTTGGCCGTGGGTGCCCACTGAAAAGTTGACACTATCATATAGGAGGAGGGATTACGGACGGGCATGTTTGTTGCCTTGAATATTTGTTTATTAGTGCCGCTTCATAGCCTCTGGCTCCATAAGCGAGACAATGATGAATAATAATAATAATAATAATAATCAGAGGGTTGGGAAATGGGACTCAGTTGATAAAGGTGATAAAACACAAATGAGGGGGGATGATTTGTGGTTGAAAAGTCTTTAAAGTAAAAGGGTGAAGCGGTGAGGAATGGTTGTCAACCAATGAGGTGGAAGCTCGGCAAGAAATTTGGTGTGGTTTTTTCTTTCGCTGTGGTTGTAACGGCAACGGAGTCTAGGTGGCCGCGGGTGAACGAGCAGGCGCTGTATTTACCCTCGCGGAAGGCCTGGGCTTCCCAGGATCGCGGGTATTTAACTGCGTAAGCGTTGGGATCACCATACCACTTGTCGGTGGCTGTGTCGTAGCGGGGGATATCTGAGTCAAAGTCAGACATCGGGCTGGCTGCTGGAATGGGAAGCGGGGGCTGATTTTTTCCGCTTTGTTTTAGCTGCTTTACTGGTTGGGGTTGACTTGCCACTGCGGTGGTCTTTGCTGAGAGAGAGGCCGCTACTCTGGATGAGAGATCGGCCACTGTGGATTGAATAGAGGCTAGGGAGGGGCCTTTGGCTGGTTGGGCTTGTTGTGGGGGTGCTGTAATTTTACTCTCTAGGGAGCCTATCCTGGCGTGGAGGGCGGCTATTCCTTCGAGTGCTGTCATGATTAGGGGGAGGATTGTGGCTTCTCCAGCTGTTAGGCTTTTGAGATCAGCGGCCCATAGCCTCGGGAATACGTCTCTCTTGGTGGGCAGGTTGGAGGTGGTGTGGTTGTACATCTCTCTGAGGAGAGGGAGGTTGGGGTCGAGTGGGCCTTCCGAGGAGGACCGCGTTGGCTTCTGGGGGGGGGAGGAGTAGATCTGGGCTGCTGGTGCCAGGGCAGGGGCAGTGGGGACTTGAGCAGCTCTTCCTGCATAGGGGTGGGAGCGGTCTGAGGTGCGGGATTCGGGGCGCGAGGCCCTACCAGTGTTGTGAGTCATAGCAGAAGATATGAATCAAGTGGGGGGTGGGGTCGCTTATAGAGTGAGGCCTAAGCGNGTACAAGAACATGCATGCAGCGTAAGCTATGGCAAAAAGAAAGCCTTAATTCCTAACAAACGAACAAAAGAAACCAGCGGCTCAAGTCTCCAAAGCGACAAATCCGTCGCAAGGACCTCAAACGGTGACCAGTCAAACTAGTAAAGAAAAATCAACAAACTTTCTCCATAAAACAAAAAAAGAATTTCATCACCGGTAAAGTAAAGCTCAATTTAGGGCTGCAGGGGGAGGAGGGTCCTCCCGTGGAGGAGAGAGCGGCCTAATCGCCGGCATGGGTGGCGGGAATCCGGTACCAGTAGTACGGATGTAGTTGGCGAGGCCAATGATGGCTGGAAGTGAGGACCAAATTGGTGAGCCTTGGCCGATGTCGGAAACCCCAGGGAGGTCGAGCCTCCTTTTATCAGCTTTAGACGAGCATTGAATTATTGCGTAGTTGAACGTCTCATCGTCTTCCTCGCAGAAGTTGCACAGGGTGGAGGACTGGGGGTCGTCCCAGGAGTGGTGGGCGGCCAGCTAGCTTTTCCCGGCCCTGCCTTGGTGTATGCGTCCCGCTGTAAAGCGGTCGAGGCCCATAAAGGCGTCTGGCTTTAGCGTGGCCTTGTATGGGTAGTTGAGAGGGGGAGGGGCCAGGTGGGTCCAGTCTTCTAGGAGCTTGTTCCGCAGTGAGGCCTGGAGAGCTATGTAGTTCGTTGGGGTGGGAGGTAGCGGAGTCAGTCCTGGCTCCAGGGCTGGGTAGGCGGGTGGGAACGTTGTGGTGTTTCTCATAGCCGGTAGCAGGAGGTGCGCCAGTGAGTCGATAGGCAGGTGTCTCCTCATGGGTTGTTCAGCCTTATACTGGCGCCAGCCAAGAGGGATGTAGTTCTGGGTTCTTCCCCCGCGCAGCTCTATGTGCACGAGTCTGTCCGGGTGGGTGGTGTAAGAGGGGAAATCTGCGGGGAGCCTAGCTGCCGCTGGGTTGTAGGCAGGGGAGGAGCAGGATAAATGAAGCGTGGACATCCTTCTCCGGTGGGTGACCAACAGGTCCAGGGGGGGGAGGCAGGCCTCAATGGCCAAAATGGTCGTTGGGGTTGAGCTGAAGCAGTTGGTTACCCATCTCATGACTTTGTTCCAGAGGACCGACATCTTGTGCATCGTGGCGAGTGTTGGTATTAGGAGGTCAGCTCCATACTTGAGGATAGGAAGGATGAGGCCCGTGGCAAGCCTTCGGCACATGTGGGGGGGCATTCCCATCCCAGGAGGGGCAAGCCTCCTGATGGCGGAAAAGGCCCGCGAGGCCATTGTGAGTCGTTTAGTGAAGTGTGTAGTTGTTTCCAGGGTGGGGGTGAACCAGTATCCCAGCCACCTCAAGGAGGAGGAAGGTGAAAAAACAGAGCCGTTCAGAGCTATTGGTTGATTGGAGATTGGAGACCTGTCCTTAGGCGTCCTCCAGTGTATCAGTTCCGTCTTGGGGATCGAAAAGGAAACTCCAATCCGTGCTGCCCTGCTTTGAAGCAAAGAAAAACAACACTGAAGATACCTAATATTCCCCCTATAAGAAGCAGTAGAAACCGTAATTGAAAAATCATCAACATAGGAAAAAATTACCGCTGGGGGTATAAAAACGTGCAATTCAGAAACATAAATCACAAATAACAAAGGAGAAACAGGTGACCCTTGGGGAGTCCCCACCTGGACGGGAGAAAAAACCCCCGGGGCCCCCTGAAACAACAGGCGACATGAGTGATCTGTAAGAAAGGATCGAACCCAGGCAACCAGGTACTTGGGAGTTCCTTTGGCTCTGAATTTAGCGGTGAGAAGACTAGATGAAACATTATCGAACCCTCCCTTTATGTCTAGAAACAAGGAGGAGGCTTTGTAGGAGGGGTCTTGCCTTGCCCTAACTTCTTGAGTGAGGGCAGCCGTGGCATCAAAGGTTGAGAGGCGGGCAAGCGAGCCACACTGATTGGGGTTCAGGAGTCCCACTTAGCGGGCGATGAGGGAGAGGCGGGTTGCTACTATCCTTTCCAGTATCTTGGAGAAGGTTTCAAGTAGAACAATAAACCGGAACGAGGCCGGGGTGGAGTAATCTGGTTTTCCTGGTTTGGGTAGGACCACCCCATTAGACATCTTAAGGCACCTCGTCTGGTGTCCGTATGCCAAGAGGGGGGCAAGGAGAGATGTGAGTATGTTGGGGTTGGTGGTGTCGACTTTCTTCCTGACCCCGTATGGGATTTGGTCTAGGCCCGGCGCTGAAGTGTTCGAGGATCTGCCAAGAGCTGATGAGATCACTTCGGGGGCTAGTGGTGGGTGTTCGGGGTCGAATCGTGGGTAGGCCACTGATTGTGTTGGTGGTTTTGGCGGCAAGAAGTGGTCTAGCAAGGCTTCGTTGATTTCGTCAGTGGAGTTAGCATCAGGCAGGTCAGGGAATCTGTCTTCATCTCTTCCCATGGCCGCCTTCATGGCTTTCCAGACCGACTGTGGTATTACTCTGGCCAGAAATTCTTTCCACAATTTGGATTGTGCCTTCTTAATTGCCTTGCAGTATCGGTTGCGGTGGGATCTCAGATCTTCTAAGGAGTGTTCTGTTGGGTCTTTCCTATGTTCCCTGGATGCTCGGTGGTGTGCTTGTCTCAGGTGGGTGATTGTCATGTCCAACCAGGGCTTCGAGTGGACGGAGACCCTCTTGGATGAGGTGGAGGATTTGATTAGTGTTGTGAGTGTAAGCAGGTGTCTTTCTAGCCAGTGGTCTAGATTGAGGTCGGTTGGGTTGGGGCGTGGTGGTGGAAAGGTCAGGCTTTGCAGTTTTTCTTCAGCAACTGTCCAGTCTGTCTTATCCCAGTATCGGGTTGGAGGAGGTGGTCTGATCAAGGGTGCCGTGAACATGATGGAAATGGGGAGGTGATTGAAACCTGTCGCTGGTCGGTTGGTAGACCAAGACTGTAGAGAACGAGTGAGGGGTGAGTTGATGAAGGCCAGGTCAATAACCCCGGGCCTAGTGTTGTGGTCAAATGGGAATCTGGCGTATGCACCAGGGGTGTTGTAGAGTTCAAAGCCATTCTCGTGCGCTTTCTCGAAGTACGGGCTGGAAGTTGAAAATTCATTCGAAGAAATGGTTCTAAGGGGATCTGATTGTGGGTGGTGGATGTTGAAGTCCCCCGCCATAAGCGTGGGGAAGGGGTGAAGGGGAAAGCATGCAGTTGGGTCAACTGTTCTGTTTCCAGAGCAAGTGCCCACCGTCGAGTACAGGTTATATGCCCTGAATTGTGAGTATTTGGAATCAAAAAGACCAAGGGGGGAATAAACATCAATAGCCATAAAATCAGGCGTGTTAAAAAACATAGGAAGTACAGCAAAAACATTTAAAAAATCCGCGTAAACGTAGGTAGCCACCTTGGGAGGTGTCCCTAGTTTAAATGGTGGAGCAAATGATTTAAAAGATGCAAAAGTGGGGAGCCTGTTGCGGTACACAGGGGGGGTCCTGCAACAGTATTATCTGTGGGGGGGCTTTCAGGGACTGAAAGCTATTAAACAATGAAAGAAACACATCCCAGCTTCCCAGGCAGTTATGTTGAACAAAGAAAAGTTGCTTAAGAGAGGGTGGGGGAGGAGGCCCTAAGGGCGAGGTGCAGGTAGAATCCTCCACCTTTATGCACCTGAAATGGGGTCTTCAGAAGAGAACGCATCAGCCCACGGGGGGGGGGCCGACTCGTCTGGGTACTGGGGCCTTGAACAGGTCCATTGGGAGGGTGCGGGAGGTTTTCTGGCGTGGGGTGTCCTCAACGCTGGTGTCGGTCTGTTTGCCTTTCCCCTTAGGAGTGGCGGGTCTTGAGTTGTACTCGTCTGTGTCCATCCCGTCTTCCTCTTGGGGTCGTGGCAGGTCGTCCCTTGCCATTGGCTTCGGTCAAGAGGGGCAGTCGTTGTTGGTTGCGGAGTGGTCCCCTGAACAGTTGGGGCATTTCAAGGGCGAGGTGAGGCAGCCGGCAGCTACAGCCCTCAGGTGTCCGTCTTTGGGGCATGTAGGGTTTGTGCATCGATGGGCTGAGCGCGGGTGTGAGCCAGAGCAGAGTGGGACGACTGAGTTGCTCTCCTTGCACAGGGGAGAGGGATGTCCAAATTTCCAGCACTTTCAGCACTGCATGTAGCGGTTCTTGGAGTGGCAGACGTCCACTTTGCGGGGCTTGGAGTATAGGTAGATGGTCCTTCCTATCTTCACAACGTCAGTAGGAGGAACCGATACAACAATAGAAGCAGAATTTTTAGTGGCCCTTATTTCGGGGTTTGGCTGGAGATATCTTGTAGAGAAGATCGTCACGCCTGTTGCGTTTAGGATAGAGTTTCCCAGCTCAGAGCGGAGTTCTTCTGGGTCCGACGGGAGGAAGGCGATGGGCAAGCCATGAATGGCTAGTTGGACTTCGTTGGGGGCCAGCCTAAACGGCCTGAACGGGTTCTCTCCAACTGGGAACGCTTTGTTGAACCTCGCGGCGAGTGCGTCATAGTACGGGGAGTAGGCAGTAGCGGGAGTCTGCAGGGAGTGGCTTGTAAGAGTGAGGGCCCCTCTGGCGTTGACCGAGGCGCTAAAGCATAGTGGGTGGGGGCAGTTTGCCTCCTTCAGTACTTGTGCTGCGATGTCGGGGGCTGTTGCAACTATTCTGAGTGCATCCTGGTGAGGGAGGGGAGTCTCTCGGGGCAAGAAGAACCTTCTGTCCGCTGCTGGGAGGGGAGGTGGCCCTCTAACTGAGGGGCCCGCACCTAACGACGCTGCGACTAGGGCTGCAGAAGAAGAGGCCTTGTCTCCACTCTTCGATTTTTTGGACTTCCTTCCATCAGGTTGTGCTTGTGGTGCGGCAGCCTGGGCATAGGTTGATGGTTTGGATTTGGCTTTGCTGAGAGCCTTGTTGAGTGACGGCTCTGGATGGCCAGGGGTGAACGAGTAGGCGCTGCACTTACCCTCGCGGAAGGCCTGGGCTTCCCACGATCACGGGTATTTAACTGCGTAAGCGTTGGGATCACCATACCACTTATCTGTGGCTGTGTCGTAGCGGGGGATATCTGAGTCAAAGACAGACATCGGGCTGGCTGCTGGAATGGGAAGCGGGGGCTGATTTTTTCCAGTTTGTTTTAGCTGCTTTGCTGGTTGGGGTTGACTTGCCACTGCGGTGGTCTTTGCTGACAGAGAGGCCGCTACTCTGGATGAGAGATCGGCCACTGTGGATTGAATAGAGGCTAGGGAGGGGCCCGTGGCTGGTTGGGTTTGTTGTGGGGGTGCTGTAATTTTGCTCTCTAGGGAGCCTATCCTGGCGTGGAGGGCGGCTATTCCTTCGAGTGCTGTCATGATTCGGGTGAGGATTGTGGCTTCTCCTGCTGTTAGGCTTCTGAGATCAGCGTCCCATAGCCTCGGGAATACGTCTCTATAGGTGGAGAGGTTGGAGGTGGTGTGGTTGTATATCTCTCTGAGGAGAGCGAGGTTGGGGTCGAGTGGGCCTACCGAGGAGGACCGTGTTGGATTCTGGGGGGGGGGAGGAGTGGATCTGGGCTGCTGGTGCCAGGGCTGGGGCAGTGGGGACTTGAGCAGCTCTTCCTGCATAGGGGTGGGAGTGGTCAGAGGTGCGGGATTCTGGGCGCGAGGCCCTACCAGTGTTGTGAGTCATAACAGAAGGTATGAGTCAAGTGAGGGGTGGTGTCGCTTATAGAGTGAAGCCTAAGAGAGAGGCAAAAATTGGTGTGTTGAGCTGGTTGCCACCCAAAAACTTGGAGTTTAGGGATGACCGAAAGCGGTAATTTTTCAAGCGAGAGGTGAATAGAGGGCGTGGAGCGTGGGGCAAGAGGGGTTATTATTATTATTATTATATCTCATTACGCTTCTGGAGCCGTAGCGGCTATGAAGCTAACTAACATACAAAAAGTACACCACGCAAGGGTGCCGGTCAGATATCCCGTCTCATATTGAAAGGTAGCAACGTTCGNAGAGGCCTTGTCTCCACTCTTCGATTTTTTGGACTTCCTTCCATCAGGTTGTGCTTGTGGTGCGGCAGCCTGGGCATAGGTTGATGGTTTGGATTTGGCTTTGCTGAGAGCCTTGTTGAGTGACGGCTCTGGATGGCCAGGGGTGAACGAGTAGGCGCTGCACTTACCCTCGCGGAAGGCCTGGGCTTCCCACGATCACGGGTATTTAACTGCGTAAGCGTTGGGATCACCATACCACTTATCTGTGGCTGTGTCGTAGCGGGGGATATCTGAGTCAAAGACAGACATCGGGCTGGCTGCTGGAATGGGAAGCGGGGGCTGATTTTTTCCAGTTTGTTTTAGCTGCTTTGCTGGTTGGGGTTGACTTGCCACTGCGGTGGTCTTTGCTGACAGAGAGGCCGCTACTCTGGATGAGAGATCGGCCACTGTGGATTGAATAGAGGCTAGGGAGGGGCCCGTGGCTGGTTGGGTTTGTTGTGGGGGTGCTGTAATTTTGCTCTCTAGGGAGCCTATCCTGGCGTGGAGGGCGGCTATTCCTTCGAGTGCTGTCATGATTCGGGTGAGGATTGTGGCTTCTCCTGCTGTTAGGCTTCTGAGATCAGCGTCCCATAGCCTCGGGAATACGTCTCTATAGGTGGAGAGGTTGGAGGTGGTGTGGTTGTATATCTCTCTGAGGAGAGCGAGGTTGGGGTCGAGTGGGCCTACCGAGGAGGACCGTGTTGGATTCTGGGGGGGGGGAGGAGTGGATCTGGGCTGCTGGTGCCAGGGCTGGGGCAGTGGGGACTTGAGCAGCTCTTCCTGCATAGGGGTGGGAGTGGTCAGAGGTGCGGGATTCTGGGCGCGAGGCCCTACCAGTGTTGTGAGTCATAACAGAAGGTATGAGTCAAGTGAGGGGTGGTGTCGCTTATAGAGTGAAGCCTAAGAGAGAGGCAAAAATTGGTGTGTTGAGCTGGTTGCCACCCAAAAACTTGGAGTTTAGGGATGACCGAAAGCGGTAATTTTTCAAGCGAGAGGTGAATAGAGGGCGTGGAGCGTGGGGCAAGAGGGGTTATTATTATTATTATTATATCTCATTACGCTTCTGGAGCCGTAGCGGCTATGAAGCTAACTAACATACAAAAAGTACACCACGCAAGGGTGCCGGTCAGATATCCCGTCTCATATTGAAAGGTAGCAACGTTCGATTGGGCCAGCTCATGAGCCATAATGACAAAAGGAAATCCTCCAAGCCGCCATATGCCTAACAAATATAGGAAACCAAAAATAATATCCCTAAACAGCCCCGTTCCTTCTCTCAGTTGCCGCTTGGTGTCCTTTGAGGCATGTGGGACATTCCTTAGAATTAGCCTGGTGACAGTCGCCACAGCTGACGCATTTGATGGTGGTATGCAAACATGCTTTTCGCTTGGTAGGACAATCTGATCTGCCGCAAGTGTGGAGGTGTGCTGCATGTTCCATGGAGCAGATGCTGCAATGTTGGGTGCCGGTACACTGAGCAGGGTGGTGGCCAAAGGCCAGGCATTTGGTGCATTGGGTGTCAGGACCAAAGGACAAGTAGCGTTGCACTTTGAACTGCTTCCCAAGAAGAAAGAGGCCTCTGCTGAGGGCTTTATCTGAGGAATCTTTGCAGGCAATAGTGAGGACCATAGCTGATGCTGCTTTATCCTGACGTTGGGCTGGAGTGGTGAGCCATCAAGGAGGGCGTGGGAGGTGGGTGCCTGGGTTGAATTCTTCAATCTCAGATTGAATAGTGGAAAAGGTGGAGGATGTAGGGACGCAATGGAGGATGACCTTGTGCCAGATTTCGTCTTTTCTAAGGCCAATGGCTGCAGGGATGGTGGCTCTAGTTGCTTCCTCAATGGCAGAATGATGCGCTTTGAGAACAGCGGTGGCAGGTGTGTTATCCTTGGTGAGGAGGAGGACATGGTGCTTGGTGGTGAATTCGATTCTTGCAATAAGAGGTTTCTTGATTGCATTGTTGATTGCATCGCGAATGGTGAGGGGGTTGGTGGTATCAGGTAGGATGGAGCCATCTCTTTCAATGACAATGGTACGGTCGCGTTTGGTCAAAACAGCTGGGGTTGAAGTTTTGGCTGGTGGAGTGGTAGAGGATATGACTGGGACTGCTTTGGTAGCTCTTGGGGCCCAGGTTTGTTGTTGTGGTGGGGCGGGCAAGGTGGTTTGTTGTGGTGGGGGGGGTTGTTGGTGGTGGAGTTGGTACTGCAGGTGTTCAACCTGAGAGGTGAGGTGCGCAACTTGGCCTTGAAGTGTATGGATGTCTGTAATATGGCGGTTTTGAACCATCAAGAGGTGTTTCTGCAGGGCCTGGAAGCCATCTTCAAGGTGTTGAGTGCGAAGTGAAATGCCAAGGTTGGTGTTGGCGATGCCTTCAACCAAAGGCCTTGGTGAAAACGTCGGGATGGAAGAATGATCTTCTGTAGAGGTGGTAGAGGCAGGGGCAGGCACAGTCTGTACTGGAGAGCCTGGTTCTTCCTCCATGCTTGTGTCCTCCGGCGATGCTGGGTGGGGAGGTGGGATGGGTGCGTTGAAGGGGGCTGCAAAGGGGTTTGCACCACCCCTCCCTCTGCCCCTACGTTTATCAGACATCACAGGGTTGGGAAATGGGACTCAATTGATAGAGGTGATAAAACACAAATGCGGGGCGATGATTTGTGGATGAAAAGTTGTTAAAGTGAAAGGGTGAAGCGGTGAGGAATGGTTGTCAACCAATGAGGTGGAAGCTCGGCAAGAAATTTGGTGTGGTTTTTTCTTTCGCTGTGGTTGTAACGGCAACGGAGTCTGGGCAAACGGGGTGGTCCTGCCTAAGCCAGGAAAGTCAGACTACTCTACCCCAGCCTCGTTCCGAATTATTGTCCTACTCGAAACCTTTTCCAAGATACTGGAAAGGATAGTGGCAACCCGCCTCTCACTCATAGCCCTGGAAGTGGGGCTTTTGAACCCGAACCAAAGCGGCTCTTTGGCCGGCCTCTCGACCTTTGATGCCACACCAGCCCTGACCCAAGAGGTCAAGGCAAGACAAGACCCCTCCTCCAAGGTTTCCTCCTTATTCCTAGATATTAAAGGTGGATTCGACAATATCTCCTCCAGCTGCTTAGTTGCCAAACTCAGGGCCAAAGGTTCACCCAAATACCTGGTAGCCTGGGTCAGATCTTTTCTTACAGACCGATCGTGCCGACTGATGTTCCCGGGAGCCCCTGGAGTGTTTTCTTCAGTTCCAGTGGGAACGCCTCAAGGGTCCCCTGTTTCTCCTTTGTTATTTGTGATTTATCTTTCTGAATTACATGGTTCTATACCCCGAGGGGTGATTTTTTCCTATGTTGATGATTTTTCAGTTACGCTTTCTACTGCTTCTTACAGGGTGAATATTAGGTATCTTCAATTTGTTTTTTCCTTACTTCAGAGCAGGGCAGTGAAGATTGGAGTTTCCTTTTCTATTCCCAAAACTGAACTGATCCACTGGAGGCCACCAAAAGACAGGTCCGAGGTCTCCAACCTTCCTATAGCATTAAACGGTGCGGTCTTTGCGCCTTCCTCCTCTTTAAGGTGGCTAGGATACTGGTTCACCCCCACCCTCGAGACAACCACCCATTTCATCAAACGCCTAACACTGGCCTCAGCGGCTTTTTCCGCTATCAGGAGGCTGTCACCTCCCGGGATCGGAATACCACCGTACATGTGCCGGAGACTCGCCATGGGCCTCATCCTTCCTATCCTCACGTATGGTGCTGACCTTCTAATACCTACGCTGGCCATGGCAGAAAAGATGTCGGTCCTGTGGAACAAGGTCATGAGATGGGTCACAAACTGCTTCAGCTCAACACCAACAACCATTCTGGCCATAGAAGCCTGCCTCCCGCCCCAGGATCTTCTGATCAAACACTGCAAGAGGATGGCGGCGCTACGGCTATCCTGCTCCTCTCCTGCCTACAACCCGGCATCAGCCAGGCTGCCCACGGACTTCCCCTCCTACATCTCCCACCTGGATAGGTCCGAACACCGGACCCTTCTAAGAGGAAGAAAACAAAACTACATCCCTCTGGGTTGGCGTCAGTACAAGGCAGAACAACCGATGAGGAGGCCCCTGCCTATCGACTCGATAGCTCACCTCCTGCTGCCTATAATGGGGCAGACCACATCCTTCCCACCTGCATACCCGGCCCTGGAACCAGGGCTCTCCATACTACCCCCCACCCCATCAAACTACAAAACGCTCAGGGCCTCTCTAAGGACAAGGCTCCTAGAGGACTGGACACATCAAGCCCCACCCCCCCGCTACTACCCATACAAGGCCACATTAAGGCCCCACGCCTTCATGCGGTTGGACCGTTTTACAGCAGAACGAATACACCAAGGAAGGGCTGGGGAAAGCTACCTAGCCGCTCACCACTCCTGGGAGGACCCCGACTCCTCCCCAACATGCACCTACTGCGAAGGAGAAGAAGAGACCTTCACTCACGCAATCCTCCAATCCTCAGCCAAAGCTGATAAAAGAGCACTCTACCTCCATGGAGTCTCGGACATTGGCCAAAGCTCACCTATCTGGTCCTCACTCCCCGCCGGCATAGGCCTAGCCAACTACATCCGCACCACGGGTACCAGATTCCCCCCGCCCATGCCGCCAATCAGGCAACTTTCAGCCCCACAGGAGGATCCCCCTCCCCGCGCTGCCCTGGTTTAAAGTTTTTATATAGTATTGATGAATTTTCCCTGCGAGATTGCGATGGAAGTTGGTTGATTTTCCTTACTGGTTTGTTTAGTCACCGTTTGAGGTGCTTGCGACGGATTTGTTGCTTTGTGGAGATTTGAGCCGCTGGTTTCTTTTGTTTGTTTGTTTGGAATTAAGGTTTTCTTTTTGCCATAGCTTACGCTGCATGCACGTTCTTGTACCTAACAAGTAATATATGATATAAAAATAAAAATAAAATAAAAATAAAAATAAAAAAAGAAATTAATCACCAGATGTACGGTGGGCCACACACGAGCCAATGTGAGCAGGGGACTTAGAAGCCAGTGCTTTGTTCAGGCCGTTCTTGACCATCTCGGTGTTGACGCCCACAGGAAGACGGGCCTTAACACCACGTTTCTCAATGCGGATCGTGACATGCTTCTCCCTCTCAGTGATCACGGGAGCAGGTGGTGGCGAAGGCCTCTTACGGCGCTACACCAAAGTGAAGGTCTCCCCTCTATTGGTCGAGGCGGCCTTCGTAGCCCATGATGGGCCAGGTGCCGGAATGTCGGACGGGCGAACTACCTCACGGGCAACATAGGCGGGTTTAAGCGTGTGGCCAGATCTATCGACGAGGCAGAGCTCAATGGCCTTCGCCAGTCCGGCGTGGGTTGCAAGGGGCGGAATAGCTGGACGGGCAGCAACAGCTGGAACGGCGGGTCGGGTAGCATTGGCAGGTAGGTTCGAAGCGATCGCCTTGCCCTCCTGGATCTTCAAGTCCTTCCTGCGAAGACCGTCAACAATGTCCTCCAGCCTGCCAATCTTCCGATCCTGACGCCGGGTATGCTCCTTCAGGCTACGGATCTCCTGGTATAGGTCCAGGACAACATTGGCCAGGCGCTGCATATCCTCCCCAACAGGAGCCAGCGACTCGTATTCACCTTCATCGAATATCCTGAGGGGCTCACGCCCAGTCTCAATCGCCGGTAGCTCCTTAGACGTTGACCCCCCCGCAGATGCTGGGGTAGCATGCCGGCTATCACTCAGCCCATCAACCTCCTAGGTGCGCCCCCCGCCCAACGCCATGGGCAGATCCGTGACGTTGTCCTCCTCATCACTCACCTCACCAACAGCTGGCACCGCCTGGCCGCACTGTATATCTTCCAAGCCCCGCAACATGTCTACCTCAACCGGGGTTAAAGTGGGTACCCTCTCCTCGGGCACAGCAGCCTCCGGAGCAACACACACAGAATCGGCCAAGGTGGACGGGAGAGGGGGCATAGAACCGTAGTCCATAGGCCCAACCAAAGCCAGCGAGTCCTCCTCTTGCGACTCCGGAGAAGTGTGACGGCTATCTCCAAGCCCAGTTCCTTCCGTAGTCTTCCCACCACCCAAGCCCATAGAGACATCCTTGGGGGCGGATTCGATAGGGTCGGCTTTAGCCTTCCCAGACAGGTATTTCTTGTGTCGACAGGACAGAGTAGGCACCGCGGAATCAGGGGGAGCATAAGACGCATACTGGGAGTTGTCCAGTTTGAAGCCCTGGTACAGAGCATGCTCCAATGACGGCAAGTCACCGCTGGGGCAAGAGGAGGAAGGCGAAGTCGTGACCGTACCGCCGTTGCGGGCCTGAGAAGTAGGACCACCATCCTGGTCACCAGTAACAAAGTGCTCGCCGATAAGGGAGCCAGTGCCCTGTGTGGCAGTAGACTGCAAGGGAACGAAGGAGGAGGACGCCTCAGGGGTATGGTAACGGACAAAAAGTCCGAAGGTGTTATCACGGATCACCCTACAATCGGTGTATCCGGAGCCGAGGAGGATGGAGTTGATAGCGATCTCCAACTCTGAAACAAGAGTAAGACTCAGGCGTTGAACCATCGGTACAAGAGAATCCCCAAACTCGGTAGAGGAGTTGGGACAGCCACCGCAGTGGGAAACGTTAACAGGCGTGCCTGAAGGCGGAAAACGATATGATGCCATGCTCATAGGGACCAGGCCGGGAGGATGGGCCTAGGCAAACATGGCCGCGGGCAGAGGAGGATAGCAAGGTGTGAAGACCCCAGGCTACAGTGCAAAAAGCACAAGAAACAACAGAAACTCAAGGTATTACTGGGCACAGCCTCGGATAACTCAACCTAAGTGAGAATACAGATGAATCCTGCACTATTCACGCAGTAACAAGATGAAAAGTGAGGTAAAAGTCTTTACCGAAGTAAAGTGAGGGGTATCGCGAGAACAAAGGGGTGGATGTGATTGGCTGTTGGGAAAGGTGTAGGAGGTATGGTTGCGTGGATTCTGGGGATTACGGTTCCGGCTGTGGTGTTTACATGTGGGCTGGTTCTGAGGGCTTTGGTATTTACCCGGCTTGTGGCATCAACTGGGTGGCGGATGATGAGCAAGAGGGTGATATTGTGTTGGGGGAAGGCTGTTGCTGTGGTAGGGTGTTGTGGGAGCGGCGTTATTGCGCCACAGCCTATGATGACCATTGGACGGCTTGGGCCAGGTATCGCGCCCGTTGATGTTACTTAAATTGTGTTTGGTTTTCTTTGGTGGGGGGGGGTTGAGGGACCGGGATTACTGGTTGGAATTGTTTCGTTTGTGGGGATGGGAGGCGGTTGGCTGATGGTGATGGTCATGGCATAACCTTATACCTATGAGGCCTGGGCTTAGTACTAGTGATTGTAGTTACTAGAATATAGTTAGAAAAAACCACACCAAATTTTTCGCCGAGCTTCCAGCTCGTTGGCCCACAACCAATTCTCACTACTTCTCCTACCACTTTTGAAGACTTTTCATCAACAAATCGTCTTCCATAATTTGTTTCCATCCACCTTTATCAACTGAGTTCATTGCCCATCCCCTCCGATGGCCCCCAGAGGCAGAGGAAGAGGCAGAGGTGCCACAAACCCCCTTGCCACCCCTTTCAACCCCAGCCCCCGCGCACAACAATACTCCTCACCAGCAGACACTGACATGGAGGAGGGTTCCCCCTCTCCTGTCCAGATTGTTGTCGATACCAGCAACCCTGCAGACATTGAGCCTGGCGAGCAACCTCTTTCTTTGGAATACCTTGATGGAGTCACTGATGCTCTCTTTGAGAGACAAAACGATGCCACCAAAAACATCAATCAAATGTCGCACCGCCTCCAAGCCCTTGAAGCCCGTATGTTGGTTGTCCAAGAACGCCACATCAAAGACAGTGAAGAACTTAAAGATCAAGTTACCACCCTTACCACACAGGTCACGGCCCTCCAGGCTCAGCTACAACAGCACCCTATCTACCCTACCACTACCCGCCTACCAGCACCCACACCACAGCAGACCTGGGCCCAGAAAGTGTCCAGAACGCTCCCTGTCAAGTCTACAACAGCTTCACAAGCTAAAACTGCGACCACTGCAGTTTTGACGAAAACCTGACCGTACAATTGTGATTGAAAGAGATGGAACCCCTCTTCCAGAAGACACCAACCACCATACCATCCGCGATGCTGTCAACACAGCAATCAAAAAGCAATGGATTTCCAACATAGATCTCACGCGCAACCACCACGGGCTCCTAATCATGAATGATAACATTCTTGCCTCCACTGTAATCAAAAGCCATCGCTTTGCAATTGAGGAAGCCATTGGAACTACCGTTCCTGCTGCCAATGGCCTCACAAAGGATGAAATCTGGCACAAGGTCATCATCCACAGCATTCCTACTACATCCACCTTCCCTACTGTGGAAGCTGAGGTTGAAACCTTCAACTCTGATACCCGCCTCCCCCGCCCTTCCTGGTGGCTCACCACTGATGCCCAACGCAAGGATAAAACAGCTTCTACCATGGTTCCTACCATTGCCGGCAAAGACCCAACAGACAAAGCCCTCAGCTGTTGCCTCTCACTCTTTGGACAGAAATTCAAAGTCCAACTATACCTCACCTTTGGTCCTGACACCCAATGCTCCAGATGCTTGGAATTCGGACACCACACTTCTCAATGCACCAAAACCCCCCGCTGCGCTATCTGCTCCCAGGAGCACCCAGCCCACCTTCACACTTGCGGAAGATCAGACAGCCCCACCAAGGGCAAACCGGGTCTACACACTACCATCCTCTGCCTCAATTGTGGCAACAATCACCTGGCAACCTCCAAGGAGTGTCCCACTTACCTTCACGCACACCAGGCAGCAGCTGATAGGCGGAACAGGGCAGCTTAGGTTTTGATTACTTGTATTTCCGTTGTTTGTTAGGCTTTAGGGGTGTAAGAGGATTTCCTTACTAAATTGTTGTTTGCGTTTTGGCGGCGGGTGCCCTGTGGAAAGTTGACACTATGATATAGGAGACGGGATTTTGGACGGCCATGTTTGTTGCCTTGAATATTTGTTTGTTAGTGCCGCTTCATAGCCTCTGGCTCCACAAGCGAGAAAATGATAAATAATAACAATAATACCACTTCTCAGTGGCTGTAACGTAGCGGGGGATGTCGGAGTGGAAATCAGACTCTGGGTTTGCTGTCGGGACAGGCGGGGCCATTGGGCTCTTCGCTCCTTGTTGCCTTTGTTTTCCTGATTGGGGTTGGCGGGCCACAGCTGCTGGCTTTTCTGTGAGGGAGGCGGGTACTCTGGATGAGAGATCAGCCACTGTGGCTTGAATTGTGGCTGGTGAGGGGCCTGCGTTGGGCGGGGCTTGATGTGGTGGGGCTTCGAGTTTACTTTCTATGGAGCCGATACTAGCATGCAGGGCTGCTATTCCTTCGTGTGCAGTCATTATTAGGGGAAGAATTGAGGCCTCTCCTGCTGTCAGCCTTCTGAGATCAGCGTCCCAGAGCCGTGGGAAAACATCTCTGTTGGTGACCACACCAAATCTTTCGCCAAGCCTCCGCCTCATTGGTCAACAACCAAATCTCACCGCTTCCCCATCCAGTTTAAAGACATTTTACAGACAAATCATCCTTTATTATTTGTTTTCCATCACCTCTATCAACTGAGTCACGCTTTATATCACCTTTGATGTCTGCCAGACGCAAAGGCAAAGGTAAGGGGGCTGCAAACCCTCTTGCACCCTCCTTTTCAGCCCTCTTCTTCCCAAAACCCCGCCTCGCCTGAGGATACTCAGATGGCTGAGGATACTCCATCACCTGTCCACACAGTCGGCGCTGCTGTCCACCTCTCAGAAGAGGCAGACACAGGATCAGACTCCCTCACCACTCATGTCATCCAACTCAGAAACGACCTCAACTCCATGATAGCCAGATACAAGGTTATACAAATCACCCATTCTGACTTGGAGAAACACATGCCGGTTGTCCAGGACCGCCACATCCGAGATACTGCAGAGTTGAAAGCCACGGTTACCAATCTCACCAACCAAGTTGTGCATCTCCAGTCCCAACAGCTCAAACAACAACCATCAACCACTCACCAATCCACCTTACCCCCACCTCCTACCACGCAAACCTGGGCCCAAAAGGCCTCTAGGGCCCTCCTAGTCAAACCTGCAACACCCCTACCAAAGAACACCAGCCCCTCATCTCTCCACACATAACGCGACCGTACGATTGTTGTTGAAAGAGATGGAACAACAGCGCCAGAAGACACCAACTGCCTTGCCATACGCGATGCTGTCAACACAGCTATCAAGAAACAACTGGTATCCAACATTGAATTTACCCCCAACCACAACGTCCTCCTTATTACAAAAGACAACAAACCTGCCTCTAGCATACCCAAAAACCACCGCTTTGCCATTGAGGAGGCTATCAGAGTCACCATACCTGCTGCTAACGGCCTCAGAACGGATGAGGTCTGGCAAAAGGTCATCATCCATGGCATTCCCACTACTGTTACCTTTCCTACGGTCCAAGCTGAGGTTGAAACCTTCAACCCAGGCACCCGCCTTCCCCGCCCTCCCAGGTGGCTCACAACTGAAGCCCAATATCAGAACAATTATTATTATTATTATTATATCTCATTACGCTTATGGAGCCGCAGGGGCTATGAAGCTAACTAACATACAAAAAGTACACCACGCAAGGGTGCCAGTCAGATATCCCGTCTCATATTGAAAGGTAGCAACGTTCGATTGGGCCAGCACATGAGCCATAATGACAAAAGGAAATCCTCCAAGCCGCCAGATGCCTAACAAATATAGGAAACCAGAAATAATAGCCCTAAACAGCCCTGTTCCTTCTCTCAGTTGCCGCTTGGTGTACTTTGAGGTATGTGGGACATTCCTTAGAATTAGCCTGGTGAGAGTCGCCACAGTTGACGCATTTGATAGTGGTATGAAAACATGCTTTGCCCTTGGTAGGACAATCTGATCTGCCGCAAGTGTGGAGGTGTGCTGGATGTTCCATGGAGCAGATGCTGCAATATTGGGTGCCGGTACACTGAGAAGGGTGGTGGCCAAAGGCCAGGCATTTGGTGCATTGGGTGTCAGGACCAAAGGACAAGTAGCGTTGCACTTTGAACTGCTTCCCAAGGAGTGAGAGGCCTCTGCTGAGGGCTTTATCTGTGGAGTCTTTGCCGGCAATAGTGAGGACCATAGCTGATGCTGCTTTATCCTGACGTTGGGCTGGGGTGGTGAGCCATCTAGGAGGGCGTGGGAGGTGGGTGCCTGGGTTGAATTCTTCAATCTCAGATTGAATAGTGGAAAAGGTGGAGGATGTGGGGACGCCATGGAGGATGACCTTGTGCCAGATTTCGTCTTTTCTGAGGCCAATGGCTGCAGGGATGGTGGCTCTAGTTGCTTCCTCAATGGCAGAACGATGCGCTTTGAGGACAGAGGTAGCAGGTGTGTTATCCTTGGTGAGGAGGAGGACATGGTGGTTGGTGGTGAATTCGATTCTTGCAATAAGAGGTTTCTTGATTGCATTGTTGATTGCATCGCGAATGGTGAGGGGGTTGGTGGTATCAGGTAGGATAGAGCCATCTCTTTCAATGACAATGGTACGGTCGCGTTTGGTCAAAACAGCTGGGGTTGAAGTTTTGGCTGGTGGAATGGTAGAGGATTTGACTGGGACTGCTCTGGTAGCTCTTTGGGCCCAGGTTTGTTGTTGTGGGGGGGCGGGCAAGGTGGTTTGTTGTGGTGGGGGGGGTTGTTGGTGGTGGAGTTGGTACTGCAGGTGTTCAACCTGAGAGGTGAGGTGCGCAACTTGGCCTTGAAGTGTTTGGATGTCTGTAATATGGCGATTTTGAACCATTATGAGGTGTTTCTGCAGGGCCTGGAAGCCATCTTCAAGGTGTTGAGTGCGAAGTGAAATGCCAAGGTTGGTGTTGGAAATGCCTTCAGCCAAAGGCCTTGGTGCATATGTAGGGATGGAAGGATGATCTTCTGTAGAGGTGGTAGAGGCGGGAGCAGGCACAGTCTGGACTGGAGAGCCTGGTTCTTCCTCCATGCGTGTGTCCTCAGGCGAGGCTGGGTTGGGAGGTGGGATGGGTGGGTTGAAGGGGGCTGCAAAGGGGTTTGCACCACCCCTCCCTCTGCCCCTACGTCTATTAGACATCAGAGGGTTGGGAAATGGGACTCAGTTGATAAAGGTGATAAAACACAAATGAGGGGGGATGATTTGTGGATGAAAAGTCTTTAAAGTGAAAGGGTGAAGGGGTGAGGAATGGTTGTCAACCAATGAGGTGGAAGCTAGGCAAGAAATTTGGTGTGGTTTTTTCTTTCGCTGTGGTTGTAACGGCAACGGAGTCTTAATGTCAGAATAAGGCAGCATCAGCCATGGTTCTCACCATTGCCAGCAAAGACTCTACAGACAAAGCCCTCAGCAGAGGCCTCTCACTCTTTGGCAGGAAGCTCAAAGTGCAGCGTTATCTCTCCTTTGGCCCTGACACCCAATGCACCAGATGCCTTGAATTCGGTCATCATCCTTCTCAATGCACCAAAACCCCTCACTGTGCTATCGGTTCTCAGGAACACCCAGCCCACCTCCACACTTGCGGCAGATCAGACTGTCCTACCAAAGGCAAGCCCTGCCTCCATACTACTATCCTTTGCCTCAACTGTGGCAACAATCACCTGGCCACCTCCAAGGAGTGCCCCACCTACCTTCACGCACACCAGGCAGCAACTGAAAGGAGGAACAGGGCAGCTTAGGTTTCAACCGCTTGTATTTCCTTTGTTTGTTAGGCTTTAGGCAGATAGGAGGATTTCCTTACTTGTTGCTGTTGTTTGTGCTTTGGCCGTGGGTGCCCATACAAAAGTTGACACTACCATTTAGGAGATGGGATTTCTGGACGGGAAAGTTTGTTGCCTTGATAAGTTATTACTTCTTTTTTTTATTTTTTTATTTTTTTTAAATCATATATCGCTTGTTAGGTACAAGAACATGCATGCAGCGTAAGCTAGGGCAAAAAGAAAACCTTAATTCCAAACAAATGAACAAATGAAACCATCGGCTCAAGTCTCCAAAACGACAAATCCGTCGCAAGCACCTCAAACGGTGACCACTCAAAGTAGTAAAGAAAAATTAACAAACTTCCTGCATAAAACACAAAAAAAATTCATCAACAGTAAAGTCAAGCTCAATTTAGGGCAGCAGGGGGAGGAGGGTCCTCCCGTGGAGGAGAGAGCGGCCTAATCGGCGGCATGGGGGGCGGGAATCCGGTACCAGTAGTGCGGATGTAGTTGGCGAGGCCAATGATGGCTGGTAGTGAGGACCAAATTGGTGAGCCTTGGCCGATGTCGGAAACCCCAAGGAGGTAGAGCCTCCTTTTATCAGCTTTAGCCGAGCATTGAAGTTTTGCGTAGTTGAACGTCTCATCGTCTTCCTCGCAGAAGGTGCACAGGGTGGAGGACTGGGGGTCGTCCCTGGAGTGGTGGGCGGCCAGGTAGCTTTTCCAGGCCCTGCCTTGGTGGATGCGTCCCGCTGTAAAGCGGTCGAGGCCCATAAAGGCGCGTGGCTTTAGCATGGCCTTGTATGGGTAGTAGAGAGGGGGAGGGGCCAGGTGGATGCAGTCTTCTAGGAGCTTGTTCCGCAGTGAGGCCTTGAGAGCTATGTAGTTCGTTATGGTGGGAGGTAGCGGAGTCAGTCCTGGCTCCAGGGCTGGGTAGGCGGGTGGGAATGTTGTGGTGTTTCTCATAGCCGGTAGCACGAGGTGCGCCAGTGAGTCGATAGGCAGGTGTCTCCTCATGGGCTGTCCAGCCTTATACTGGCGCCAGCCGAGAGCGATGTAGTTCTGGGTTCTTCCCCCGCGCAGCTCTCTGTGCACGAGTCTGTCCGGGTGGGTGGTGTAAGAGGGGAAATCTGGAGGGAGCCTAGCTGCCGCTGGGTTGTAGGCAGGGGAGGAGGAGGCTAAACGAAGCGCGGACATCCTTCTCCGGTGGGTGACCAACAGGTCCAGGGGGGGGAGGCAGGCCTCCATGGCCAAAATGGTCGTTGGGGTGGAGCTGAAGCAGTTGGTTACCCATCTCATGACTTTGTTCCCGAGGACCGACATCTTGTCCATCGTGGCGAGTGTTGGTATTAGGAGGTCAGCTCCATACGTGAGGATAGGAAGGATGAGGCCCATGGCAAGCCTTCGGCACATGTGGGGGGGCATTCCAATCCCCGGAGGCGCAAGCCTCCTGATGGCGGAAAAGGCCCACGAGGCCATTGTGAGTCGTTTAGTGAAGTGTGTAGTTGTTTCCAGGGTGGGGGTGAACCAGTATCCCAGCCACCGCAAGGAGGAGGAAGGTGAAAAAACAGAGCCGTTCAGAGCTATTGGTTGGCTGGAGATTGGAGACCTGTCCTTAGGCGTCCTCCAGTGTATCAGTTCCATCTTGGGGATCGAAAAGGAAACTCCAATCCGTGCTGCCCTGCTCTGAAGCAAAGAAAAACAATACTGAAGATACCTAATATTCCCCCTATAAGAAGCAGTAGAAACCGTAATTGAAAAATCATCAACATAGGAAAAAATCACCCCTTGGGGTATAGAAACATGCAATTCAGAAACATAAGTCACAAATAACAAAGGAGAAACAGGTGACCCTTGGGGAGTCCACACCTGAACGGGAGAAAAAGCCCCAGGAGCCCCCTGAAACAACAAGTGACATGAGCGATCTGTAAGAAAGGATCGAACCCAGGCAACCAGGTACTTGGGAGTTCCTTTGGCTCTGAGTTTAGCGGTGAGAAGACTAGATGAAACATTATCGAACCCTCCATTTATGTCTAGAAACAAGGAGGAGGCTTTGTAGGAGGGGTCTTGCCTTGCCCTAACTTCTTGAGTGAGGGCAGCCGTAGCATCAAATGTAGAGAGGCCGGCGAGCGAGCCACACTGATTGGGGTTCTGGAGCCCCACTTCGCAGGCGATGAGGGAGAGGCGGGTTGCTACTATCCTTTCCAGTATCATCGCGAAGGTTTCAAGTAGAACAAGAATCCGGAACGAGGCCGGGGTGGAGTAGTCTGGTTTTCCTGGTTTGGGTAGGACCACCCCGTTAGACATCTTGAGGCACCTCGGGTGGTGTCCGTATGCCAGGAGGGGGGCAGGGAGAGATGTGAGTATGTTGGGGTTGGTGGTGTGAACTTTCTTCCAGACCCCGTATGGGATTTGGTCTGGGCCCGGCGCTGAAGTGTTCGAGGATCTGCCAAGAGCTGATGAGATCTCTTCGGGGGCTAGTGGTGGGTGTTCGGGGTCGAATCGTGGGTAGGCCACTGATTGCGTTGGTGGTTTTGGCGGGAAGAAGTGGTCTGGCACGGCTTCGTTGATTTCGTCAGGGGAGTTTGCGTCCGCCAGGTCGCGGTATCTGTCTTCATCTCTTCCCATGGCCGCCTTCTTGGCTTTCCAGACCGCCTGTGGTGTTACTCTGGCCAGAAATTCTTTTCAGTATTTGGATTTGGCGTTCTTAATTGCCTTGAAGTATCGGTTGCGGTGGGATCTCAGATCTTCTAAGGATTGTTCTGTTGGGTCTTGCCTATGTTCCCTCGATGCTCGGTGGTGTGCTGGTCTCAGGTGGGTGATTGTCATGTCCCACCAGGGCTTCGAGTGGACGGAGACCCTCTTGGATGGGGTGCAGGATTTGATTAGTGTTGTGAGTGTAAGCAGGTGTCTTTCTAGCCAGTTGTCTAGATCGAGGTCGGTAGGGTTGGGGCGTGGTGGTGGAAACGTCATGCTTTTCAGTTTTTCTTTAGCAACTATCCAGTCTGTCTTATCCCAGTATGGGGTTGGAGGAGGTGGTCTGATCAAGGGTGCCATGAACATGATGGAAATCGGGAGGTGATCGGAACCCGTCGCTGGTAGGTTGGTCGACCAAGCCTGTAGAGAATGAGTGAGGGGTGAGTTGATGAAGGCCAGGTCAATAATCCCGGGCCTAGTGTTGTGGTCAAATGGGAATCTGGTGTATGCACCAGGGGTGTTGTAGAGTTCAAAGCCATTCTCGTGCGCTTTCTCGAAGTACGGGCTGGAAGTTGAAAATTCATTCGAAGAAATGGTTCTAAGGGGATCTGATTGTGGGTGGTGGATGTCGAAGTTCCCCGCCACAAGCGTGGGGAGGGGGTGTAGGGGAAAGCATGTAGCCGGGTCAACAGTTCTGTTTCCAGAGGAAGTGCCCACCGTCGAGTACAGGTTGTATGCCGTGAATTGTGAGTATTTGGAATCAAAAAGACCAAGGGGGGAATAAACATCAATAGCCATAAAATCAGGCGTGTTAAAAAACATAGGAAGTACAGCAAACACATTTAAAAAATCCACGTAAACGTAGGTAGCCACCTTGGGAGGTGTCCCTTGTTTAAATGGTGGAGCAAATGATTTAAAAGATGCAAAAGTGGGGAGCCTGTTGTGGTACACAGGGGGGTCCTGCAACAGTATTATCTGTGGGGGGGCTTTCAGGGACTGAAAGCTATTAAACAATGAAAGAAACACATCCCAGCTTCCCAGGCAGTTATGTTGAACAAAGAAAAGTTGCTTAAGAGAGGGTGGGGGAGGTGGCCCTATGGGCGAGGTGCAGGTAGAGTCCTCCACCTTTATGCACCTGAAATGGGGTCTTCACAAGAGAACGCAGCAGCCCACGGGGGGGGGGGGCCGACTCGTCTGGGTACTGGGGCCTTGAACAGGTCCATTGGGAGGGTGCGGGAGGTTTTGTGGCGTGGGGTCTCCACAACGCTGGTGTCGGTCTGTTTGCCTTTCCCGTTAGGAGTGGCGGGTCTTGAGTTGTCCTCGCCTGTGTCCATCCCTTCTTCCTCTTGGGGTGGTGGCAGGTCGTCCCTTGCCATTGGCTTGGGTCGGGAGGGGCAGTCGTTGTTGGTTGCAGAGTCGTCCCCTGAACAGTTGGGGCATTTCAAGCGCGAGGTGAGGCAGCAGGCAGCTACAGCCTTCAGCAGTCCGTCTTTGGGGCATGCAGGGTTTGTGCATCGATGGGCTGAGCGGGGGTGTGAGCCAGAGCAGAGTGGGCAGACTGAGTTGCTCTCCTTGCACATGGGAGAGGGATGTCCAAATTTCCAGCACTTTCGGCACTGCATGTAGCCGTTCTTGGAGTGGCAGACGTCCACTTTGCGGGGCTCGGAGTACAGGTAGATGGTCCTTCCTATCTTCACAACGTCAGTAGCAGGAACCGATACAACAATAGAAGTAGAATTTTTAGTGGCCCTTATTTCGGGGTTTGGCTGGAGATATCTTGCAGAGAAGAGCGTCATGCCTGTTGCGTTTAGGATAGAGTTTCCCAGCTCTGAGCGGAGTTCTTCTGGGTCCGACGGGAGGAAGGCGATGGGCAAGCCATGAATGGCTAGTTGGACTTCGTTGGGGGCCGGCCTAAATGGCCTGAACGGGTTCTCTCCAACTGGGAACGCTTTGTTGAACCTCGCGGCGTGTGCGTCATAGTACGGGGAGTAGGCAGTGGCGGGAGTCTGCAGGGAGCGGCTTGTAAGAGTGAGGGCCCCTCTGGCGTTGACCGAGGTGCTAAAGCATAGTGGGTGGGGGCAGTTTGCCTCCTTCAGTACTTGTGCTGCGATGTGGGGGGCTGTTGCAACTATTCTGACTGCATCCTGGTGAGGGAGGGGAGTCTCTCAGGGCGAGAAGAACCTTCTGTCCGTTGCTGGGAGGGGGGGTGGCCCTCTAACTGCGGGGCCCGCACCTGACGACGCTGCGACTTGGGCTGCTGAAGCAGAGGCCTTGTCTCCGCTCTTCGATTTTTTGGACTTCCTTCCATCAGGTTGTGCTTGTTGTGCGGCAGCCTGGGCATAGGTTGATGGTTTGGATTTGGCTTTGCTGAGAGCCTTGTTGAGTGACGGCTCTAGGTGGCCGGGGGTGAACGAGTAGGCGATGTACTTACCCTCGCGGAAGGCCTGGGCTTCCCAGGATCGCGGGTATTTAATTGCGTAAGCGTTGGGATCACTATACCACTTATCTGTGGCTGTGTCGTAGCGGGGGATATCTGAGTCAAAGTCAGACATCGGGCTGGCTGCTGGAATGGGCAGCGGGGGCTGATTCTTTCCGGTTTGTTTTAGCTGCTTTGCTGGTTGGGGTTGACTTGCCACTGCGGTAGTCTTTGCTGAGAGGGAGGCCGCTACTCTGGATAAGAGATCGGCCACTGTGGATTGAATAGAGGCTAGGGAGGGGCCCGTGGCTGGTTGGGTTTGTTGTGGGGGCGCTGTAATTTTGCTCTCTAGGGAGCCTATCCTGGCGTGGAGGGCTGCTATTCCTTCGATCGCTGTCATGATTAGGGGGAGGATTGTGGCTTCTCCTGCTGTTCGGCTTTTGAGATCAGCGTCCCATAGCCTCGGGAATACGTCTCTATTGGTGGAGAGGTTGGAGGTGGTGTGGTTGTACATCTCTCTGAGGAGAGGGAGGTTGGGGTCGAGTGGGCCTACCGAGGAGGACCGTGTTGGATTCTGGGGGGGGGAGGAGTGGATCTGGGCTGCTGGTGCCAGGGCTGGGGCAGTGGGGACTTGAGCAGCTCTTCCTGCATAGGGGTGGGAGTGGTCAGAG
>JACCEG010000514.1:0-92739 GCA_014065205.1 Tuber brumale
TTTTACCACGTCTCTCATGTAGTCCCTTGTTCTACGAGAGATAGTGTCACTTAGTGGATGGGATACCACCGCTTAAGCCGACCGTGAGGAGAAGAGAGATCGACCCGGGGGCCTGTTGCAAAGCTCTCGCGTACCGCAAACCGTGTTCCCAGCCGTCTGAAGCATGGGAAGCGAGCGGTCACCGACCGTGTGGAGGGGCCTCGCTAAGCGAGGAGAGATGCGAGAACGGGCAGCAGAAAGCAGTACCGGAACTCAGAGGAAGGAAAGCCCGACGCGTGAAAAAAGCGAAGAAAGGCAGTGAGGGGGGGATGGCCGTCACTCCTAGGCCAAAGCCATCGTGGGAGGAGAGGGGGGGGTGGAAGGTGGTTCGTGAAGATCAAGCCCGGAGGGTTGATTTCAATCGCCGGGTGTGTAGAGGAGACGGAGGATGGCCTATCTACTCGGACCTAATGTCCTTCTTATATAGTTGCCCTTCACGCCCTTGTGACTCATCCTTTAAGTCACACGCCACATATGACTCACAACTGTGAGTCATACCCAAAACATCATAAACTAATCATATGACCGAAGTGGTCACATGCGCGAAACCCATGACCTCTAAATGAGGTCATGTGCGAAACATAACATACCTATGACTCATAACTATGAGTCATGTGAAAACCTTTCCTTGCTAAGCCACATTCGTGACACCTAGGTCAGTTCATTGGCACCAACGGTGACGGCAATTGGGTATTCAGTATCCTGATGGAGCTGGAATCGAAATTGGAACCCCCTTCGGCTGGTGTGTATTGGGCACCGACCACGATGGGGAGCGGGTAGTCCGTGTGCAACTACGGGTGTCGAAACTCAAAAGGATCAAAGCGGCGCGAAGCAAGTCTCTCCTTTCAGGATGAACGCAAGTAGGCTCTAAGGGAAGCCACCCCACTAGGGACTTACGAGCTCGAACACAAGAATCAATATATGGAGAGTCTTGATCGAAAGAGAGGATATTTAACATGCCCACATGGCCCAGGAACCAACAGTACGAAGTTCCTCGAGTCACCTGGTGGTTGCCTGCTTCCTGTGTGCAAGCCAGTTACTATACCGAAGAAGTTGGGATATAGCAAAGCAAGATCTACCTGATAACAATACATGACAGGAGGACAACCGACGCGGGCCGTTCTACCTACCATACGAGTCTGAGTCGTATTATACATATGTACTATCTTGCCTTCTGGCCAGAGTGTGGGATAGGGATGTACCGCTTTGGTGCGCAAGGCCCCTCTACGGGAGCTGGACTGATAACCAAAATCCTAAGGGAAAGGACTCGGTAAAAGCGGGAACCCCACACCAGGGGAGTAAAATTTCTAATAACCGCCCTAAAGTCTACTATAAGCCTAGGTCTACTATATCGGGAGAGGGCATCCAGCCTAAAAAGTAGTCGTGCACAATAAGCGTATCGGTGAAACGCCGCTTAAGTATGTAGACCCAGATTGTTAGAGCTAAAGAATTAAAAGTTTGTCTGAGGAGACCTCAATGGTCGAAACTACGCGGGCGTAGTAACAAACATTTTGTTACCTACACTCCCACCAAGATGCCTAAACGAAAAAACCAAGAAAGTCTCATCCGCGCCAAGTGCATGGAGCTAGGCACTCCCAAACCAAAATGATACAACTGTCCGCAGGGGATCGCTTACCTCCATATACATGATAAGCGATACATAGTCAAAGTCTTATTAGACTCGGGATCCAACGTGTTCCTTATTAACAAGGACCTAGTGGAAGACCTTCGCGTTCCCTCTATAGAACACGACAATGCAGTTGATATCTTAGGCGTTGATGGATCATCAGCCGCCTCTGGAGGGAAGTGTTACACTCTCCCTATAAACTTGGAAATAGGAAAAAATCGACATATTTCAAAAGTGTCGTCTGAAGTGGCTAAAGCAGGTCACTATGGAATGATAATCCGTTTTGGTTGGTGGCATCGTGAACACCCAGTGTCTCACATAGAAGATGCAGAAAATTGGATATTCCCCGCAAAATGTTGCGAAAACTGCGTGGAAGAAGATGAAGGAATAGCGGATATGTTTGAATACGACGAATCCGTCGCTTGGGACCCTAATGCCTGCCGTGTCGGAAGAATCGGAGCCATCGAAAATACGGTGGAACTCGCAGCATTACCGCAAGAATACTGGAATTACAAACATTTGTTTGAAGCGAAGACTGCAGAAAAACTAGCTCCAAGACGAACATTCAATCACGAACTCAAACTGATTCTAGGATCAACTCCCCCATGGGGGCCCATATATCCACTGTCCAAAAAACAGCTAAAGGCTTTACGAGAATACTTGGAAACAATGAGCAAACAAGGAAAAATCACCTGTAGCCAATCACTAGCAGGCGCACCTATATTATTCGTACCTAAACCCGCTGGTAGATTACGCCTAGTGGTGGATTATCGAAATCTGAATAAGATTACTATCCTCAACAAACATCCCCTGCCACTAATATCCGAACTCCGAGATACAGTAGCCGGTGCAAAGATCTTCACCAAGTTAGACCTTAATGACGGCTACCACCTGATTAGAATAAAAGAAGTGGACGAGTGGAAGACAGTGTTCCATACCAGATACGGACACTACGAATATAAGGTTATGCCTTTTGGATTAGTTAACACTCCGGCAACCTTCCAAGATATGATGAACCAAGTTCTACAGGAATACTTGGACGTCGGAGTTGTGTGTTACCTTGATGATATTCTCATCTACTCAAAGGATGAAAAGGAACACGTCGAAGCTGTTAAGAAAGTTTTACAAAGTCTATTGGACTTTCAATTAGCAATATCGCTAAAGAAATTGACTTTCCATGCCACGCAGGTGAAATTCCTCGGCTATATGGTGGCGGTAGATGGGGTGTCTATGAGTACCCGAAAGGCGGAATCCATAATGGTCTGCAAGGCACCTAAGTTGGTTAGAGAAGTACAAGTCTTTATGGGGTTTGCTAACTTCTACGGACGATTTATCAAAAACTTCTCCCCTATTTGCAAGCCAATAACCGAAACGTTATAAGGAAATCCTAAGCATTTTAAAT
Organism: Tuber brumale; assembly: GCA_014065205.1. NCBI lineage: Eukaryota > Fungi > Ascomycota > Pezizomycetes > Pezizales > Tuberaceae > Tuber > Tuber brumale. The sequence goes on from JACCEG010000514.1 coordinate 3,069, forward strand.
GGGGAATTGAACAGGACACTGCTTTCGAAGAGCTAAAGCACCGATTCACCACAGCCCCCATACTCCACCATCTTTTCCCAGAAAGAGAAACAGGGGTAGAAACGGACGCCAGTGATTTTGCACTCAGCTGCGTCCTTTCTCAATACTTTGAGAAAAGATTACATCCAGTAGTGTTCCATTCCTGAAAATTAAACTCGGCGGAGCGCAATTATGAGATCCACGATAAAGAACTTCTCGCGATCCTGGAAGCCTTTAAAGAATGGATATACTACTTAATTGGAACGGAGAAACCCATCACAGTCTTTACCGACCATCAGAACCTACAATACTTCCTCACCTCAAAAGTCTGTAGTGGCCGTCAGATTCGATGGGCTCATAAGTTGGTAGAATACAATTTTCTTCTTGTATACCGACCAGGTACAAAGGGCGGAAAGCCTGATGCATTAAGCATATGGCTGGAGTACCGTCCTGAGGAGGGAACTGCGCATCGCGAACAGAAAATTTTGTAAGAAGAAAATTTCTTGGTATCGCTAGTAGCGAGGGTAGGCGATAAAGGAGAGGACTGGGATGGAGATAAGAATTTGGAGTTGGAACCTCGAAGAGGTGGAACGGAACCTGTTATTAGGGTCAAGAGATTGAGCAAAAAGGCATACTTGGCAACAAAGGACTCATGAATGGCGGGAGGGCATGACCTGTACGCCATAGCAGATGACATTGTCCCGAAATATGGACAAGTGTTAATAAGGACGGGTATAGCTGTGGGGCTACCCGAAGGAACGTACGGAAGAGTTGCCCCAAGAAGTCGACTAGCGGTACGAAGCGGAATCTCTACCGGCGCGGGAGTAATCGATGCAGATTACAGAGGCGAACTCAAAGTGGCACTTTTCAACCATAAAAATGTGGATTGCCAAATAAGAATGGGCGATCGCATAGCCCAACTAGTGGTAGAAAAGGTCAACACCGCGGACATGATGGAAGTCGACAACTTGGAAGAAACAGAGCGAGACACTGCGGGATTCAGAAGTGCCGATATAGCGATAAGATCCTTGATCGTCAAGGAACAGGAACCTAGCATGAGCTACCTACAGGCATCGGCTAAAGACAACGAATATTGGTACGATATTTCAGAAGTACCCGAAAAAGTTCTGTTATCAAATGCTATTATCCTGCAAAAAGGTATGAAGTAGTTCCATCCTGAATTCCTAAGCGAGATACCGGCAGCTATCGGGACAGATGCAGTTGGGAGGCAATGGAGGGAAGGCCTCATTAGGTTACGAGATGAAGCAAAGGATTTTCCCAAAGACTGGACCTTAACCGACGATCTATTGTATTATAAGCAAAGACTATTTGTACCAAACAGTCAGGGGCTATATACCAAGATTGCAGAAGGATGTCACGATGCAAAGGTTGCAGGACATTTCGGGCAAGAAAAAACTTTGGAAATAATCATGAGAGACTTCTACTGGAAAGGACTTGCGGCATAGGTCAATGACTACGTACGATCCTGTGATGAATGCCAACATAACAAATTGCCTAGACATGCTAAGTACGGATTACTGCAACCCTTGTAAATACCCTACGCAGCATGGGCATCTATCTCGGTGGACTTCATCACGCAACTACCAGAGTCACAAGGGTGTACTCAAATAATGGTAGTAGTCGATCGGTTCACAAAGATAGCACATTTCATCGGACTTCTGACCTCGGCTACAGCCAAGGATGTCGCAAACCTATTCCTGAAAGAAGTATGGAGGCTGCACGGCCCACCAACCGAAATCGTCTCGGACATGGACTCAAAGTTTGCTGGAGAATTTTGCGAATCCCTTTGCAAGGCGCTGGAAATTCAGCGAAGAATGTCAATGGCATACCACCCTCAGACTGATGGACAAACTGAACGTACCAACCAAGTGCAGGAAGGTTACCTTCGAAGTTTTGTCAATTACGATCAGGATAATTGGTATCAGCTACTACCGCTAGCTGAACATGCCTATAAGAACTCCACAACCAACGCTCCGGGGATGTCACCATTCTATGCGAACTACGGATTCCATCCACAGACAGAGTGGATGAAGGAGCGTGAAGGTCAAAATCCAGGAGCTACACTTTATGCAAACTGGATTAAGACAATACATGAACAAGCGAGAGGGTCGCTAGAAACGACACGAGAAGGGATGTCAAAATATTAGGACCGAAAAGCTCGACAACAGCCGGACTTCAAGATCGGGGACCAAGTAATGTTGAATGCAAAAAACATGCGCACCCGACGGAAATCCAAGAAGCTAAGTCCAAAGCTATACCGCCCCTTCCAAATTATGGAAAAACATGGCTACACAGCGTTTAAGCTCAACATATCCGATCGATGGAACATTCATCCCGTATTCCTTGTTGCACTATTGGAACCCTACCACCAGTCATCTTATGACAATCGCCAACAACCCCCTGGAGAACCGGAGGACATTGACAGCGATCTGCAATGGGAGGTTAAAAAAAGTCGCAAGAAGCGAGATTCGTTCTTACAGGAAACGAGTACGCGGCCGCTCTCAAGAGAAGCGGGAATTGTGGTACTTCGTTAAATGGCAAGGGTGTTCAGAAGATGAGAACACATGGGAGCCTGCCACCAGTATGGAAAATGTGGAGAAAGTGGTGGAGCATTTTCATAATGAAAATCCGGACATGCCAGAAAGGGCAGAAGTAAGATATTGAGGAAAAGGTTTTCCTACCCTGGCCAAGTAAACATGGAATGTTTTTTACCCGGACCACATTGAGTCTTAAAATGTATTTAGAAAGAAATTATAAAATGCTTATAAAGGCATTCGAGGCGAAGCCTGGAAGGAGGGAGCTCATGTTAGGCATATGGAAATGCAAGACATGTGCACAGACCCACGGTAGGGTAACTGCGCACAGACCCTCAATTTACCAGAGTGCCAACACCCCCCTGCGGCCCCCTTATGGGACACGGACGTCATTAGCGAGATTTCAGGAGTTGCGTACCATAACTAAAATGTCACATCAATGAAGCCCACTTCATAACACCATATACGTTGCCGCCGTCCGTCCGACCGCATGCTGTTCACAGGATATATGAGAGGGGGCCTTTGGCGACATCTGGGAAGTGGAACAGAGGAAGCCAGTCAGAGGCGCATTGAGATAGTAGGCTTCGAAGTTGGGCTTCCTAAACTATGGGCCGTAGGTGACGGGACGTTTTTGGAGAAATACTCTAGGAGGATATCCAAGTAGTGAAAGCTATTAGGGGTATACCAAATCCACCCATACCCTTCTGAGATCAGCTGTAGGTTAGTTGGTCCTAGTAATAGGACCCCTCTACGGAGGCTGGCGGACCAAGGGGAAGCATGCTCAGAATGGAAGACCTAGATAAGTCGGAGACCCTTAAGACGCTGACACGTCAGGCTCGGACTTGTGATTGGCACTAGATGGCCCGGCATGAACCTGATCACTTTATGACTGAAGAGATGACTGGACAATTGTCAACAAGACTAAAGTCATTTAAAAGTCTATGCGGACATCTAAGTTGGAGCCGGCTGGTTGGTATAACAAATAGCGCTGTCATCTCAAAGGAGGAATACTATTCCGAGTCCGCGAAAGGGTGTGATAAGTTTCAGGGTCCGACGGTGTTCACACTCATAAGATTCTGGACGTTTGCGTGTTGAAACCAGAGTGGTACTTCGCAGGCAGAGTTGTTAGAAGCAGTCCGCGAACACTCAGACGCGAGATATAAATATCGAAGTGCCTCCCGGGCTTTACAGACATCATCAAGCAACGGAGAAGAGATCTTATCAATATAAAATTGTTTACCTTATAAATCTTTACCTTACTTTTATTTTGTCGAGACGAGCCTTCCTCGACAGATTCTCCGAACAAAGATTTGGCCTACATCCCTCGCTTATATACTTGAGTTTGGCGTCCGCCTAGCACAAACGTCCAGAATCTTATAAGTGCGAACACCATTTGACCCTGAAACTTATCACACCCTTTCACGGACCCGGAGTAGTATTCCTCCGTTGAGATGACTGTGCTGTTTGTTATGCCAAACAGCGGCCTTCAAGTTAGATGTCCGCATAGACTATTATTTTACTCTAGTCTGGTTGACTTTCATTCCAGTAGTCTCTTCGGTCATGAAGTGATCAAGTTCACGCCACGCCACCTAGTGCTAATTGCAAGTTCGCGCCCGCCGTGTCCGCTTCGCAAGGGTCTTCGACTTATCTAGGTCTTTCATTCTGAGCATGCTTCCCCTTGGTCTGCCGGCCTCCGTAGAGGAGTCCTATTACTAGGACCAACCAACCTACAGCTGATCTCAGAAGAGTATGGGTGGATTCAGTATACCCCTAATAGCTTTCACTACTGGGATATCCTCCTAGAGTATTTCTCCAAAAATGTCCCGTCACCTTAGGCCCATAGTTTAGGAAGCCTAACTTTGAAGCCTACTATCTCAATGCGCCTCCCACGGATTTCCTCTGTTCCACTTCTCAGATATCGCCCAAGGTCCCCTCTCATATATCCTGTGAACAACATGCGGTCAGATGGACAGCGGTGACGTATATGGTATTATGAAATTGCCTTCATTGATGTGACCTTTTAGTTATGGGACCCAACTCTCGAAATCTCCCTAATGACGTGCGGGCCCGATAAGGGGGCCGGAGGGCGGTGTTGGCTCCGGTAAATTGGGGGTCTCTGCGCAGTTACCCTACTGTGGGTCTGTGCACATGTCTCGGATTTCCATATGCCTAACAGCAACCCAGGGATGCCGACAGGATTATGAGGATCGGGACATAGTCGGATCCCAGTGGGGGAAGGAGCGTGTCCCACGATCGGAAACTGGGGAACAGTGAGGCATTGGCGAAGGCTAGGTCTATCACTGTGAGGCATAAATCGCGCTTGAAGAGGAATTAAGTAAGGGTCCCTGGGGCATTCAAAAGGTAGAAGCCTTCTTCGGCAGCTTTTTCGAAAAAAAAAGTCGGTGGAGGGACCAAGCTCCAAGATCGAAAAGAGGCGACAAGGGTCTGACGAAGGGTGGTGGATATTAAAATCCCCCACGACCAGTTTCAGCGTGGTGGTGTGAGGGAAGGCAACAACTGGTGTGATGGTTCAACGGAAGGGGGATCTATCACATATGGAGTAGAGGTTCACAACCCGAGACTTGGTAACACAGGAAGTAAAGAAATCAACAGAAGAGTGAAAGTCCACTACCATCCAATCCGTTGCCTCTGAAAAGACTGGGAGAACTCAATGTTGGTGAGTGGAGGAAAGGTGAAGGTAGCAGGCCGCTTTTAGCTTGCTGGCATTAGGGCAAGGGGGCAAAATGGCTTTGAACTCGGTAAATGATGGAGGTCTGTTTCTGTATAGGGGGAGGTCCTGAAGGGCAATGAGGATGGGGGGGGAATCCAAAAGAGAAAAAGAATTAAAAAGGGTAAGAAACACATCCCAGCTTCCCAAGCAGTTGCATTGTCGAACAGATATTGTATTGTAGGAGTCCGCTGCCAGCGCGGAACTCACCAGACAAGTGTGACCAGCCATTACACACCGTCTGGCATCTCTGGCTGGGGAAAAGGAGTGGGAGATTCCTGCCATGTGTAATTCAGAAGGGCACCTCACTGGAGGTTTGGGGCTAGAACAGGGCAACGTGTTGGGAGAGCATCGCCATGCCTAGGGTGGATTGTTTCAGGATCTAAGGGGGGTAGCAGGGGTCATGTACCAGTTGAAAGACCCTCACCTGAGTCGTTTGTCATGTCCATAAGATCCTCATGCTGCGGAGCAGTGGACTCCCTCACTGGGAGGAGCGGGTGGAGATCTTGATGGGCATTCTCTAGCGAAAGCCGCGCGTTCGCCTTTGCAGACTGCACACATAGGGGGAGAGGTTGGGAAGCAGTCGACCACTGCACTGAGGTTACCTCCCATAGGACAGGTATGGTTCTAGTATCTCTGTGCCTGCTCTCTGTGGGAGAGGATGCAGATTGGACAGACTGGGTGGTCAATCTTGCATCTAGCCTAGTGGTGTCTGTATTCCCAGCAATTACGGCATTGAGTAAGGCTGTTAGCCCAATAAGCTCTCTCGATCTTGCATCAACAGGAGAAAAGGTAGGTGTTGCCCATCATGGTGGCCTCATTTTCTGGCACAACTATCACTACCACAGAGGTTGCCTTTTTGAGGATTCTGGAGTCCCAGTCGTGATTCAGGTAGTGGGTATAGAGGACTTGAACCTTCTTGACATTCAAGATGGTGTTGCTTAGGGACTGTAGGAGGTTATCATAGTCCGCTAGGGGGTACGCAACTAGGAAGAAGTGTATCATAAGCTAGACTTCATTAGGGGCAGGGCAGAACGGGAGCCACTGAGAGTTTCCTGTCGGAAGGGACTTGTTTAGCTTGGCTGTAACCGGTACAGGTTACTGGTTTAGGATTTTTGAGTATCGGTTTGATACTCTATATGTTTTATGTTTGGTTTCGAGTATTGGTTTGATACTCTACATGTTCTATGTTTGGTGTCGCGTATCAGTTTGATACTCTATATGTTTTTTGTTTTGTTTCAAGGCTACCATTTTGGAGTCTTATATGTTATGAGAACAAGGCTCTTGGTAGCCTAAAGAAGTGTATTTATCAACTGCTATTCTTCACATTAGAAGAAGCAGACTTCGACAGACAGAGTTTTCAATATACTTAGTTGCACAGTTACCTTCTTCAGTTCGCTTCCGGAATCTTGAGTTTGAGATCCACCAAACATCTCTGAGACTTCAGTAGTCGCGATATAGTCAGAAGACTCTTCAACAACCTGAGTTAAAGCCTCCGGACTTTGCTTCGCTAGTTACTACTTTCGGTAAAGAACAAAGCCCGTTAATCGTACATTTACCGCATCTCACAAGCGGCAGTTACATTTTTTTAACTTCAGTAAGTTAATAAGATAGAAGGCATTCCAGGACCAAGTTAGGGCAAGGCCCCTAAGAAAGGTTCTCAACAGCGCACCAGGGATTCCAAAAAAGCGGTTCACAAAGACTCCAGCAAAAGAGCAAGCGACTAGCGACGCAGCTGCTCAGCAGTTAGTCAGAGACGCTGCTAAACAATCAGCAGGAGAATCATCACAACAACCACTAGAACTGCCCACTACTACCCCCGGAGGGTATCCAGAATCCCCAAGAAAGCCTTCAGGTATACAGGTACCTCTAGTACTACCGAGTAACAATCCAGAGAGCTCTGATAGCGACAAAGGATCAGACAATATTGCTTCCGAAGCAGGTCCAGCAGGACCAAAAGTACCAGGACCAGTGGTTCCAAGACCACCAACTCCCAGGCCTAACCTAGCCATTACGGCCAAACACAGCATCAAAGTACCTTCACCTAGTAAGTTTACTGGTGAAGGAGATAACCTCAAACCAGAAGTGTTCGATAGATGGTATAACTCAGTACAATTATACCTACACCTAAACAGATTGCGAACAAGCGAGGATGGTGGAGGAAACTATTGGATCCCCTATACTGAAGGACGAGCTCAATAAGCAGCTTTCCAAGCAGTTGAGCATTTCGCAGAAAACATGACCAGACACGACCCTGTAGGATATCTCCGTGAAAGATTCCAATCGTCGAAACAGAAAGATGATACCTACTGTAAATGCCATGAAATCACGCCAGTGTATAATGGCAAGATACAGAGAATATCAACCATAGCAACTGATTTGCTGATGTACCGATTACGTTTACCGGCAAACACCACAAGCGATTATACCTTCATCCAACAGTTTTTTAAATGCATGCACCATAGGTTACGACAAGAAGCGGAATTACAGCATGCTGCAACAGACACTGTTATGGAAGTTATACAAAATGCAGAGAGCATAGATGCTACTTTGAAAAGCACTGGGGATTATGGGAAGGAAAGGTTCGAGAAACCAGCAAATGAATTCACTTCCTAACAAGATGAGAAGGACAATCGGAAAACAAGCAACAAGACCCACTCCAAACCTAAGAAATGAAAAGAAAAGGGTCTTTGCTATACCTGCAGAGGTAAAGGACATCTAGCAAGAGACTGTCCTAGCAAAGATGACAAGGGCAAAGGCAAGGACAAGGCTAAGGTGAAGAAAGAAGTCACCTTTAACACAGTGGAACCAGAACAACTAGCGGAAGAGGTGTTTATCAATGGTATGGAAATAGAGGAAGAAGAGGAAGACATTATCACAATGGCCGCTAGACCAACAAATGTCAAACCTCATGACCCTCTCGAAGGAATGATGCATATCAATGGCAAAGAAGCCAGAGTCCTGTTTGATACCAGATCGATAGGAGCAAACCTAATTATCGCTACCTTTGTGACCACGCATGGAATTCCTTGTCAGGATTTGAAGACTCCGATCAGAATACACCTAGCTATGAAAGGATCATGGTCTGAAGGTCATAAAGAGTGTTCAGTCAACATATCAGCAGGAAATCTGAGCACACCAGGAATCAGGATGTTGGTTGGCAACCCAGCAAAATATGATGCACTAATAGGAATGCCTTTTCTGGAACAACACCAAGCTCAAATTGAATGTGGCAAATTAGCTATACTGTTTCCAAAGCAGAATATTTGAATTGTTTGTACACCTACTAGTGGCATGATCTGAGCAGCAGTTATTAGCACTGAAGATGTCATGGACCAACACCCAGAGGTATTTCCCATGGAAATACCGGAAATTCTGCCACCCCTAAGAAAGGTCAATCACATGATAAATCTGCAACCAGGAAAAGAGCAGCATTCATTACCTACCTACTCAATACCAGAACGATGGGCAACAGACATGAGTATATGGTTGAGAGAAAAAGAGAAACTAGGAATCATTGCACGGCAAGCAGTTTCTTCGGCAGCTCCAATGTTTGCTCAGGAAAAGAAAGATAAGAAATGCATGGGATCACTGGTGAACCTCAAGGCCAGGAATGAGATAACGATTAAGGATGTTGAAACTATTCCTAACCAAACAATGATCCTGAATGCTCCGGGAAGGGCAAGATACCGTAGCAAAATCGATCTTAGTGACACCTATTTCCAAACAAGAGTGGAAACCGAGGATGTGAGCAAGAACGCTTTTAAGACACTATTTGGATGTTTTGTTAGCAAAGTAATACTACAAGGAGATATGAATGCTCCAGGAACCTTCATGCGCATAATGTCTGATCTATTTGCCGACTATTTAGGATGGTTCATGTGGGTATATATTGACGATATACTCATATTTTCCGATACAGAGTCCAAACATTTGAAACACATATCCATGATTTACGATAAACCCAAGGAAGCTCAATTCTATGCAAGCAGGAAGAAATCAGAATTCTTCGCTACCAGTATAGAAGTATTAGGCCATGTTATCAATGACGAAGGACTCTCACCAGCACTGGAAAAGATAGCGAAGATCAAAGAATGGACTACGCCACAAAACAAGAAACAATTACAGGAGTTTTTAGGAACGGTCAACTACATCAGTCAGTTTTTGCCACACATTGCAACCATTACATCACCGCTAACGGAACTCACCAGAACAGCGGAATTTGTGTGGACCGCCACCCAAGACCATGCCATGGAGAATGTTAAGTGAAGTGTTTTAAAATACAAGGTTATGAAACCATTACAATATGATTCATCACTTCCAATATGGCTAATAACCGATGCATCCAACACAGGGGTAGGAGCATGGGTAGGACAAGGAGAAACCCCCGAGAATGCTAGACCAGCTTCACTCCATAGCAGAAAATTCTCTGATGCCCAAATGAATTATGGCACAACTGACAAGGAAGCCCTAGCAATAGTTGATGCACTCACGGCATTTCATCACATACTTGCAGGAAGAAAGTTTACTACCATCACAGATCATCTACTTCTGATGTACCTCAAGACGAGCAGAGTACCCACCAAGAAAGAACTGCGATGGAGAGAGTTCATTGGGAAATACGACACCAAAATAGTGTATAGGTCAAAAAAATAGAACTCTTTAGTAGATACATTATCCCATCTTTATGATGAGAATGATGATTACCCATATACTGCAACTGATCCCATACAAGGAGATGATTCGCCTACTACCTCACCTATTTCATACTTTCTTTCTTGCGAAGAACCTACTATCGAACACAAAATGTTTCAATTTGAAGTCCTCATAGTTGAGCACATTGGTGCTTATTCAGAATGTGGAAGCGACTGCAGCCAGGAGCAAGCACAGGTAGATGCAAACGATTACAGAAATACCGAACCGCTAAATGATTGGGAAGATCATTGAAGTTATACCAGTAGTACGAGTGAGGAGAAACTTGAACATGCATCAATGCATTGGGCATTTTGCGACATACCCTTCTGCCCGGACCATGAGGAATTAAAACCTAAAACAAAGATCTATGCTAGCTCATCCTACAGCAGTCTGCCAGTCATCGAAACTCCCCTTAACACCAACGATGATCACAGCAATAGAGATACCCATTTATCACGCCCCCGCCTGGACATCTGTGCCATCAAGGAGCACGTTAAAAAGGCTTTAGGACGTGTCTCCCCTACTACCAAACATCACGATTCCGAATCTCCAAAGCATCCCCACAATGAACCCCTCTATGCAGGACCTCTCGCATACCTGAACGAGGTTCCGGTAGTGGAACTGCCCTCCCTACCTCACGAGAAACGCGAGTTTTACAAAGTTTATGAAATGCCTGATGAGGAAGAGTAGGTAACGGTATTAGAAAGAGTGGTGGATGAAAGGGATATCATCCACGGAGTGGATGATTTGAAAAACATTTGGAGGGAACAGATGATCAAAGGATATAGGAGTGACCCCATCTACCAGCTAGCAAAGGACTCCAACCACACTTCACAAAATGGAATGATGCAACATTACAGTATACGCAACGGTCTCCTTTATGCCACCACTTGAGGAGGAGAAGATTGCCTATACATTCTGAGAGGTCATAGAGTGAATGGAGAAATGCTAAGAGAACTGGTGATAGGGGAGATATACAATAAAGGACACCATAGCGCTGATCGAAACCTGCAGTATGCAACAGAATACATCTACTGGCTGGAGATGAGGAGGGATTTCAAAAACTATGTCCAGCAGTGTGACATATGTCAACTGAACCGGGAAAGAACTACATTACCCACAGGCAATACCCTTTTACTCCCCTTTCCCTCTGAGATATTTTCGAGCTACGCTATCAATTTCATGGGCCCATTCACTAAGCTGAGAGGACATGATTCAGTATTGGTAGTAATGGATAGAGCGGTTGGTTTCAGCTGGCTGATACCAACATCAGTGAATGCTACTGTGATATCAACAATGGACTTACTCCAGCACCATATCTTTACGCCTCATGGAGTACCTACATCGATTGTTAGTGATGCTGACCCTCGATTCACCTCCCAGTTTTGGAAACAAACCTTGAAGACCATGGGAGTTGAATACATTATGGCTACGTCGGGTCACCACTAAACCAATGGACAAGCGGAAAGAAAGATTGGAGAACTGAAAACAGCATTAAGGAATGTTGTTAATGCATGCCAGACTAATTGGCTTACCTCCCTCCCTGAAGTGACAGCTTACTCCAATGCAGGTCACGCGGATCCTATAGGAATGTCCCCAGACAAAGCTGTGTATGGACGAGAATACCAGCTACTCGATACCTATAAAGTCAACTCTACAACAGTGCCTGCATCCAATGACTACTACAATCAACACCAGGAGATAAGAAATGCCACATACCAAGTGTTACGGTTAGCCAGAGCAAGATGAAATGGAATGGCAGCTAAGAGGGGGAACCCACACGAACCTGTCGAGATTGGGGAAAGGATTATGGTTGTTGGAGACTAGTTTGCAACTGAATCCGGCAGATCTCAGAAATTACAACCACGTTGGCCAGGTCCTTTTACAGTACTTGAATTCGATAGACATACACAGAACTACACCGTTAGCATAGATGCGAGCATGTACCAGAGAAAGAAAGGAGTATTCCACTGTTCGGTAGTCAAACCATACCACCCTAACGACGATTTTCAATTCCCAGGACGCGCATTTGCGAAACTGGCACCTATTCTTATTAACGAAGAACAGGAATGGGAAGTTCTATCAGTCCTCGATTACAGGGAACGATTTGGCAAAGGACAGTTCCTGGTTAGTTGGAAAGGGTATCTAGCAAGCGAGAACAGTTGGGAACTGGTGAAAGGGTTAGAATATATGATGGATTTGATTCAGGCATGGTGGACGGATAACATGCCAGGAGATGAATTTCCTGCGGTATTTTCTGGATTTATTCCTATGTGTTATTCTCCCACTAAGGATGGCTTTGAGAGCTATTCAGATGTACCCCCAGTTGATAAAGGTTTTTGGGATCCTTATTTGAATTCTGATTATGATAGCAAGGATTAGGGATTTTCTTTTTATATTTTGAAATCAGGATTTTATTTTGTTTTTGGCGTGTAACTGGTACAGGTTACTGGTTTAGGATTTTTAAGTATCGGTTTGATACTCTATATGTTTTATGTTTTGTTTCTGGAAATGAGGTGTGCCTCTAGCCTGAGAATATAGGGTTTGATACTCTATATATTTTATGTTTGGTTTCAAGTATCGGTTTGATACTCTATATGTTTTATGTTTTGTTTCAGGAAACGAGGTGTGCCTCTAGCCTGAGAATATAGGGTTTGATACTCTATATGTTTTATGTTTGGTTTCGAGTATCGGTTTGATACTCTATATGTTTTATGTTTGGTTTCGAGTATCAGTTTCATACTCTATATGTTTTATATTTGGTTTCGAGTATCGGTTTGATACTCTATATATTTTATGTTTTGTTTCAAGGCTACCATTTTGGAGTCTTATATGTTCTGAGAACAAGGCTCTTGGTAGCCTAAAGAAGTATATTTAAGAACTGCTATTCTTCACGTTAGAAGAAGCAGACTTCGACAGACAGAGTTTTCAATATACTTGGTTGAACAGTTACCTTCTTCAGTTCTCTTCGGGAATCTTTAGTTTGAGATCTACCAAACATCTCTGAGACTTCAGTAGTCGCGACATAGTAAGAAGACTCTTCAACAACCTCGGTTAAAGCCTCCGGACTTTGCTTCGCTAGTTACCACTTTCGGTAAAGAACAAAGCCTGTTAATCCTATATTTACCGCATCTCACGAGAGGCGGTTACAGGTATCCAACAAGACTGGAGCAGGATGGCCTGCTCCACAGCGGACTAACCGTCATTCAATGGTCTTGGAGCACCACTGGGGGGGGCAGAATCAATAGCAGAAATCAGACACATCATTCAATTGCAGCCAGATGTCACTTGTATGGGCACTAGCATTTCTAGACTCAGATCCAGCGAGTTTGGAGGATTTATGCGAGGTAAGTGTAGGGCCGATGGCTAGAAGCTGGGCCAGCCCTTCTCTGACCGGTCACCTCTCACCCAGTCTTGCAGAGTCTCAAGAAGGCCAGACACCACTGATGGCGATTGGTGAATGACAGCCGGAGGTGGAAGAGTAGTTGTCACATGAGAGTGTTGGCGTGGGGAATTAATAGTAATTAGGGGCATGTAAAGGTAGAAAGTAATAGATTTAATTTCTCGAACTGTGATGTGATATGGGCTTTAAGAGTGAGGAATGGTCAGTGTGGGGTCTCAGACTTAGGGCGAGATTAGGCATAGAAAAGATGAAAAGGGCTGTCACCAGAATATCACGATGATCGCAATTTAATGCAATAATAAATAAACTATCAGGATAATGACCACATGATGTGAGGATAAAGCGTATACGCTGTGGGTGGCGTCCACAATAATTTGCCACATGTTAAAGACTATCCGGAGGAGGTCCAGACGCGATACACTAGAAACAGGATGAGACGAAAGGGTCAAGGTGAAGCTAGGAAATGCTAAATATAGCAGGCCAAAGTCCAGATAGTACAGTCACTCGACAGAAGTGTTCGTGATTTGTCAGATATTAGTCATGCCTCGCCAAAAAAACAAAGTACTCCGGTACTTCGAGTGGCAACGGCCGCGCAACGATCTTGACACAGCGACCGTGTTCTTTCGTGCGATACCGAAATATTCCATAACTGAAGCCTTTTGCCTATTGCTCTTTTAATTTCTCCTATGGTGAATCGATCGGGAGGTGCCAAATATGTACCTAAAAAAAAAAAAAACCAAAACTGCATGGTGCGAAATGACAAATGCAGAGAAGGGTATGATCCTCGCATTTTTCCACTGCTTGGGAAGCATTGCCCAAGTAGCATCTCTTGTTGGCCAGCCCTGGTCTACAATTAAGAGCTTCCTAATACGAGCTTGCGAGAGACTATCAGTGGATAATCTCCCTCGCCCCGGTCGCACTCCAGTCCTTAGCCGGCAACAGCGTCACACAATCATCCAGGCTGCCAAATCAAATCGCCAAATGACCAGAGCTGATTTCCGGAATAGATATGCACAAGGGGTTTCCTGTGCAACTGGTAACCACACTAGAGTGATAGGTTAGGCTTTATGCTAATATTTGTTATAGTGGACAGAGTCCTCAGAGAGGCCAATATGAAGAAATGGATTGCAAAATCCAGACCCCAACTCAAGCCTGTGCATGTCACCAAAAGACTCAATTGGACTCTTACTCATCAGGATTGGACTAGTGAGGACTTTAAAAGAGTCATTTGGAGTGATGAATGCAGTGTGGAGAAATCTAAAGATCCAAGGCAGCACTGGGTGTTTAGAGAGCCTGGAGAAAAATGGCTAAATGATTGTGTTCACCAAAAGGAAAAAAATAAGGGAATATCCTTAATGGTTTGGGGGTGCTTTTGGGGTAAGAAAAAAGGACCTCTGGTTCCTATTACTCAAGGTAATATTACCAAAACTAAATATACTAGACTTTTGAGAAGACACTTGATTCCTGTTATTCACCAGATGGAAGTTTGTGGAATGCATGATTTCCTTTTTCAGCAAGATAATGCCCCTGTTCACAAAGCCTATAGTGTTATGGATTGGCTAGAGACCAATAATATTAATGTATCTGACCATCCCCCTTATTCCCCTGATCTAAATCCTATTGAGTATGTATGGGTGGAGCTTAAGAAAAGGTTGCATCAGCAGTACCCAAGAGTTGGAAATACCCCAGGAGGAAAACAAGCTGTGAAGAAGAGGCTAGCTGAGGTGCTTCCTTTGGTTTGGGAGACAATTCCTGAGGAGTTTTTTGAGAAGCTTTGGAAATCAATGCCTAATAGGGTAGCTGNGAAGCAAGAGGGGGGTATACCAAATATTAGCTATTAGTTTTAACCTTTCTTATTATCAAATTATCTCTATTTATATTTATTTATTTATTATCTACACTAGTTATCATTTCTCTTTAATTGGTAATAGTTGAGGGTTGATCGTGAACGGGTGATCGTTGATCGTGGACAATTGATCGTTGATCGCGGACAATTGATCGTTGAGCACCCGGTGTTGCAACCGAGAGTGGCAGCTCCACTACCAGTACCCCACCAAATTGCGCAACCGCAATTAAACATGTCTCAAATCATGAACACTTCTGTCGAGTGACTGTATGAGCAGTGGTAGAACGAATCAGGATCTAGGGCCAGACGCCAGCAGACGCCAGAACGAGTCAATAGGAATCGGTGTATCCTAAGCGCAAAGGACAAGGGTGGGTATGATCGGGGCAGAAGGACACAGTGCAGGGGATGTTGGGATGAGGGACGGCAGGAGGGAGCGGCATCTGGAAGGAGGCGCTGTCAATTGGATGCGATCGTGAGCTAGGGGTTGACAATCACACAGCGTCAAGGGATACAAGTGGAAGGTCAGACATGGTCAGGACACACAGGATGTAGGAGTCAGTGCCTGGACAGCGGCAGGATGCGGGACAACGCCAAACACAGATCTGGACGGTTAACGTTACAACGTTCCTTGCGTCAGACACACCGGACACACCGGATGCAGGATATTCTTTTTGCTGATGCACATGATGTACAGGATGCAGGTATTTATTTTTGCTGATGATGGTCACAATCACAGCCTAGGTAATAAGAGTAGACTTTGAGATCTGGCTTTTTCTTTTTTTGTTAAAACAAGGTAGCCTACTAAGCACATTTTATGATTACCTCTAATAACTAGTGGTAGATCTACGCTATTTAGGACCAATCTGAGAGAAATGGGATGTCTTGCAGAACTGTGAATGTTGGTATATGAATTTGTTTTCAATTGGGTATGTATCTTACTTTCATTTATTGCTCTTGCCAGTGGGAAAAATAACAAATTACACTCTTAACACTACTCTCTTATATATTAGTAGTCGTTGATACCAAAGAATTCGAAACTCATTGAATTTCTGATGAATGTTTTGAAGCGAATGCACCATATCAAATATAACGCAGGGGATGTAATTTGAGTATTTGCGCTTACTGGCGCGAGTCTATTTACATTTCTCCTCAAAATCGCTCAGTCCTAGTATCTCTATCCCAGCACAAATTGATTGCATTTAATTACTGTAACAAAACAGTTATGCGTCCCTCCACAACAGCAACATATCTGGTCTTCCTCTCTCACACATTTTAGTCTCCAGCCATCCACCTCGACCCCACTCACATTACGCCCTGGAGGCCATACACTCTGCAGGACCAGGTGGGTCTTGGTTCCATGGAGTTGCCGCCAGCCCCACGCCTTCACTTCTGCCATTGCTTGTATCTCAAAGGCGCGCATTATTTTCTCCTCCTCCAGTCCCCAAGTGCCTAAAGGGATTTTAAAAGTACAACCCTTTCCTCCCTGATACCTCACGACCTCTGTGTCGAACCCTTCGATCGTTATAGGCCCTAAGGCCTTTCGAAGTTCCTCTTCGGTTCGGAAGCGGGCAGTGAGGGCCAGGGGTCCCTTTGTCTTTTTCTTTATGTTGGGATCCGCTCTTGGTTCCGCTAGATACGATACTATTGCGGCAGGCCTCAGGGAGTGGGAAAGGGCAACTACCGTGGCATCTACCCAATCATCCATGGTTCTCTCGGAGAGCTTAGGATCAATAGCAATATAGGCGAAGAGACCAGTAGCAGCCACCTGAACATTATGGCGCGTAATGTTGTCGGTTTTTACTTTTTTCTGGTTGGAGGTTGATGGATCTTGGTTCATTCCCTGGTTCCCTGTCCCTCCTTTCTTGAAAACCTGTTGCTCACCTGGCTGCAGGATTGTCATAATTAGCCTCAGCCCAACATTGAAGGTTTTTCTGCTTACCTTCATTTTATCAGCCGGCTTATCCTTGACCCCTACGACTACAGGTTTTCCATTGATTTCCACCTGTACTGAGGAGACTTTGCCTTTATCATTGTTCTCCCTTTCACGAGCTCGCCTAGCCTTCCTCTTCTCAACCCTCCTCTTCTTGCGCTCCAGTTTCTTTTCCTCATCTAGATTGTCCGCTTCGACTATTGAGGTCCTTGACTGGTGAGCAGCCTTGCGCTTCTCCCGGTGTGTTTCGGACTCACGCTTACGTCCCCGATCGGCCTTCGTGGTATCCGGTCTTGAATCCATAATGGAAGCACAAAATCCGCTCGGCAGGAAAGAAAATAAAAAGAGGACGATGCGTGAAAGCTCGCACGAGAAAGTAAAGGTGGAAAGGTGGAAAGGGTAGGAGAGGGATCAATTGGTGTTATGTTTGTGGCTATCGATCCCTTCTCGTCAAGAGAAAGTCTTCATCGCTCCGTGTTGTCCGCCCTCACGGTCTCTCTCTGGAAAACCGGAGGGAAGACCATCCTTATATACACTTTGTGGAAACTTTTCCCTACAAATCCCCAAACAAACCCCACAACAGTCACTCATCCTATACCCTATCTAACCAATACCCACTAATGTATGATATTATATCATAATTATGATATTATTATAATACCACGTTTTTGCTGAGTTGGGTATGGAGGGGGGCTAGTGCCCTGATACCTGTATTAGAGGTAGTGAGAGACATCTGGCGTGAAGGTGGGGGTGACTAGCGGCTGAAGTATGATATGAATGCAGTCTAATGAGGATGGCCCTCACATTGGTCTACATGGCTCATAAATACTGAACTCTGTTAGCATGCTTTAACTTCGTATCAGGGAATTGAATTGAAGTGATCAGACTAGTTCAAGACTTTTCTATCAGACTTCTCGCCTCTAGTTCTCTAAGCCAAATATGTCCTACATGGAATTTTATTGGAAGGGGAGGTCTTAGAATTTAGGACAAAGTTCAAGTGAGTCAATCCCCGCTACGAGAACAAAAATCCATCAGACGACTTTCCTTGATATTTTCTGCTAGTGTCATGAATTAGTTAGAAAAGAAGGAGTTTTGACAATCATATTGCCAAGTTTCTTTTTTCAGATATGCGTCTCAAAGTCATGACCATCTCAGACCCTATGCATGGAGAGATGAATTTCTAAACCTAATGCACGGGGAGAATCGCAAGTTACGAGAGGGGTACCTTTCCATAGCCCGGTTCACTATATTTTTCAAAGGGGTTTTCTGGTGCTATTGGATCACTGTAATAACGGTTACGGGGGCCGGTCACTACTGATATTTGCAGGAAGGATAGGAGTCTAGTTCAATGCTTGGAGGTGGATGTATCGGAGGCTGTGGACCACACTTTCGCCATCATATTTGAATGGTTGATTTTTTTTCTCTCCCCACGAAATTGCTCCTGGGCCCGTTGAGTACGGTACTGTGCATGTCACTGTTGCGAGGATATTGAATTTTGGTTATTCTTCGTTTTTTTATGATAGAAGGTGCGTGATGTATTGAACTCAAGATATTGCCTCAGCCGGAAGTTGCGATTTGTATAGCTGGGGGGTTGCTAATGCCCCCTAACCATACAGGAATGTGATTACGGATACAGGACTAATAATGCTATAGATTCTTTGGAAAATCCCACTAGGAAAGTGTGCCTGTCCTATAATCCCCCCCCTTCTCTCCTTCCTATAGAACAAGCACGATGCCCGAGAAAACTGACGTATAGTCAGTACATCATTTAATGTCAGTACAACTCCCACACCTCATCTTATAGCAATGGGTGCATTCGGGATTGCCCCTGAAATTCTGGGAATTGCAATTGCAGCATTTCCAATAGCGGCCGAGGCCCTTGTTTTTGCGGGTTTGTAGCTGCGGAATCCCGATCCCCGGGAGAGGATACCGTGTGGTAGCGGGGGATGGGTGAATGGAAGTAGCGTTATCGATATTCGATCGGGCCATGGTGCTGCGTTTAGTATCTGGTGTTCGGGGTTTTGTTGCTGGTTGAGTAATGATCTTGTCCGACCGCTGCAGTGTAGGCAATGGATATTATGTGACTGCAGTGTCTTCGCTCGTTTTATACAGCTGAAAGGACGAAGTCCTTTGAATCTTGGATGGGGGATTAGATGCTGTTGAATAGAAAGAGTTTCAAACGAGATTTCAAGTGGGGTATCTCCCCATGGTTCGCCATCGATATAGTCTGCTTTGAATGGCCGCTTGTCCAATGCGGACTAGGGAGGGTTCCGTGCTTTGTAGTTAATGCAGCGATGGGGGTTGGGAAAACAAAAAAACACGGCTCCTAGGGTTAGTATGAGCAATTGTCTGGTTATATTTGGGTTATAGCTGTGAAACTGAATAACGATGAAATACTGACGACTTTTTACTAGTATGGATGATTCCTGCCAAACCCACGTACACCCCCGGTGCAGAGAAGGCAGATACTTGTACAGTAACTCCAATAGTCTGTGTTCTCACCTTCATAATCTTTAAAAAAACAGAAAATGGCATCGATGCGGTCTTCGGGCATAATCGTAATGAGGGCTGGTCACCACTAATATTTAGAGGAAGGCCGGAAATCTGAGCCCCCGCCAGGGAGCATATGAAGCAGACACCAAGAAGAAACGACTAACCCCCACTGAACTATCATACCTTTTCGCTACTGCGCTTGCCCTTTTTCCCCTTTGCCCTCAGACCAGATATGATCAGAGCAGGCCCTCTTTCGCTTCACTTGGGGAAGGAAGACGCAACGAGATGATTATGCATACCAAAATTCGATAAATTATTGGATGGGGGGACTGGGGTTGGTGACAAATTCTCACCTCCCCCTCTACTCACTTCCCTCATCACACGAAGACCACTCTTGGGTTCATGAACAATCACTCGCTAGAGTGAGGATCCTAAACTGCTACAGATGATTCTTGTTCAGGTAGCATCACACCAAGCTATCTCGGCTATTACATGGGCTCGGGCGGATTGGCGAGGATACAAAGCTTAAAATTTAACGGGGAAAACCTGAACCCCGCTCCGGATATGGCAGGAGAATTTACTTGGCCAGCAGAGTTTAGTGTCTCGCCCAAGGTTCTGAAGCCTACTGCTGCGGGTACTGCCTCAAACATCACCAATGATGGGCTATATTCGTGGGGGTATATAGGCTGCCGCCAACGGGACGTGTACCCGGGAGGGCTTTGCCTTGCGGAAATGGCCGATACGTGTGATCCACCATTGCCCACTTGATGTCCCCTTTGTGCCGGAGATCCTTACTCGTGGGCGGCCACGGCACCCCGAGATCGGTGGGATCTGGGAAGTTCCCTGCTCGAACCGGATTTGGGGATGTAGGAGGATTGGGAAAAATCGCTTTAATTTCTTTCGCTCAAAGGACTTTCCTATCCAAATACAAATAGTGGTCGCGAGAATGTGTATTGGTTTATCTAGAGGGAATATTGTTGAGCAGCAAGCTTACTACAGGGGTTTAATACCCATGATTAAGAGTATTCGTTGGACAGTGTACATTGGGGTGTTTCTAGAAATGCTGGCAGTGTTATTAAGAGGAAGAAAATATAGCTTTTTACCTATATAGCAATGGTGGTTCGAGAGACAATTGGATGACGTTCTACCACACAAATTTAAGAAGAGTAGAAAAGACCATTACCGTTGTTCCCTCCTAAGTTAATGGAAAAAACTTCCCCAACTTAGGGATGGGCGTCTATGGGGAAGTTGCACAATTTGAATATCACAAACTTGCCCCCTTCAGCGTAAGATAATGGCATCACCAACCACTAATTTCCCATTGGCAAGACTTTCTCTCATCTTTTTGCTCAATCTTGTTGACACTGAAGTATTTACTGGGCTCAGGTTTCAGTAGGGGTCAGTGAGCAATTTCTGTGTATCATGTATACCTCTGATCCGCTGGCTATTAAGGTTTAGAGCAAAGCCCTTTGACGATAGCTTGTTTACACAACACCACTGCGTCGCTGGACTTGAGTTGCTACGTGCTGGGTAGATATATTACAGTCACACGGAGACTATTAGTACCAATGAACGATGAGGCCGTGGTGTTTTCATATGCGATTTAGCCCTCGCGGTGTCGTGGAAATTAGTTACGGATGTTTTGTTCCCTGAGAAGTTAATAATAGAGAATCGATAAGTAGGGGCACTGGATGAGGTATGATATAATAATATTATTAAATTCCGGTCTTGCTAGTCCCACATTCCCTTCTTCTTCTTCTCTCCCCACCTTCAATCACAACCACAATTTCAAAAGTACAAGCATCCTAGCAAAATCCTGTTTTTGATTATTCGTTTGGTCTTCCAGAGTTTCCCTATCGCTCGCTGGTTACTACCCCACAAATATCGTACACCGAAGTAGCGAAACGTAGGATAGGGTCCAGAACTTTCTGCCATATCGGAGGGATGGTCGGGCTCCAGAGCTAAGGCCAAGAGGCTTCGAACAACCAGTAGAAAAGTGGACGATAAAATCTGAACTCATGTTTGTCCCCCCGCCTCGGCTTGTGCCGAGAGATCCCTTTTCAATCCGGGGATCAGCGAAGACTTCCACCATAGATAATGGCTAGCCAGGTCCACGCACGAATAGAATCTCACCGCTCGAGATACTCATAAAACCCCCATCAAATTCCGGAAGGCAGGTTGCTTCCCACAATCGCCTACAATCTCACCTATATTATAGAACGCAACACGCTTGTTCATTAAAATCGAACCTAGCCTTGACCCGCAGGAATTCAATGCAGTCCTCCATCGGAAAGCCCCACATCTAAATATCTATGATACATCCGTAATGGCCGGACAGGCACTAGCACCTCCAAATCGACGCGATATCCCTCATCCCCCCCAGAAAATCCCTGAGCAAGTCCCTCACGTAACCAAACAGCGTTCCCCCATATCCTTCATAAACCTATCATATCCAGATAGTCTGACCTGTCGACTCATATGACGGATTTCCCTGTACTCAATCTCACGCTTCGGAGATTTTACCTAGCAGAAAGCGGGAAAACTCAGGCATCACGAGTGCTCACTCGAACCGTCGGCGAAGGTGAAAGCTCGCCTTCTTATGCAAATGGATTACCGGTACTTCATTTTTCCAAGTATTGTTTTGAGAATTCTAATATTTTTTTTCCCCCTCTGCCGACATCATACTCGAGAAGAGAGAATCTTCACATGCTCCGAGACAAGTGGGGAAAAAGGTAAAAAGAAAATCGCACCCGATGGAAAAGAAAGAAAGAAACAAATCCCACGATCGGCTTGCCAAGGAAACGCTCCTCCACCAGACCCGGGTGTCCGAACCGAGCAGCGAGGAATGAATCGAATGTGTGCTCGAGTATGATACAATCCCGTCCGTCCCCGCACGTTTCTCCACCTCCCAATTCACTGTGCACCCAACCCATCAGACCCACAAAACCCAGAAAGATACCTCGGGATAGCCAGTCTTGGCAGGGGTAGTGGTGCTGTGGGGGGGCAATTGCGATTCTCATTACAGTTGTCACAACTCCAACCCGAATTTTTGATCTCTTTTTTCCCAGCAGTTATTGGCTCGAAAACCGCAGCAGGGTTCGGGGGCCTTCACCATGATCACCCCCACAACCTTGGCGCCAAGCCTCGAGAAGCCCGCGGGCAGCCAAGACCCCGAACACTCTTTAGGGCTTCTCAAGCTATAATGCCGTGCCAGACCAAAACAGAATAAACAAAAAATCTCTGATAAAATTTGCGACTCAAGAACGGCGATGGAGTTGGGAAAGACGGTAAATTGTGGGGGTGGTTAGGTCTGCGATTCTGGTTAAATTATGCCACGCATTTTGCATGTGGTCAAGGCTATTGTGGTGTGGGAGTGCGGGGAAATGATTTTTCCGGAGGGGTAAATTTACTTGACATGGTTGTTTTTTTCCCTTTCATGTGATTGAGGAACTGTGGAATTCGATCAGTGATCAACAGGACCTAGACCACCGCACACCGCACCCACCGAATATCGTTGTCAGCACAGCGCATCACATCATGAAGGGATGAAGTTTACCAGTCACCGACACTAGGGAAAAAGTCCTTCTCGAGAAAAACCATAGCAATTATGAGTGAGTGGGTGTGGGTGGGGGAGGAGAGGGTAGGGTGACACGCACGAGGGCATCCGGAACGGCCGGGCATACGGTAGTCTAACACTCGTATTGTCGTGACGTGATGTTGGCACGCCACAGAAATTCTGGGGCTCTGGCCATGCATCTGATGGGAAAGTTTTCATCTTCCAGTCCGTTTTCCCTTCCAAGAGGTTTACAGTACCGTCCTGGTGTCGAAAACATCGCTTGAAACTGGTCGACCCTTTTTTTCTTCTGTTTCATTTTGCCTTGCGCCTTGCTCGAGCACCCTCATAGCTGAATACTGGCGGGAGACGGGGAAGAGGGAGAGGAGCTTCTCACATGCGAATATGAAAAGTCCGAGCGTAACGTTCTAGAAGTCATGAGACCGGGGTTCCATAGATCATGCCTCTGTTCCCCGATAATTGCGCATGGGGCATTCCAGCGTGCGATACGGTAGGGTGTGCTAAACTGTTATGATAAGCCCATCGGATATGTGCGAGTAGTAGTAGGGTGGAGTGTGGCTGGCCGAAAGGATGGTGCGCTCGAGCATATCGCCGATATACTTGGACCCGCAGTAGACCAAAGGTTTGACCTCTGCGCTTGAACGAGGGGACCCCGCCTCATACGACATGTCACGCTCAATGCGGTGCTCGCAGTCGGTGGGGACCCCGCAAAGGTTGGGGAGGTGCACGAGTTCGGTATACCGATGCGCAATCCCTACGCCCGCCCCCTTGCGGCCTTGGATGATAGGGTGGGACGGTTCCCGGAACTAATTACAAATCGGCTGCCCGCCCTAATTCATTCTTTCCCAATCCGGCAGTATTATGCGCACTCACACCAGCCCCCCAATCGGAGCGAATAATGCCAAGATGTTGCTCATTACAGTCAGCATCGTGCCCTGTTACAAGTATCACACCTAAGGGTACTGTACTGTACTCGAGTACCGGTACCATACTCGAGTACTGTACGTCCTCATCGCTGGGCCGGCTCCCCATACCAACTTGGAATCGCCCCAGCTCCCGCTCGAGTTAATCTTTCCTGCCAATCTCTAGAGACTGGTAAACGAACATAGACTACCCACACAACATCCCAAGTGTCGAGCCCGCCGCTGCCCGGCTACACGGCTTTGAAGTTGGTGATATATCACAGATTCTTCGTACTCAACCCGTAACAATAAGGGTGGGTGAGTGCGGGAGCACACGAGTAATCACAGAGACTTGATAAACTTTTCGCCCTTTTACCGCCATTGCAGCATCGGCTGACTTGGGTATACACCAGAGGGAAAACGTCATACTGTACAAGATGTCATAGGCTACAATACACGTGACCGGGAAAAATAAAAATAAAATGTGAGAGTGAGAGTACCGGTACCGTACGATACGAAAAGGACAAAAAGAATAATGGGGAGAAAAAAACACCATCACTCCCGCCAACCCAGTCGCCCAACAAAGCTCTTCGTTCCCCCGCTGTGCCACGGTATCGCAACAGGCTGATTGCAGATCTCACCCGAACCAAACCGGAAAAAAGAAAAAGAAAAGAAAAGAAAAAAAAGAAACTAGAGGGCGGAAATAATACTAAGGATGGTTATTAGACAATAAGTGGAAAATATGAAGTGCCTGATCAATTAATCTCCGTCTCCAAAACCTGAATAACGTCATCGATATCGAAATCTACGCTATCCAGGATCCTAGACATGTCTTCCTCCAGCCATGCGTTTGAATTCCCGACAAGGTCAAATGCTCTGGCACCACCATCGAAGCGTTTCTGACCCGTCAGCGGCGCCTCATCGTAGTGTCCAAAGAACGGGTCATTGTCCTGGCCGTCGAGGTTGAGCAGAGCGTCCAAGTCCCTGTCTTCGTCGTCGGTAGCACGAGGGACGGATAGGTATGGTGTCATTGGGGCCGACTTTTCCGATGGGAATAAGAGCTCCTCACGGACGCGGAGCACGCCATTACTACCAATTGTAAAAGTGGCTGCAGAATTCTGGGGTAGTGAGTGTAGGGTTGGGGTCTGGTGGTCTTCATGTTTTGGCGATGATGGAGATTGGAGGAAGGTTTCTAATTTGAGCTGGAGTTCATTCTCATCCAGGGGTGTAGCATCCAGCATGTTGGTATTTTCAATGTCCGGGGGCGGGGTGAGCGCTGCATTGGACGGCGGAGCGGAGGCGGGGATTGCGATTGCATTGCCGCTGAATTGTGTGCTGTTTGGGGAGCTGGCAGCCGTGGGCTTTTGCGGAGTTAGGTGGTCAAAGTGATGATGGTATCTCACTCTTCTCCTTTGACTGAACTTCTTGTGACCGGAAACCTGAATTTCCGCTTTCTTGATAGCGGCCTCCAAGAAATGAGTTGCATAGTCGGCCGCCGAGTATGATTGTCGAAGCCCTTGCATCACCTGCATGCAGAGGCCAAATCCCTCCAAACTAAGCTCCCTCGTCAACGCATTTGACGATTTGATGTCGAGCAAGTGGATAATCACTGCCGGAAGCATGACGGTAACACTGTGGTTCTATCAGTAAAGGTGTAAAAAAAAAAAAAAAACTGAGTGGTTCGTTCCCACATACCCAGTAGTTGGAAGGTACTTGACAAGGTCCAAGTCAATGAGTTCCTCCGCGAGACGAGTAATCTCAGAGGCCGCTTGCCGAACCTTTCTACGGGAAACCTCCTGAAGCTCAGCACCGTTGGGCTTTGCCGGCCAAGGCGCTGGTGCAGACGGCAGAACCTGGGGTCTGTGAAGAGCGCTGACAGTTGTGCTACAGAGAAATAATCAATCATCGCTATCATACTAAAGGCTAACCCGGACGTTTAGGTAACCCACTAGTAACACATGTGAAGAAGATTCCTGTGTAGGGTAAGGACCTCATCTACCGGAGCGTTGACGCCAACCGGCCGATAGATCGCCTCCTCCGGCAGCTCCTGTACCCACCTAGCCAATTCCTCATCACATCTCTCCACCTGGCAGCA
This sequence comes from Tuber brumale, assembly GCA_014065205.1. Taxonomy (NCBI): domain Eukaryota; kingdom Fungi; phylum Ascomycota; class Pezizomycetes; order Pezizales; family Tuberaceae; genus Tuber; species Tuber brumale. Next base: position 29,308 of record JACCEG010000514.1, read on the forward strand.
CTCGGGATCCAGCTTTTTGGGCAATAGCATCATAGTGGTCCTGGTGCTTCCATCGGCGGCTAAACTTCCTTGGTTGGTGTTCAATACTAAGTATTGTGCGGAAAGCACCCGACTGATAACCATACACAACTTGGCTTTCTGAATGCACAAGATTGCAAGCTCCCTTTGTCGGCGCCACTCCATTTCCTTCCTCTCCCTTTCCCCATAACTCCAGAACATCGAATCATCCTCACCACCAGGGCCCGTATCAATGGAAAAATCATCCAACGTAAGCATCGGCACATTGCAATCCTCGCTCTTTATTCTTGTTGGCCTCCTCATTCCCAATGCCACTAATCTATCCCGCATGAAACAGCTCCACCAAATTCGCTTCCATAATTTCTTGCGGTCGGGATCCATATTCGAGTTTGCCGGGTCTCTGTGAAGACCAATTGTGTGTGAAAGGGAAATAGCAACCCCCATCCAATGCCATGTATCCTTTTGGTCGTCCGGTGTCTCATACCAATATGTCATTAGCAAAATCGCTTGAACAAGTGACATCCGGTCTTGTTCATAGTCGAAATCGTAAAGCGCCTTTTCGCATTTGTTAGAAATACCAAGCTATAATAGAGTGATTACACATACCCTGGTCTTTGAGAAGAATGCCTTCCGAGCAGCTTTGCGTGTTGGGTATCCAGCAGCACGAAGACTTTCCATATCGACAAACTAGGAAGTTCGGTTAGTCACACCGTCTACTCTGAAGAGGAAGGTGCAAACGCACTGCACTTCCAGCGAACATGACCGCCTGAAAAAGTAACAGGCTGATTTTCCCTTTGCTCCCATCGTCGGAGGTAACACTTCTCAAAAACTCCTTACTGTTCAACAGCGGCATGTACGGATGCACAAAGTCAAAATGGCTCCGAAGCAGCTCGCTTCGCAGGGGCTCCTCCGGAAGTGTTAGCGCACCCTTCTTTGTTAGGTATTCCAAATCATCAGGCGGAATCTTTATAGGAGTAGGCTTGACAAAGGCCGGCAGTTCAATGCAAGCTTGGGGGATGGTAAACAATCTGCGTGGATGCGACGACGAAGACGAAGATTGTGTGGACAGAGAGTTCGCCAAAGAGGGAAGGGATTCATGAGACGATGCGCAAGATGCCCGACGGTCACATCCCATTCGCAGACCTTGCGCCTGGTCTATTTACACAAGAAAAAGTAAGAAGGGATTCGGGTTGTGAGAGTTTTTTTTTTCTTTTTTTTTTTTGAATACACAAATGGTTTGAACGCACAAATCAGATGAGGCACATGGCCACCACTCTCCTTGTCGGAGTGAAGGTCAATTGGCATTGCCGAAGGAGAGCCCGAAATATGGATCTCATTTTTGTGACAAACGCTAGTTTTCCTTTCTGGTGGTGAGGCATTAGTCTGCCCTTGGGCGGTTGTGTCGGCACCGGTGTCGGAGGCGGAGCCGGTATTGTCAACCTTTGCGCCCCAGAGTTTTCTGAACAAGAGTATAAGTTTAGAGAGATGACGGGAGGCAATAGGGATTCAGAAGCAGGGTTTATTATTTATTACTCACTTTCTCCGCCTGCTCTCCGTAATAATGCACTCTACTTCATCCAGTCTGCAGTTTGTGCAAGGGGCACCGTGTTCGACAACGTTGCAACGCACTTTTCTGGCTCGACAACATTGGCAGGCCTTTGAGGCTCGACGCTTTACCGGGCGGAAGTTTGTACCGCCTGTGCTCCCAGCAGCTGCAGCGGATCTCTTTTGACCCGCAACAGCAGAATTACTACTATGAGTAGTTGTTGGCTGTGGTGCCGAATTTGTGGTGGCAGAGACAGCAGAGCTGGGAGCAGCTACTATGGCCGTTGTGCCTGCGAGGGCCATAGCTAGTGACGTTGATGTGAGACAGCAATTCCCGGAGGGTTTTGGTGAGTGGTAAGGGAAGAATTGTTTGAAGTGTGTAATTTAGATACGTTTGATGTTGAGGTTTGGCTGAATGGCACTTGGCGCAACAGCAGAAGCCCTCGATATTATAGGGTTGAAGATAAAGGAGTGAGAAGCGTAAGCAAAAGGCGGAGGGAGCAGGAGGGGGGGAAGGTCATGTATATAGCTGAGTGGACGCGGGGCGGTGGTCGAGCGGAACCAAAATCACTCTGTTCAAGGTCAATTTTGGCCTCTAACCAAATGGAAAAAAAAACTAGACAAAAGGGAGGGGTGGTGGGTGGTAATGGGCACAATGGACATGCATCCGTTAGTAAAAAAGGGCCAGCATCACCCATTATTCCATTTCCAGTTCCACATCCTCACTGTAAAGCTGCGGAATCTGCCCGAGTGCCGGTAGACTGCACCATTTCCTTTGTATGATAGTGGTATAAATTCTACCGTAGCTTACCTGCTTTACTCGCACAGGCAAACCCATACCGCTTCCCGATACCAACTGCGGTATCATAGCTTATGATGAAGTCCACCCTCTCCACCTACAGCACGCAGCACCATATAGCAAATTCCCTCCACGGTGCTCCTCCACCTCCGTCCCAGCCAACCACCATGAGCTCTCAAGCCCCCTCAACACCACCACCACTGCTGCCTACTGCGGTAGCCTACACCGCGACTTCCCTACTCGAGGAGAGTTATCCTGACGTCGATCATACCCCTCCTATCATAATCCGCCCATCTACCCACCCACCCATACAATCTTTAGAATTACACTTTTATCGTTTCCATTCCCCTACCGCTATTCCAAGTACGGTTTGGCACCCATCCATCCCTTCTTGATCATCATCCCTCCCAGTTCCCTCCTCCCTGATTCAGCTTTTTCGATCCTTGTTCTGTTTGACATTCCATTGAATCTTCTCCTCCCCGCAATCGGGATTCCCCAGAGTCTCAGAGCAAGCTCCGGCCAACCCTCTCCGTTTTTGTGGGGCAAAATTGCGCTACACTACCTGCCACACCGGCACTGACTCAGGTACCTCCTATTATATAACTGCCTACTCTCGGAATATCCTCGCAAATTATTTCCAACATCCTCTTGCTATTCCCAACATGACGGGTGCAGATACTGGCCAAAGAAGGAAAAGAATATTTTTGGACCTTGGATCCTTAAATTGTATGCTGGGTACCAAGAATTGGCAGAGGCGCATGGATTGGATAGGGCAGAGTACTGTACCGTAATCCGGAGCCGCCGCTTTGCATACATGTGATTATCGTATAGTCGGTGGTGCTCCAGCATCATATCAACGTATTTGGCCTAGGGAGCGCGTGCCCCTCTTCATGGAAACAGAGGCAAGGTTCGCCAAAAAAAGAACGAGAATGGAGAAAGAAAGAAAAAAAAAACCCCCCTCCCAGAGACACCGTGCACTGCTGCTGTCTATGGTACTCTATCATGTGAACCTTCCCCGTGGTTTTAAGAGCACCTTTGAAACCTAGGACCTCACGATAGCCGGGTAAAGTAAGAAAGCTCACTCACCATGATTCTGGGGACCGGTGAAACCAATTTGTCCCCGGAAGAGAGCGTGGAGCTGATGCCCGGGAAAAGTACTCGAGTATGCCCTACTCAAGTATGGCACCGGCAACTTGAATTAGCCTTCGTGAGTGGGGCCCATTCACGACAGCGGAATTCTCCCCAACTTTTTTGACGGACATCATATGCTATTATTTTGCTTATTCCTTCCGTATAATGATCCCAAATCATGTGACGAAGACATTTACGAGTGGATTTCATTTCAGAGAGACGGCTCTCGCTGCAATAACTCTTCAAGTTGAGTGGATTTCGCGCGGGTCCCCGGGGGCCGGGTTTGACAATTGACAATTATAGAAAAAAGACTCTAGCTGAGTAATATGCCAAATATATTACCCAAAGAAGTAAAGTCACTGTTATATTAGGACTAGTGATCTCACTCTGGACGGCAGCAAACAGAACTTGATCGAGCGCAGTCCCATGACTAGCCACCCCCTACTGTGCTCAAGCAGTAGGCTAGGGTCGAATTATCAACCCAGACAAGACGAATCCCATCCATCCGGGCTACCAGTCTGAAGGCCAAGGGAGGATAAAGAACCAGTCGCGATAAGTTCCACGCAAAGAACATGCATGGTGCCGTCGTCGCACAGCACCGCAATCGTCCACCTGGGGAGGGCAAGAACGTCGAACATACCGGTATTACCAGCTCACTTTTTCATCTTTTCTTTTTTGCTTTCACCTTGCAGAGGCTGGTACAGTTCCTGGGGCGATTTCTGTCATTAATGGGGTCAATCGCCTAAGATAATAACACACAAATGGGGAATCTTGTTTAGCAAGTTCTTCCATGCGGTCGGAAGTATTTTATTTTAGGGGCGAAGGACTTGTGTGACTTCCACCGCACATCTATCATCATTGGCTGTTTGTGCCGGAAAAATCGGTCTTCCCCACCCTTCCCCCCGCCCCTCTCCTCCGACTCTCAAAAGCCTCATGAGTAGCGGTCCCTCCAATCATATTATAGACGGGTGTCATACAATAAGCTGAGATTACCAAGCCACTCCTCACCAAACTCCCAAGCCCTGGTATCGTATCCACCTCCGTCCATCGACATCGCGGGAAACTCGCCGGAGAATACTGTCTCGAGGGGGACGGATTAAACCCCACCACATCCCCTCCCCATCCAAATGCCCATGCTCCTAAGAAATCGCGATACTCACCGAAGCAATAGGCGACTCTACTCGAGTACTCGAGTACTTTGTCCGGGAATCGTTACAGTTTTACTTCATCCAGGAGAAGACTCGAGTATCTCTGCATGAAAAAAGACCTCGCTAGCTAACCAGGTTTTTTTCATTCTCACTCGCTCACCCACTTGCCCACCGTGCTTTGCTGCCTCCCGTAGTGCGACCCTCTCACATAGGGTTCTGGCTTCACCACCAACAAATAACCTTGCGCTTCGATTAAACGGTAGCCGAAACATGATGAGGAATTAGATCGCAATTACCCGCACGGTGCTACCAGTATATGATACCACAGGCCAGATTGAATGCTAGGACAACTCCACCCAGGGAACTCCCCTTAAGGGTGCGGTGGTCGTGGTACCAGGTTAATATACGGCACCAGTACCCTCCTCGAATTCCAATACTCGAGTCGATTATATTCTCATTTTGTACTCACGCCGTACCCAGATAACCCTGTGCTAAAGCCATTCAGCGCAGCACCGCACGTACAGTACATGCGCTCTGCTATTTAGTTTGTAGAAAATCCATCAAGTCTCTACGCACAGTCTTTTTTATTTTTATCTTTTTCTTCCTGTGTTTGGTTACGGTAGTGTGCGTCTTACTGGACGCATTGGCCAGTTCCGGCCGTCCACAGTCGACGGTCCTCCACCCCCGCCTTGACCCAGTCAAAAGGCAAGACATGTCTCGTCCTCTGTCGTCTCTCACCCCTTCCCGGACGGACTGGAAGACCAGGAGCATTATGTAACAACAGTAGTGTCAGCCATCTTTTGGAAAGATCATGCGTGCAAGCCACATATCGAATTGCTAATCACGCTGCTGATGAGGAACCAGCCTCCTGCTAAGCCTGCTACTCGAATACTGGCGAGCTGAGGAGCTGTCAAATTTTTGGAGGCTCAATCACCCATGGTTGGCTGGAGGTTGATGCACTCTTCAAATGATTCGCACACCATAACCGTGCCAAGGTTAGTACTTGTATGATGCTCGCACTCTTACAAGGGCCCATGTCAAGCTACCGGTATCATAAGATATCACAAGTTGGGAACCGAGGTATCGATCAACCACACGATCCCAGCCCTGGATTTACAAACGCAAAACACAGTGCAAGTACTTTTCAGGTTCAAAAAAAAAAAAAAAAAAAAGCCTCCCCGGATTGAGGGGTTATTACAAGCTAAGGGAGATATCTTGCGTGTTTTTGGTAAGCGAGGGAATGTCCGAGTGAGTAAAGAAAGGAATACGGTAGCTCCATGGGTTACAATCGCATACGAGAGACTTCACATGGAGACATCCACCGTGCCTGTACGAACCTCCGGACTCCATTGTACTGTACTCGATTTTTCCCACCCTGATCTACTCGCAGTCTACCCCCCCCCCACACAATGGCAGTGTGTGGGGAAACGCTAGGCGATGGGCAGGTCTTACGGCTAAACATCGCCCCTGGCATACTGATACGAGTACTCGCTGTACTGTACAAACAGCGAATAGAAGTCCCTTCCCTCCTTAGACTACGGCACTCGAGTACTCGACTACCCGAGTACCTTACCGAACGAGCACTACAGTCCCAGTACCGGAACTACTCGAGTATACACAGCGGATTAATCGATTCCCTTGCAACCTCAAGATGGGAGAGCAAGACTGGCCGGGTATTAGTCACGCTCACGCGCCCATATGCACACTTGCGCTGCTGCATAATTTGATCAAACCCAAGCCGCGCTAATGCCCCATAGGTAGGGAGAGTCTGCCACCGCGTGGCGCGAAGATCAGTGGTTATGTTGAGGCTGAAAAGTCCTAATCTCAACCTCAAGTCTCCCTGACCTGTATATCCTCAGTTACCCGTAAAGTGGAGACTGATTGATTGCGGTAGACTACTGAGGAATACGGGACTTACAAACCCCAGATGAGTGCCATCATAGGTAATCACTTAGCTCTTTCAGAATTTTTCTGATGTTCGCTCAGGTTTGCCATCCCCACCACCACGCCACACTCTATTCCCCTCATCGCACTAATAGTGCTTAGCGCGATTTCGGGTTTAATCAAATTATGCGGTATTTGACCTCTCTCTTTTATTTTTATTTTTCTCACCCTCTCTCTCTTTCTCTCTCACTTCCATTCCTTCCTTCACTTCACTCCCCTTTTTCCCCAAAATAAAAAACGCTACCCTCACCTCTGAAACCCCCATAAGTTACCAGTACCCAAATTGGCCCTCCCGCCTCCTCTGTCGTATCGGAAGAATTAGGAGCTAACCGGGTGTGATGTGCGTTGACTGAGCATTCTCCATTTTCCCGGGTTAAATTTTTTCCCCCCTCCCTTTTTTCCTTCCTTTTGTATGATGCTCGCTCGCTCGTGCCGGCGTATCATAATGATATTACTATTTTTATTACTTTTTTTTTACCTTTTTATTTTCCTCTCACGCTCTTTCTATCGCATGGGACTATGTTTGGTCATTGCTATCATGACCATGCGCTCCTGGAGTTTATAGGAGGATAGAATGAGATGCGGATCAAATTACCAGGTTTGTCGCTCACAGACGGATGGATGGGTGGGGCCGGTTCTCATGTCTCATTCTCCCCATTCCTGTTTTTTAACCCATGTCAAATCTTGAAAGTCGCACAGTATGAGTACCGCGTTGAACTCTTGCTTCTTGGAGGCCGTTTGTGGTATATAGCGGTCACGAGCAGGGTTAGGTATCATACGGTATTGTGCACATAGGTTAAGATAGGACGCTGATGGGAGTTTTAGTCTCCTCCCCTTGTCTTTCTCTCTTTCTCCTTCTTTATATTCCTTCCCTTTCCTTTCTCCTCTTGTACGGGTATGGGACTATTTCTTTCTTTCAAACCTTCTCACCTTCTCATAGCGGGGGAGCAGAGCTGGGGGTACGGTATTGCCCTATGCTGCCTACAACAGTATCCGCATGAGATTTCCACTTTGCGCTGAGTGATCCCGAAATCCAGTTTCGTCAGACTTCAAGTTTCCCAACCCAACAAACTGCTTTAATCCGCCAACCCTGTTACGATAGGCTTCAGCTCGGATTTTGATAGGCCATGCCTCCACTTTTCTAGGTTTCTAGTTTCAATACCGGAATTTCTTTTCCTTTTAAAAGGGATCATTATTTAAAAAAATTCCATAGCGGGTAAGGGTTGTCTGGTATCATACCATGGAGGACAAAACCCCGTTGGGATCGCTCCGGTGTCGGAGCCAAATCGCTGTCTACTCAAGTAGAAAGTTAAGGTATGGCATTTTGAAGGTGTAAGCTGAGATATTATGGCCAATAATAATAATAAAAATCTCCTCCTGTAATTTTACCCCTCTCCTATCAACAGAATCACCGAACTACGAGCAGACACTGGTATGATACTGTCTATTACCCCGCCACCTACATCACCGCCACTAGTATCCGCTGTTGAGTGTTAGACTATGGGGTACGGGCAACCACCCTACCATAGCTGATGGATATGTGAGTGGAGCATCTCCCTGTGCTATGGTGCGTGTAATGCCTCTTAGCTTGTTTATCTTCTTTATGTAGAGTGGAGCCTCACCTCTCCGGGAATCAACCAAGTTTCATCCATCTCCTACGTACAACATCCGCCGCCTATGGTATGATATGGTAACCTGTCCAAACTCTCCGAACCCCAATCTACAATGTGATAAAACGATAATCATGTTAACCCGCAAGGCGATATCCGCCGCACCGGAGCTGGGCCGAGAAAAAAAGTGCACGAGTGCGAGTGCCGCGCCCTCGCGCACAATTCCAGACCTCTCAAACCCCTTTTTTTTTTACCAAGTGCATTAATAGCCGCACAGAATCGAGCGGACCTGCATATCGATATTGATATCGTGCAGGGAAGGAGGGTCAAGAAGTGGGTGGTGGAATACCGGTATATATAACAGCTTGGCTAAAGTAAAGTATAATATAAGAAAAGACGAAAACAAAAAAAGGTTATAATTAAGAGTCCAGGATCGGGTAAGTTTAACCTACAATAAGAAGATTTAGGATACATGCTCCGGTGAGAGCTTTTAATTGATAAATCAATAAATCAATAAATCCCACCAAGCAACCGGTATGGTAAGACACCAAACAAAACAAAACAACAAAAAAAACCCCCAACAAATCAAAATTACTTCACAACCTCTCACTCACCAACCTCCTCCATCAGGACCAAAAACTCGCTCAAGATTGCGTCGACGCCCCTAGCCACTTTCAGGTGGTCCACATCGTACCACCCCGTCGCCCTATTATACTTGACGCACTCCTCGCATCCCCGAACATAGAAGTCCTCCGCGCGCGCCAGGAAGTTCACGAAGCGCGCTCGCAGTTCCGGGTCGCGCTCCGGCGAGAGCGCGTGGTGTGGGGTGTTCAGCATTACCGTCGTCGCCGTCATGACGTTGCGCAGGTGGGTAAGCGCTTGGAGGGTTTTCGTCGTGTTGCAACACTTTTTTCTGCCGCGGTAGTGGTGGTAGATGTGAGGGAGGTGCGGGAGAGGGATCAGGTTGAAGAGGAGCTTGGAGTTCTTTTTGTGCTGCGTTGTGTGGGGAGGCGAGAGCGGGCGGGAGTTGGCGATTCCCATCTTTTTTTGGTTGTTTGGCTGAGTGCAATTTCCCCAAGGTGTCCTCTGACACGAATGTGGTAGAGGAGGAGAAGGAGGAGCGGGGGCTGTTGTTTCTTCAAGTTGTGGTGGTGGGAGCCACTTTAATATTGGTGGTTGCTTGCTCCGTTTATCGGTTTGTTTGATTATCTCTGCCTTGGTTTTTGCCCTTGCTGTGGTCCGCTGCTCGGCCAGCGGAGGGTAATGGTATGATATGATACATAGAAAGAGACAAAGAATAAGCCGTTGTAATTGTGGACTGGGCTGAGTGAATCCTGGGGCAATAGGTCTCGTCCGGGAATTCGTTTGGTGAGGAAAGCCCTTACCGGATGGTATCCGTATCTTCTATTTTACGACCGACCTAAAGCCTTTTGGGTGGGCTTGTCTTTCAAGTGGATCTTTTGCAAAGCGAGTGATTTGGGTATCTGGGGTTCTTGGACACGGGGAGTCACTCGGTACTCTGGTGGAGTGGAGTCGGGTTACCCAAGCCTCTAACCCTAACGGTAAGTATGAATTAAGTTGTTGGTATGATATCGTATCATAATTATCATAGTTCCGAGCTATGATATGATAATTGGTCCTTTTACCCTCCCTCTACCACCACATCTCGTAGGTATTCATTCACCGAATCTAGGGGGTGTTTGGCATGGTTCACAACGTCACACACAAACAGCAGATTTGTGAGGTTTCCCAAACCATGGTTTGTAAGGTGTGAGTCGCCAAACGCACAACGGAACCTTTATGGGGAAAAAAAAAAATCAGTGGAAAATTGGGCTCATACCCTTAACCAAAGGCAGTTAATAACAGTCTGATATTTCTCTTTATGAAAACAGTTTAACAAAAAAAAACAATATAATATTATGTAAAATTAATCATGCAGAAAAGGTAAAATAGTTTAATAATCATAATATCAAAATCTACCATCTATCACATTTTCTCTGCCAACTCTACCAATTTCCCAAAGTGTCAATTCTCTAGGACAATATCGAATGAAAATTGTTTTCTACCTTTGAGGCTACTTTAATTCAAGTTAAATTAATGGAAGAACAAACCCTAAGATTTAACAGTAACAAATATTCATAAAAATTTGCCAAACCCTCCATGATATTTCCAAACTGCATTTTATAAGGTTTGCAAACTCTACCTTACAAACCATGTTTTGCCAAACACTCCAAACCTTACAAACCGCTGTTTGTAAGGTGTGACCTTATGAACCACGGTGTGCCAAACACCCCCTAGTTTCTACGAGCACCCCCCTTAACAAAGTATCGCTCTCAGTCCCCTCAGATCATCTAACAATAAAGCAAGTTCCACCCCAACCATCCACTTGTGGAAAAAAATAAAGAAACCCCCCCCCCACTCCCAGCTCAACCGGCGGCCTACCTGAGCACACCCAAGGAATCTGCACACTCCGTCAATACCTCCACCTGATCTCGAAGCCCGACCTCAATCCCCCCCAAGCTCTGTGGAGATTTTCCCAACCTCCTGCGACATCCGCTCGCACTTTGTGATCCTTTCTTGAAGGCGTAAGCGGAGCGCTATTTGGTTTTAGTTATTAGCAAGTGCGACTGGGAAGCGGGGTGGGAAGGTCACAGTCACTGCAGCAATTTGGTTTGGTATCTGTTTTTGATCTTGTTTCAAAGCCGTTCGGGCCAGCGAAATGCTCTGGGTCGGAGGAATAAATGAGGACGAGTGTCTGGCGTTTCGGACCACTGTTGGTAGTGAGCATAGTTTGGAGGTGAAGAGTTATTTCCCACAGTTTTGAGGATTCAAAGTCCGGGCTATGCAGAGGTAGTGATGGATGGACGGAAGGGGGAGAGGGTAAATACATAGGAGCAATATCACTAATTGTTGGAGAACTTGGCCTACGATGTACTCCTATGTTGGCACAAGATGGTGCTCGGTACATTTGCACCGAAGATAGACGGCGCCGGGGCACAGAATCATACATGAGCGTTATTGAATATTATCAGCCATTCATTTTTTTCCCCTGGTGTAATGTTAGCGAGGTTTGGGTCGTGTGGGCGTCAAAAGCGCTGGGCAGAATGCCCTTGAATTTCATTACCTTCGATGCGTTTCGGGCTCTGAGATAATCGCACGAGTTCGCCTAGTCATGAAAGGTCACTCGCAAATCGGTCAACCAGTGTGAAAAGAATCGTTACTCATTATACTAGTGAGCGAAAAACCTACAGCTATATATGTGCAACTAAGAGTGTGACCGGAACAAGGAAAATATATACTGTGGCATGGGACAAAAGGGTATGTGACAAAACAAAGAGATCGGGAACAAAGGATGAAAGTAGGTACAAAGGATTGTCAGAAGTTATTTCAACACAGTGATCCAACTGAACATTCGGGGGTTTATGCTAGGAGATAAACCCTCCACCCTGGTTTGTACCCTCGCGGCTCCTTAAAGATGCAGGAATGGAAACTGCTTTCAATAGCACAATACCTAGCATTTTTTTTTTCAAAAAAAAGAAGAAAAACATGGTAATGAACCTCTTATTAAATTTCCGACGTTATTCCTATATATCCTTTCCCAACTCCTCCTTTGCCAAACGAGAGATAACCAAGAATCAGGGAACCTCATATCCGCTATGCGCCAGTTTGAAAGGACCCATAGCTAACTGATTACCCACCTAGTCACATCCAGCGAATCCGCAAAGTCCGCCAGGGTCATCCGACAGAACGTAAAGCTCTTCGCAAATCTCGGCAAGCCCTTCACAGATTTCCCAGATATCGCCCAACAACAGTGCGATTTCTATGATTGTATTTAGGAGATACCAGGAGACTGAGGCGTGTTAATCTAGCAGCAGAGCCGCGGTGGGAGGTTAGGGATGAGAGAAATGAGAGAGGAACTTACACTTTAATTTGGGAGTGGATTTCGTGACACCGGCAGGTTTTTCGTCGCCGGCGGTCTTACTTGTGCTCTTGCCTTTCGTTTCTATAGCATCCCCGGCGTGTGGATTGGCTTTTTAGTCTTCCGGGGTGGTGGCTGCGAGGTGTGGGAATGTCCGTCGTAGCTGCTCTTTGTATTGGTTTGCCAGGCTCGGGGGGCTGGGGACATGTTCTGAGAAGGGCATATTGGGTATTAATTCCCGACTGCAGTGAGGGGCTGTGGAGGATGCTCGTCGTATGATCTACTGGGAGAGAGCTACTTATGGATGAGTGAGATTTATGTATCATAAACCTGCCGTTATTCAATATTTACGTCATTTATGTTCCCAGCAAGGCCCCCTCTAATACCACAGGGCACGGAGACTCCTGAAGCGCTACAAGAACAATTCCCACCAACAAGCCACAATAAAGATAGTCTACTCGAGTATATAGCCCTTAAGTTTTGTATATTTTACTAAGAAGTGGAGTTCGGCTAGCAGGGGGTTAGGGGGTGGATAGGGTAGTCATAATACTTAATTAGGTGGTAGTCATACCCAATTCCATACTTTCACTCCCGCTCGCCGAAAACTCCTTGCTAGAAAGATATACAAAACTTAGGGGTTATACTGTACCTCAGTAATACGATTTGGGCTCGTTCGGCGTGTACATCATATTTTTTATCATACTTTTGATATTAGGAAATATGCTGTCCTCGAATAAGAAGCCAGTCCAAGGGGAAAAACTAATATCGCAGTCACACAGCAGGTGCCCCACTACCCACTTTGGGCGAAGGAAAAAACATCCGGAGGCATTGACATTAAGATTGCAATATTACGAAATACCCCGTGCACTTCCCCATCACATTCTGCAACACCGCTATTCTTCCCACCCTCCAGCCTGTACTCGAGTATACCTTATGCTGCCTTTTAATTCACACAGAATAAGTAGAGCAGCATATCCTGATTACTTTGAGCATTAGGAAATACACCGTTTTCAGAAATATAATCGTAAAAACATCGAGACATGCCCAACAGGCACTTGCTTACCAATCACATGCAGTTAACCCAATTAGGAACAAAGAACGCTTGAGCAACACATCGTCCATCACATACACAAAAAAAAAAATCTAGGTACCCCTCACCTAATCCCTACCACACATTAAAAAGGAAATAGACTTTTGTACAAACACGTACCAATCATAACCACCAACCCAATTACGACTGCCCCGGAATAACCTCAACATACCGGCTCTTCCCACGCTTCTTTCCACCCCCAGGTGTGTTCTTTCTGCTAACGGGCGCACCCGGGGGACCAAGGAGGTCGTCAATTGTGTCTCCGGTTGTAGCACGCTGGCTCATGGATGTTGGCGGACGACTTGGAGGACCCGCGCCCGGTGGGCCCGTAGAGGGAGGTGTGGATGCAGGGGGCCCGGGAGGAGGTGGGGGCGTAGATGTTGAGGGTATAGAAGAGGGTGTTGGTGATCTCCCGAATGGGGGTGGAGGGGCGTGAAGCCCAGATGTGGGCGGTGCGGACGAAGTCCCTGAGGGTGGAAATCCGGGTGTCGACGGGGTGGAGGATGGTTGAGAGGCAGGTGTTGAGGCCCGCTTCGGTGGTGGCGCCGGCTTCGGGGCAGCCGTCGCAGTATCACCAGCCTTCTTATTCACCCAACGCTTAAGATCCGGATCATAGACGAAGGAGCTCTCTTCTCCGAGTTTCGCTTTGATAGGTCCTTGTTGGTTAGGATCCCTCTTTCCGAACCAGCCGTCAAACCAACCTTTCTTGCCTTCATCTAGAAAGTTAGAGCCTGTGCCCAAATGTATCGGGGTTATCAGTGGAAATATACCTTGAGTAGCATTCTTCTTTACCTCCTCAGCCTTCTTCACTTCCTCTTCCTGTAATTTCCTTGCCCGCTCAGCAGCTTTTTTCGTAAACTCATCGTCATCATCATCCATAAATGACTTTTTCGGCTTAGGTTTGTCGTCCTCATTTTCATCGTCGCTATTACCCGGTTCGTAAGGGGTAAATCCCGTAGATGGAGGCTCATATCCACCAGCAGATGGAGGCTGGTAACTGCCATCGGGTGGATGAGGTTCGGAGGCCGAATTCTCCATTGCCTCTGGTTTAGTTATTGACGATGCTGTATCCTCGAAAGAGCTCCTGGAATCGTATGTAGATGCTCCCGGATATCCAGTGGATACGGAGCTGGGGACAGGGCTGTCGTAAGGATTGACTGTTTGGTGTTGTGGAGCGTGGGGGCTAGAGCTTGGCTCGTATCCTCCGTCGTATCCGGTAGGCTTATAAGTGTCCGAAGTAGCTCGCGGATTCACCGCAGGCTCATAAAGACTGCTTTTTGGTTGGTAAGAGTTACTTGGAGCGTATCTGTTTGCCACTTGAGAGGCAGGCTTAACTGCCATCGGAGGGGCGGAGGTGTAGCTAGGGAAATTATTGTATGTGGAGTAAAGATCGACACCAGATTGAACCCTGCTAATCTCAGGGCTTACGTTTCCGGATCCAGCGATCTTTGCGAATGGACCAGCAACAGCAGCATCCATCATACTCCCTTCGCCACCGACTGTACTCGAGGTCTCCTCCTCCTCACCAGCAACAAATTTATTAAATGTTCCCCAGAGCGAATTGCTAACCATATCCGAACTTAACTTCGGAATCCATTTGCCAGCACTCGGGCTCGAATCCTTAGGGCTCATGGAGAGGCGAGCAGAGAGGTCCTCAAGCCCGCCAAAGAATCTGGGGTGGAAGTAAGGAGAAGGTTTATTCCAAGCTTTTATGGAAGAAGTGATGGAGTCGCAATACTTCTGTGCATCTCCCTTTTGCCCGTTTTCGGCGAGGACAATAGCGCTCTGAAGCTTATAGCCCTGGAGGTGGGGAAAGCCCGGGCCCGGAGTCGCACAAAGTGACACCGCTAGTTCATAAACCTCACTAAGCATGACCGAGTCGGTGTCTCTCCCAAACGGCGCCTGACGGTGATCTGCGCCCAGCAGCGAAAAATCGGCAGCCGGATCATCGTGTCCACTAAAAACAGATCCTGTGCTGCCCGTGGCCCCTTGGCGGGCAAATAGATAGCTTAAGAGACCATTAGTTTAACCCTTTCCGCCAAATTCACAAAAAGGTTATGTACCAAATGTGGCCAGCCTCAACTCTCTCATACCCAACTAACAACTTCCCCAGTGCCATTATTGACTCTATATCGCCCGGTGACCTATTGCTTAGAATCAAGCCCAACGTTTCTCTCCACCGGCCAAGCTTCTCATCGATATTTACGCTTCCACTGCGCGAAACACCACCACCGAGCATCGGCATCCCCATCCTAGCACTAGCGCTCACTAACTCATCAACACACTCTTCCCAGTTACCAGCAAATGTTTCGTAGAGAGCAGCCAGACTGTCTGCATCCTCCCCGAGTGTCTTGACTTCATTCTTCACAAACTCTTGAACTACTTGCTTCCATAAATCACGACCAACGGTCCCGGATATCAGCAGCGCGTGAGACCATAGCTTGTGATCCACGGCATGCCAAACAGCCGCTGCCCGGTCACCTTTGAGGAGATAATTCTTAATAGTCCTAACGGCCTGGGGATCAGCCTGTTCAATGCTTGGGCCTTGTGCGGTCAAAGATATATCTCCCACAGCAGAGGATGCTCCGTGATCACTCATGTCTTCTCCCACCGTTTCCGGTGACAAGATAGCCCTGACAGCCTTCACAACTTCTGGGTTTCCTTCCAATACTCCATCATTCTCCAATAGAGTCCTGACGATCTTCCACAATAATACTTTCTCTTCCGCTCTTGTTCCTTCTCCCTGTGCCCTTTTCTCTAAATCCCCAATCTTGTCAGTGAACCAAGTTAATAGTTCTTTCTTCTTTGCCTTATTCGTACTCCTAGAACCTGACCACGCTGGTCCAGGAAATTTACCTTCTGATTCCTCAAACGGCAAAATTTCCTTAATACTTCTAATTTTGACTTCTCCGGGAGAGCATTTGATCACTTGCTGTTGCATATCAGAAGTATACCTTTGTGCACGTTTAGGAAATGTGTAAGCGATACTCCCACCGAACCCCCAACAAAACACCGGTGCACCTTGCCACCTCTGCAAGACATCTTGAGAAGTCTCGTCATTTGGCACCATAAAATTAAGCCCCAAGGATTGTTGACGTTGGTGGAAATCTACGGAAGCATAAGACAAAGAGCTACTATGAGCGAAGGCAGAGCTAGGTCGTTCATATGGATCTCTTGGCCTTTGGGTTGTCTTATTAGCCTTGCCATAAGCCATGCCAGGCGATTGGGTTTGCGCTCTTGGGGGTGGCTGGAAGGTAGTTTCGGGAGAGATTGCCCTCTGATAGAACGTATTAGGATTAGATTTAGGTGACTGTGTTGAAGGTGGTGGAGGAGGAGGAGGGGTAAAGGTGTTTTGGCGAGTAACCGAAAGTAAACTAGCGGGCGAATCTCTCCCGGAACCTCTTGAGGGTGCATACCGGCTTTGCGCAGGCGGAGGAACACCTGATTGTGGCGATTGTGAAGGGCATCCATTATTCTGAAACATCTGAGGTGGGTGAGTTGCACCTTCCTCTTCCTCTTCTCTTGGTATATCCATCACCGAAGCCTGCGCAGATCTCGCAGTCCCTGGGCGCGACGAGTGCATAGCATGATGCTCACCAGAGAGCCGTCTTGGATGGCTATGAGATGGATCCTCCGGGGAATGGGGATGTTGTGAGGGCGGAGATGCCGTAAACGAACCCTGATACGAAGGGCCTTGGGGGGTCATTGGTGGCGGACTCATTAAAGGCTGCTGTGCTGTTGGAGCTTGATGTGGAGGTAGGACGAATCCACCAGATGGAATTCGATTTCCGGCCTGGGGTGGCCCTGCAGGCCGAGGTGCATATTTTATTCCACCCGCTGGAGGGGCATTCACGGGTGAAGCGTATGGGGCTACACTCGGGGCCGGAGGGTGGGTCGTATTAGGAGGGGATTGGTAACCCATCGTTGTGCTCGATGCCGGAGAATACCTTGCGGACGCCGCCGGGGGGGGAGGTGCGGTGTACATGCTAGAGGTCGTTCGAGGAGCAGGTGAGTACCTACTTGCCGCAGTAGCCAACTGCGCGTCCATCCGCTGGGGTGATCCCATGAGGGGTTGGGCGGATGGTTTCTGTGGGCTGTGGTAAAATCCTTGTGTGCTCTCGGGTCTCGGAGGTGCCGCTTGATGACTACCAGCCCCGGAGGGGGCCCGGTTCATTGGTTCCGGATATCTCCCCAACGCTGAGCTTGCTCTCTGCTTTGGAGGTATAAGGGGCAGCTCTTCAAAGAACTTTTGTTGCGGCACAGCTTTTGGTTTAGGAGGTCCCTGTGGCTGTTGAACTTGAGTAGGAGCTCCGGTATGGAAGACTGCGCCCATACTACTGTTTCTTACCGGGGGTGGTTGACCAACCATGCTTCCCATTCCTGCAGGTATCGTACCCTGTGATTGCTGGCGATTAGAAGACCTCTTCCTAACCGCCGAGGGTCCTATGTCCAGAGGCAAATCATATGGACTTTGGTACCCCTCCTTTTTGTCTACAAAGCTCTGGGCTTTCCTTTCAGGCGCTGGTGGGGGTCGAACCCCAAAGGCAGAGTATGGGGCAGTCGGTTGCGAGCCAGGGATATAGGATACAGGTGCTTGAAAGGCTTGCTGCAGAGGGGCATATGGATAAGGAATTTGCTGAGGTTGTTGTGCCGGCCATGTCCCACCATATTGTGGCTGAATGGAGGACTGCATTGGGATCTGTGCTTGCGGAGTGTACCGTGAAGCTGCCGATAGAGCCTGCGGGATGCTCCCGGTAGAAATACTCGAAGATCCCGGAAGAGTTCCGTCAGATCCGTGAACCGGTTCCTGAACGGGCGTCTCATCATCAGAGTCAGGCAAGAACCCCTCATCGTCACTCGGCAGGAATCCCTCGCTACTATCGGCCAAGAATTCGTCCTCAGCCAATGCCGCCCGCCACCGCGCCGTCAAATCATCGTCGGCCTCCTGCTTGGGGGGTGCGTGTTGATCCGGTTTGTGTTGCTGCTGGATTTGACCAAAGAAGTCCTCTCCGTCTGGTTGGTCCGAGTTTCCCTCGGAGTCACCGAATAGAGATGTATCGGCCATTGAATGGGAGCAGATTAGAGCGGTGGAAAGAAAGAGGTTCAAGTAAGATGGGGAGGAAGAAGAGAATGAACGAACAGAGCATCATGCACGCATACAAAGGCATGGTGGCCGAGAGGACACGGAGGCGAAAGAGGAAGACCTCGTTCACCCCTATTCCTAAAGCGGTTAGGGCCATATCAGAGGCTCCTCGTCGCAACCACCTCGGCAGCTATGATACCTCAGATTATTTTTTGCCCAACCTCAACAGGAATACCGGTAGACTATGGATGCTCGTACAAGCACAAGTACTCGAGCACTTGGCCGTTTGTCTAAGGGGCATTCGTCCCCGGGTTGAAAAGTTTCTATGCCAGTTTTTCGAGTTGAAGGACTTTGGTGTGTGTAACCCCTTTCTTGCATACAAATCTGTCAGACCCGCTCTCGAAACTTGGCCCCCGAAAAACGCTTTTTCGACCCAGGGCTGAATGCCCTCTAAAGTATCCGGACGCCTCGGCGCCAAGACAGGTATTAATCCAGCCCAAGCGTCTGGATACTTTATACTCGTAGAGGCTGAAGGGATAAGTCTGCCTACGTAATCATTGTGAGGTCTCCAAAGTACGCAGTGGCTATTGCTTCTCAGAATGGGGCCCAAAGACTCCCGCGGCCCCGATCGGCCACTACGCCACCCCCCGATGGCTTCGGCTGCTCAAGGAGCTTGGGGAGGACAAGGCACTCGAGTACAAGGGTCGGGACCCATTAACCGGAACAGACAAAGATGTATTTGGCTGGTTAACTTTAAATAACTGTTCCATAACTTCTTGCCGGATCCTGGTACTAGGGGTTGGAAAAAAGTCTGTCGAACTCTTGGCGCCAAATCACATAGTAAACGCTGCCAAGAGTTCGATAGACTTACCACAACCCCCGGGCACAGGTATCAGGAACTTGGAGCGAATCATCATTCCAATTGCTGAGAATATCCCCGAACCAGCCACAACTAATAATGAGAACTACACCCGAGCAGTTTGGTCTTCCAGACCTCAGCGGTGCTATCATATTGCCGTACTAAGCCTTGGGTAAGCTGCACAAAGTTTGCGAAATTTTTATTCTTTCCAATGATCTTCAGGGCTTATGTCGCACACAAATACCAAACCTCTCTCTCCCTACTCCTGATATCATGGTGGCTATCATACAATGCCCGAGGCAGGCCTCGATCGACAACGCTACCGTACCGGTATCCCACCACGAGACCCTTCCAATAACTCGACTACTCCCCGTATCCATCTCCTTCGGGCGAATCTAGCCCCACACCTTCCACAACTCCTCTACACCTGGATTTCTCAGCCACAGTGTTCCAGGAATTAGGGCTTAACGTGGTACTGTACATGACTAGCTAACATGTTTCTATTTCCTCATCGTGTTGAATGATACCGGTGGTCTAGGAGATAGAAAGCCCCAGCGCGAGACGGGTACCGGTAGAGAATTTGGGCAGAAGAGAGGCCACCCCAGAAACCACCTCCGGAAGGCAAGCTGGAGGGCCAAAGGAACCATCCACACCCCGCACGCACCCACACCTTATTCGAAGAGACAGATAAGCAGAATTTGAAGGGTTGCTTGCCTATACTGTGACTATCTTAGTTAAAAGGACAGACGTCCTAGATATCGTAGGCTCCCCGAATCAATTCACGTGGGAAACACTAGAGCATCTGGAGATGAATCTCCAGATGCCCAGAGACTCGCACACAAGTATCTTCGGTCACACCGCACCGACATCTGACCAGAGCTCGCTCTCAGTAGTCAAGATAGACACAGGCTAGACTAGCAATCCCTGTAAAGGCGGCCTAAACTGTCTCACCGTACAGGGCGTCGACCGCTAAAGAGACTACCAACAGTTAACATACTATCAGAGCCCTACCTGGTACTCCAAGTTGCTGAAGAAAACCTGATAGGCTGGATGCGTTTAGATAGAGATAGGAGTGAGTTCCCAATCGAGGGAGCGCAGGGTGATGTGTTGGTGAATAAGGCGAGCCCAGCGAACCAGCACCCGCCCGAGGACGTCCGGCTAAGAGAATGACACTGGGCAGCGGTTTCTGAGTGAAGGTGAAAAGGAAATTGTTTTTACCGCAGGTGTTGGGAAGGGAGGGGGAAATCGGGTGATCTTATACCCGCAGAGCAACAGTAAGAGGGTGCGCTTTACAAGCTAATCCCGCGTCGGTCGAGGATTGCGCATCCATCACACAAAACGAGGCAAGTGTGTGACGGCGATGCTGGGGGTGAAGGCACAAAGGAAGAAGGCTAGCCCTAGGCCCCAGAACCCGATGCCATACCAGCATCATTTCCACATCAGAAACTGAGGATAGTCAGCCCAACCCAGGAAGGTTTCGATAAAGGCTCCAGAGGCTGCGCGAGTCCTCGAGCGCGACGCACAAAAAAATGCAACTTCAATCCGGCGACTTGAATACCGGTGAAGTGAGTGAGAGTGGGGAAACCAATTGCGAGCAGATAATGATGGAAGCATCTCGATTTTGCCATTGGAGCCGTTGGGGGGGTAAAATAGCGGTAAGTTTCAATCCAATCCAATCAGCGGCGTGCCCTAAGCTATGTTTGCACGCCGATTATCCCAGGACATCACCTATTTTGGTAGTCGTCGTGATCGGAAAAAACCTTGTTGTCCCCAGGAGGTGAAGGTGCTCAGAATACCACAGAATCTACTGTAGACTATTCAGGATGGCCGTGATGGAAACGGGAAATTCCGCTCTCAATTACCCGTATTCCAAATTTTAAAACCCACTGGAATGTCTCGACAACTTACCTTACGGGACAGGGGTCCGTGGCAAAACTCAACTCCGCCCTGAGGTAGTGTGTCTGGTTGGCACTGAAAGGCAACGATCAAGTTGCAATAATGTGCTCAAAACGAAGGTTCCTGAAATACTGGTGTTTATCTGAACAATATTTCCCCACCCTAACCCACCTGACACTGTGCAAATACTGCCGCAGAAATAAACCCTGCAACTCAACAAATCCTTCGACGAAGCCAGCTCGGACTCATAAGAAGCCTTGCACACAAGTCCATTAAGTGGAGATGCCTATATAAAGAAAGGTTACTTCGAGCGAGCACCCTGCCGTATCCTCACAAACCACCATGACTTTTAGGGTATATCGTTTGCAATTCACATTTCTTCCATTGTAAAGGTTCGAAAAACCAATGGTGACCAGATGCGCCTTAGAATCAAGCTAAGGTTCTGTGAAATGGTCATCTAGGGCGAAGAACGAAGGAAATATATGATATGAATGACTATACCGACATCATCCATCCTCCACCACTAACGCTCAACCTCGAATCCGGTATCCACCTGTAATTACCCGGGCAAGGCGACAAAGATCCATCTGTAAGGCCGTGGGCGCCTGATAGAAAGGGGGGTAACACGAATGGATGAACAGATAAAGTCTTCATGGGCCTTGCCTGTTATATTGTGGGTTATCACCACTGCCGTCCTGAATTGCGCAATGCCTTGCCCAAAGACTCTAGAGGGGGGGAATCAAACTCCAAGAACCAACTTTCCTTATCCTACCATGTTTCTCCTAACCCCATCAGGAGTTCTCTCCCAAGATACCCGTAGAGCACACTCGTATTAATACCTGTGGGGCTAGGTATCGATGCTCAATTTGTAAAAATGACTCAACTCCCGAGCCCGGGGAAAACCCATCGGAAGTCTAAGGTGCACCATAACTTGAAACGGTTGGGCTGGATCTTGCTTTCGTGTTATTGACGCTTACTAAATTTACTATACTGTAAATTTAGCCCTGCCGAGCTTGCTGGGATACCGGTAGCAAAGCCCGACACTCGTTCAACCGACCTCATTTTAAGAGCAGTTCCGGATATGACATTTTGACCATGAAGATAGAATATGACCTTTCGACTTTCTTTACAAGAGTTTAAATGTTGGTATTATTACCGGTATATACCTGTCCCGCACAGGGAACTTGTTCGAAGAAACTCCCGTTCAGTTAATTTTCGAATGTGAGGATCCGTCAACAGCGGGAAACCGGTGCAGTGCTCGAGCACAGTACAGCTCAAGTACCGGTCGAAGGTACTCGAGCATAGAGGATGCCACTGTCCATGAGAGAGAAAAAGAGGGAAATCCCACCCCTCCCCCCCCGAAAACTTTTTTTCTGCTTCATCGGGATGGTGCATGAAGGTGGATATTCCGCGAACAAGGAAGTTTTGCGAGGATAGTACTAATTTTTAGAAGCTTCTAGAGCTAGATCTAACTTGAGCGTCTAGATGGGCATTTTATTACCGATAGATAATAATATTATCATACTAAAAATCGGGCTGGTAAAAGGCTGTCCTGACTAGTGATGCTTCGAAACTCGAGACCTTATAGCGATAGGGCCTTGGCCTGCAATACCAAAAATAGCACTTCATCTTGGAGCTTGGAGCGTGACCACGCCGCTCCGACTTCAAATCCTTTCATATCCCAGTTAGATTAGAAAGCTTATATGCTATACCGATACCGAGATTGGACTAGCTATTGTCCAAGGTCTGAGGGTGGCCGGGAAACCCACGATTGCGCAGGGAACGATCTTGGCGAGCAATCTTTCTATGGCATTTCCAGCATGATACACACTACCTTAACGACGAATCATAGCCGACTTTAAAAGGGACAGGTCTCAGCTATTCCCCATTGTCTTACCACACTCACTCAGGTCCTACCAGCTCCATATTTCAATTTTCGCCGCCTAGCATAAATCGCCTTTCTCCCATTCCTATGCTATGCGAGGGAAAAGCCTGTATGCCCATAACGGTTCTTTATTCTCAATCCTCCAATGGCAGCAAGACCCCCGGTGGTACCTTTTATGATTTGTATTCTCTAGAACCCCATCGCTACTACCAGAATTCTAAAGTAACAGCTACAAAATTATGGCGCTACTAAGCTAAAGATTGGGGTATAATCCGGCTTCACGAATTGTCACTCAGGAACGTCGTATCGCGGCTACGATGGTCCAGAAGGAATGCTACAAAGTCAGCGATTGCAAACCGGGGGCTGGGTTTCAACAAAGACTTCTGAACGCATTTTCTACACATCTCTAGATTTCCCAAGGCACATGCTAGTATCCGGCAACAACAATAATGCCGGTACCTTCCAACTGATATTGATGTATCCCCTCCCTCCTCTTCGGTTTGCAACAGGAAGCACGACCGACGGGGGTGGATCACCCCTAGCTAAGCGATAGGATTCCACAACTCTCGATATCAATATTTCGCACCCCACGATATTCCTAGAACCTTTTAACTAATACTCCAGCATTCCCCAAGCCAGCCCAGAAGTCTATATAACCAACCTGCCCGCCCCCCACCCCTATCCACCACTCACCGCTCACCAACTCCCCATCTCAGCCCTACCTCAGCCAATCAACAACCTAACAACTCAACAACTCAGAACCCAAACAACTCATCGCAACTTCGCCACAATGTGCAGAAGCTATCCCTCATTGCAGAGACACGAGGTGAAGCCAGAGAGTACTTCTGCTTCCTCTTCCTCTTCCTCTTCCTCCTCATCTACCGCCTCCTCTACCGCCTCCTCTATCTTCTCCTCCGCTACCTCTACCACCGCTCAAACTTCTCCCTCAACCTCAGCAGCTAGCAGCACTCGCCGTAACTCAACCTCCGCAGCTAGCAGCACTCTCGGTAGCTCAACCTCGCCGCAAAGCCCGGGCTCAATCTCACCAACTGGCAGCAATTTCTGGGAATGTCCTAAAGCGTTGGACTATTCCGTGATACGCGGCTCTGGGAAAGGATACGCATACCCGGGGGACAACTAATTGAGCCCTCTATCACGGAGGTCAGGCCGGCTATCGAAGCTTTGCTTGAGGGTTTCTGCTGGGTAGTGCTGGGTAGGGACTTGTGGGGGAGTCAGGTGAAAGGATTGGATGCCTACTTGATGGACGGAAGGGTGTGGAGGGAATGGAATAGACACCGGTAGATAGGAAATATACTGCATTATTTTTACATCAGGCTGAGGGGATCAGAAAAGTGAAAGGCAAATCAAATCCCAAGTTTCCGTTTTTCTACAAGTGCGAAAGAATGCCCTTGACTTGAGTGAGGGGGAGGAATATCTAATGTGATATTGTTAAAAGTTCCGAGTGGGTGGTACCCTCTGGAATGAAACATTTCGCTTTACATATTATCATACAATTTCTTTTACCGGTAGTCTAATAATTGGTCCCGCTTTTTTACCGCGGTTACTCTCAGAGTCACTCGATGCCACACCGCTGGACATAACGCCCTAATACCACCACCACCACACCTGAACTATTGGCTACTTCATTGCTCACACTCAAGAGAAAGGCAGGCAGGCACCTGGAGAACCAGTATCCAGAATAAAAAGTATGCGATACTCCATTCCCCAAAAACAACACTGATAGTTCAACGGGACCCCGATGCTATTTACAGACAAATAGGAGGAAAAAATGGCCATATCTAGAATTGCAACAAGAGAAGCTCCATCCAACAAAAACCTTAATAGTTTTGGCACTTGTGGGGGGGTTATTTCCGTCAATCTGCGCATGAAATCCATGAGCATAAGAGCTCGCGTTGCCCTGCTTTCCATCCCCGACTTCACCAATATTCTGGCACTAGCTATGCTCCAGAGAATGGAGAGGGGCCGAAGGGCACGCGGCGAGCCGAGGGCCTGACAATGAACGTGAGAAGCTATTCCCAGGTTCAGAGGGATTGCGGCAAGAGGAACACCCTAGCAAGGGAAAATGTGCCTTTATCTACACACAGGGAAGGAGCTCGAAAGATCCCTATATCATCGAGGTACAGGCTTTTGAGAATTTTACCAGGTACACGAGGGCAGACAATCACAGGACGGGAATCAGCCACGAACCTGTGAGCGACTTAGAGGGCATGTCAGTCCGTGGGTATCAGGAGAAAATATAAACTTCCAAGAAACGAACCTAGAAATATCGGTCACCGTCCGCCAATAGTGGCTATTTGCACCAGACACCTTGAGAAATCACTATCAACTCATAACGGGATTGCTGCTAAAATAGTGATTCGGCAGCAAACGGTCACCTCACGAAACCGGCTCGGTCGTGCCCGGCAACAATTGGAGGAGGAAAAGCATTTCCATTTTCTCCAATATAATTTCTAGATTTCTGGAGTAGCCACGAGTTAGGTTCTACGGCCTCGCTAGCAGGCCCGAGCCCACGCTGTGGCCTTAAGGAGGAAGGCTGGGGCCTTCGATCCCCACGGTAGCTCCCACAAGGCAGCGCTTCCCGATTCCACTGCCCTGCTCTATGGACTGCTCGCTAGGCTAGGTATTTCACGTACCGGTATTATCACAGTGGGGTAAATACTTATCTTGCTGGCAAAATGACGTTATACTGTGAATTATTAAATGAATTGTAGGTCTATCCCCCGAGGAAGACAAGATATAAACATCAATCGCTTATAGTTAACGACGGAATCTCGCCCCTGCACAGTAGTGCAGCCGCAGCCGCAGCCGGGATATCGGTGGTGGGTTTTGCTGTGGGCAGGAGGGAGATGGGAGAGTATGATAAAGAAAAGTACCACCCACTGGTATTGGTGACTTGACTTGTGGTGATCTCGTTCAGGGAATCGCCCCCGAGTTTGACGAAATCAAGTACTGGTAGTTAAATTTTCAGAGACCCAGAACATCCTATAGTAACACAGATAGTTCAACACTTAGACCAGCTTACATAGATTAGTTTGAGCACTTGTTATATGGTTCTTCCAGTGAGAGCCCTACAAAAATGTAGGTAAAAAGTGGGACAGGAAAAATTGATATAGTGCGTGCTATTCAAAACCTGCACCAGATATTTGACAACTTTTGAATCGACAAGGCTCCACAACAAGCAGCATTATGTGAAAAAAAAAAAGAACCTCAGGATTGAAGAGAAAGAGATGGAAAATAATTGGGAGGTTTTTTTTTATTTTTCTTGTCAGAGATCTAAGATGCGATTCTTGACAAATATGATATTATACCAAGCTTCTTTGGTCCATTTAAATAACCACCCCGTTTAACTGAATATATCGTATTTGCCGTATGGGGTGTAGCAATGCGCAATAGCTCTTATAAAAAAAGCTAATTATAATGGTAGTATAGTCTATGTTAATGATTGAGTTATCAGAAATACAAGAAAGGATATAGCATAGCTATATAGAAAGATCGTTCAGGCATGACTCCCTTAACCAGAAAGCAGGAAACAAATATCAGGTCTGACAACAGAAATAACCACCCTGAATGAAGCCAATAAGAGTATAAAGGAATACTTATATAGGAATATGAGGACTTAGGAACGGTTCTTGGGAGAGCTACCTGCAAGGCTACTATCGCATGTGGTGATGGAAGGAAGCTCATCTTGTACTAGGATGGAGGTAATTGGTAGGGTCATGAGTGTGCTTAGACAGGTATGTCATAGCAAGGAAGACATCTCCAAAGAGGACAGTATAGCTGAGGCTTTGAGCTTGGATTCGGGACAATTCATGCTCCACTGTAGAGTGCGGCATACTACTGTATTTTAATGCACTTTTGTTAGCCGAATTCATAATTATTACAAGGCACAGGCTATATGTTTTCTCACAAGTCAGGAATAATTTTGCGGGTTAACCTAAAATAACTGTTCATTAACTTTTAGCCTAGCACTTGTATAGGCTAAATCCCCTACCCGTAAAAACTCGAATAGAAGAAAAATGTGCTAGGACGTTGTACTTTCCTCTCCTAGTATGGCGGCCTGTATATTCCTTTTCTTTTGTCTCAGCTGAGGGCTGAGTTTGCGGTATTTTCCCCTCGCTTTGCCGAGAAGGGGAATTCCAACGTCCTAACACATTTTTCTTCTATTGGAGTTCTTACGGTACCGTATCCTATATGCTCATAGGACCCCCTCAACCTGACAGTGCTCAACCGCAGAGGTTGATATACCGGTAATAGACTAAGCCCCCAACAGTCATCAACAGGCTTGCCTGAACAGGTTGTTGCAAGACATGACAGACATCCACTAGGAATCCCTCACCATGACGACCTCTAACCCAACTTAACAAACCCCATATCATACCACACAGCTTTCCCCCATGATCTAACACCATTCACCATACCCCATCCTTCTAAGCACACGTGGTTCACCAAACAAACCAATCAATCACACTCTCTCGCTCGACTCAAACCTTGACTCAAGCACGTGCCACCCACAACACCCTGCGGCTCTTTCGGGCCTCGGATAAACCAGCACCCACACCTTGCTTTCTCCAATCCAGCAAGGTAATTCCGAAAGTGGATCTAGGCGCAATGGGCCGACCGTGATTGGCTGGTGGTTACCCCAGTTTAACCCAGAATGGGGATTGAATGGTTGGTCAGCCACGGTGGCATGTGATAGTGGTGTTCCGGTGCCTACAAACTACGTTGAGGTATTTCTAGGCCATCTACCGGTATTCGTTCGCTTGCTCATTTACTCTCTCTGCCCAGACGAGATAGAAGGACAAGGCTAGAAAACGACGGTAGCAAGCAAGCATGGCCACACAAACCTTCACCCGCGAGCAAGTCTCCAAGAACAATAATGCCGATTCACTACACGTTATCATCGACTCCAAGGTATATGACCTGACCGACTTTGCCGACGCCCACCCCGGAGGCGTACACGTTCTCTTGCAAGTCGCGGGGCAGGACGCAACATCAGAGTTCTACTCCATGCACCGACATGAAATCCTGACAAAGTACGCCAACATGGTGATCGGGACGATCCAGGGCGAGACGCCGCAGGTTATCGAGCCGCAGGCAGGAGACTTGTGCCCGATACCTTACACCGAACCCATGTGGTTGAGTCCTGAGTTCAAGAGCCCTTATTATGACGAGACTCACCGGAGGCTGCAGAAGGAGGTTAGAGTTTTCGTCGACGAGTATGTCCGGCCGGAGGCTTTGAGGATTGAAGAGGCTGGAGAGAGGCCGAGTGCCGAGATCATCAAGCGGATGGCGTATGCTCTTTTCTCCCCCCTAAAACACGGTATCCGTGCAATGTTAATGATAACAGCGACAACGGTATCAACGCCATGCGTATCGGCCCGGGTAGACATCTGGAGGGGTACAACCTCATCGGCGGAATCGAGCCCAAGAAGTTCAACTACTTCCACGAACTCGTTCTCAACCAAGAACTCGTACGAACACACGGACGTGCGTGCAACGACGGCTTCCTCGGCGGTATGGTCATCGGTCTCCCCCCAGTCCTCAACTTCTGCCGCAACACCGGCCTCCGCGACCGCGTGATGCGTGAGTGCTTCTCCGGCGAAAAGTCTATCTGTCTCGCCGTGAGCGAGGCCTTCGCCGGCAGCGATGTCGCCGCCATTCGCACCACTGCGGTAAAGAGCGCTGACGGGACGCACTACGTTGTAAACGGGACAAAGAAGTGGATCACCAACGGCAACTGGGCGGATTACTTCACTACGGCGGTCAAGACAGAGAAGGGTTACAGCATGCTCCTGATCGAGCGTGGGGAAGGCGTTGAAACCGAGCAGATCAAAACATCGTACTCGTCCGCAGCCGGAACCGCATTCATCACCTTCGACAACGTCAAAGTCCCCGTTGAAAACCTCCTAGGAAAGGAACACCAAGGTTTCCCTGTAATCATGTCAAACTTCAACCATGAGCGCTGGGTGATGGCCTGCGCATCCATCCGCGCCTCCCGCGTGGTCGTGGAGGAATGCCTAAAGTGGGCGAACCAGCGTAAAGTGTTCGGACGACGCCTCGTAGACCAGCCCGTTATCCGCGGGAAACTTGCGAAGATGATCTCCCTAGTGGAGTCCGGACAGTCCTGGCTCGAGGCAGTTACCTACCAGATGTGCAACATGACCTACCAGCAGCAGGCGAAGTCCCTCGCTGGGCCGATCGCCCTGTTGAAGAACTTTATCACCCGTGCCGCGCACGAGATTGCGGACGAGTCGGTTCAGGTGTTTGGCGGAAGGGGTATTACCAAGTCTGGAATGGGGAGGGTTATCGAGAATTTCCACCGGACATACAAGTTTGATGCGGTTCTTGGAGGGTCCGAAGAAATTCTTGGTGACCTTGCCGTTCGACAGGCTCTCAAGAATTTTCCAAAGTCGATGTTGTAATCTCCCCTATCCCCCATGCCCTCTCTTGATGTTTTGTAAGATCTCGTCTTGTTTAGAAGCACTTGTATGATATGCCCTTTCTCGGGGCAGACCTTGACTTGATTGAAATGTTTATAGTATGATAGTAGAAAATACAACACTTCTTCGAGACTAAAAGTTATGACTGCCACGATTCAAGTGGAATTTCGACTGAGAATTCATCTATAAATGTCGAAATCCAATTGCCCAAAGATCAGCATTTGGCCATCTACCGGGACAAATATTTTCTGCCCGACAATGCCCAAAGCCGTGGGGGAGTAAATGCTATGGTGTATCCCCATTTATGTAGGCTAGAGGAATAGATGGCACATTTGGAAATGCAGTAGAGAAGCAGATCGGAAAAAGCAGAGATCCCACCCCCCAACCAAACAGACAACAATCCCAGACACCCATACAAACGCACCAGCACCGCACATCTACAAACACAAACCCACCCCGCCACGTATACCCTCTCACACCATATCCCCACCACCGCATACCCCAAGACCCAAGCGATGTTCCAGCCCACGGTACGATGCCGCCAATCACAACCACAACCACCAACTCCAATCATGCGCCCATCAAACTGGACCTCTCAGGCCTAAATTAACTCGGAAAGCATAAGCCCAACTTTAATCCGGAAGACGTCTTCCATCGCACGTCGCTCTTCCATACTATCACTCGTGGCCGCTATTTGCAGAATTCTCCTATAATAGTAGGTACACCTTTAGAGGAGTAAGTTGGGTAGTGGAAGGCTGATTCTAGTAGCAGTGATTGGGTAAGCTCAAATATGCCCGGGAGCTCAGGAATGGGCAAGGCGAAATTTTCAACCGTGAAGAACTTGTGAATGAGGGAAATCAAGGGGGTTTCTCTGTGAAGGAGTTTTCGGCTTCAGGAAGAGTTGGTTTGCTCTGTAACCAATCAATTGATGGTATCCGTCGGGGGAGGGGGACAGTTTGGCACTGATACGGTAAGGCTAACTTGAGTGGATTTTATCAGATGTGGGAATACCGTATTCGGCTCTTTCACCACCACCACCTCCACTGCTTAGAATGATAAACCCTTCGCCCGACGAGTTCTAGGTACCCGAGTACAATCTATCACGCGGATGTCCTGTGGACACAATATGGCAAAGTGCTCAACAGCTTTTCGTATAGCGCCCGCAGGGCCCTAAGCTATCGTGTACTCGAGTACTTATCCGTGGCCACCATATCGCCGAGGGAGAACACTCCACCGAGCACCCTCCAAAGTACTCGAGTAACTCAACGATTAAGCCACAAAGCCCAGACACCAACGCTACACGACCCTCTACCCAGGCTTTTGGGACCTATCTGGAGAGGTGGTTAGGTGCTGTTACGGCTCTTTACTCCTCCTCCCAAGCGGAGGTCTTCCTATAATACCACTTCGCCTTCAACATTCAGTTAATGTGGTGCAAATACCCACCTCCGAAAAGCACACGCTCTTCCGGCCGATGCGGGGCGGCCAGTGAAGCTACCGTACGGTACAGCAGCTGCCGCACCGTTCCGCAGGAGTGCCAACCGATCCACGATATGCCACCGGTACGCTATGTAAAGCTGAACCGAGCGTTGCGTTGGAGATGAGGGAGGCGGCGCAGGACAGAGGAGGGATGGCGGATGAGCGCTATCGTGATATGTGGTGGAGTGGAAAAGTATAACACATACGTGCGAGATGGTGGTAGCTATCATTGGATACCGGTACGCCAGTGGGTGAAACATGAGAATGGAGGGAGGGAGGTTGCAAGGTCGAGTACCGGTACGGTGGATTCATTGGAGCACAGTATGGAGAGTAGGAGGTCAAGTGAGGAATACAAGATGGCACAAGGCCCGGGCACCCGCTGGTCCCGTTACGGTTGCATAAAGCTTAGACTACTCGGAGCCCTCATGCGCAGCCAAACAACGTTGTCCTGGATGGTTAAAATCCTCAGTTGACCGTCCGGGACAAGGAAACATCTGGTAGAGCGAAATGGTGGACAAAATCTTTTCTGTAAATATCGGGAATCTGGGGACAGTTGAGCAGTCTTAACCAATTAGAAACTACCCGATAAGGTCAAAATGAAGGGTAGAGCAGCAATATCCCCCTATGCGAGCAGGGGTTAGAGGTTTCTAAATTTCCATCCGAATCGAAGACACCCAAAACCTGAGAAAAATCGGCCGGACAATGAAGGATGCGGTAGAGTGAAATCTGGGGCGTCGCGACTGAGCATATCCTGACGATGGAAGCCCGCATCTTCGCCTCCCTGCTCTCTACCAAAGTACTAGTACACTACCTGTGCTGGTAAAGCATTGTGCCGCACTCCCCAGAGAGTCTCCTAACCCCGGAGGTAGCATCACATCTCAGCAGTCCTTTCCGGGCATCGGCCTGAGGTGAATGAGAGACAGCTCAATCGCCATTGCCCAATTCCGAGATGAGGAGCGTTTTTTAAGTCACCGGAACCTGAGTTACCTGTTGGTGGCCAATCTATGGCAGTTCCCCCCGAAGTTCTAGCACACTGAAGCCATCAATTATCACAAGCGAACCACCTATTCACTCCCCTATTCTGGAGACTTTAAAAAAGGTCAAGTGCAGCACCCCCTACACAGCTATACAAAACACCTGCTTTTCAAAAACCGATCCTCACCATCTTGACATGACGCTTCCGTACGGGGACGAGTGCAAGTACCTACCGGCACTTGCAAAGTCATTTGAATGCACTACGGTAGCAAGAGCCCAGCCAACTTATTTCAGGTCCAAAAGAAGACCGCAAACTTCCTTGGCCTCATAAACGGAACCTGCAGTGTGACTATGATTAGGCGAGCCCAACCTAAGATTCAGGGACGGCGCAACCTGCGCTAGGATAGCGGTAGGAGATTTATTAATCGGTCTGGACCATGGTACTGTAGGTGTTCTGTACTGGTACCGGTAGTGCCCCACGATGAGACCTTGGTCCCTGCGAGTGTGGTGCAGTGTAATTGTTCGCAAAGTTCTCATGAAGAAGCTTCCGCAGGAGGACTATCGAGCCGTGGCGCTTGCCTCCGGGATTGGCTTGCGAGGACCTTCCGGACAGCGGTGGGCGTTCGCGGATTCGCAGAAGGTTAAAACCAGGGGGAAATACGGTGGCGCAATCGGACGAGCGAACGGACGTTCCCGGAGCAGCCCTATGGGAATCACCGCTGTGATTGATTTCAGTACCAGTGCTCCACAATACTCGAGTAACACGAGCAGTGGCGAAACGCGGTCCTCGCACCGCGCCGTCCTGGATTCTTGATAGAACTCACGATGGGTGATGGTGTTGAATCTGTCGGATGTCCTAGAGACCGGACCGTAAATACAGTGCTCGTACAGTCCTCGCGAATTTGGAAGACCATCCGGACACCCGGCGCCAAGGCCCTCGTTTTTTCCAGGGCCTTGGCATTAAGGATGGTATCACAGCGGCAGTTGTGGAGTTTGCGAGCTCTCATTTATTATCATGGACAACAGGGGTCTACCGGTATGTTTAGGATACCGTGGTACCACGATGGAGACAATGATTCCAAACTTTGACCTCCTCCACCACGCAATGCGGGCACCGTTGAAGTGATCCTTATCCAAGACCCGGGTCCCGGTATGGTACTGTACTGTACATTAATAATTCGCTCAAAAGAAGGTCGTAAAACACTAATAAGGGTACTTGTAACTGCAAATGTTCCTCATCCAGCAAAAGCGTCCAAATCCAGGAAGTCTTTTTTTGGCTTTCCCATCTCATTCTCTGCGTTTCCCTTCATCGATATCCGCGGGGGGTTTGGGTTGGTAATACAGTATTTGCAGGAGCGGCGCTCAGGTTAACATCTACCACGATTTTATGCCGGTAGTATTAGTCAACCTAATCCTGCCCTCCACCCAAAGGAACCTTGGAAAATCCTGGCATACTGGATCACTCGTATCAGCGTTCGAGAAAAGGCTTTAAAAACAAGACTTCTCGCGGCTTTGTCAGGGATCCCCTCTATGAAGCCTCTGCTGTCGATTTCGGAAGAAGGGCGGAAGAAGGGTCAATACTACAGCATTAATACAAGTACCCGCAAAGTACTGGAATTTCTCAAAGATTTTCATTTTCATTTGTTATTTTTGTGGAACGCAATTTCCCATAACTTGCTTGTCCACGAGTAGCTCAACTTCCTTGCTCTTCCTGCTGTGGAATTCACTCTTCCTCACCCAGGAAATCAACCTGAACCCCTAGTGTGGCGTCGGGACAAAAGAAGGGGGAAAGAAAGGGAAAGAAAGGTTGAAGAGGCTGGGAGACTGGCAACTGACCACCTTTGAGAAGCAATGATAATGCCGACCTCTGCCTTACCATTATTTTGCCAATAAGCCCGGAATCAATGGCCTAGAGTTAGGTTGCAGCAGGATGTTTGATAAAGATAAAGATGTGTGACAATTTAGATCCCAACTCTGACCATGATAGTGACTTCCTCTGCTCAGTACGACCTTGGGTGAACCAAAGACCACACCGGTAGATTAGGTCTAATTTGTCGGTTAATAACTGCAGCAGGGAGAGCCGTACTAGTACTACAAGTACCGGTACTCAGGTATGGAGGCTAGTGATGAGACGGACAGGGTGTGGGTGGCCAAAGACATATGTGCACCCGCGAGAATTTGTAGGTATACCCTCAGTCACCCGTTCCCGTCCATCTCATCACTAACCTCCATACCCGGGTAGATGTGCAGTGCTCGTACGGTATTCGAGTACCGGTACCGTACTTGTATTTGGCGTAATGTATCTGAAAATGAGCCAAGGTTGTTTTTTTTTTTTCATTTCTTCTTTTTCGCTGGTTGGGTTTTTTGGTAAGGATACCGCAGTGCTACCTCGGATACCTATTCCCCCATATCGTGCAAGTATCCTCTCGGCCGGAGAGACATTCACCCTTCGAAATGTTGAACACTAGCCCCTTTGAGCGATCGTGATGGGAAAAACATTGCTCTTCGAAAGAGGTGCAGTGCTCAGAATGCGGGAAAATCATACAGGATCATGATATAGGAGAGAAAGACTGCGTAGATCTTCTCCCGATCACTCAAATAGGCTGGTTGTTCAACGGTTTAAAGCGGGCTGGAGAGTCTCAGCGAGTGGGGAGGTACCTGAACTTCCCCAAAGGGATGCCGTCCCAATTTAGAAGCTTTGGTTCAAGTTGGCCACTCCCGGTAGGTATGATAATACCATATTGTTTGTACAACTGTACCCGTGTAATTCACTACTTGGGTCTCCGGCAGCCCTGTAATTTCCGGATTCTGATCCCAAAGCTCCAGAGAAGGATTGTGCCTGCCCGACACGGCATAACATCAGCCCACTGGTTGCGTTGGATCCCATTAACCGGTATCAGCCATTCTATTAACCTATCCGACTAAGCCTATCGCGGGCTGGCGGCTAATGATCTGATAGCTGGTTGCACGAGCCGGTGCTGGTAGGTGCAGGTTTTTGGTTGTCCGGGGGCGCGCGGTCCGGTACTCGTAGGGACAAAGGTAAATTGCAACCGGGGGCTGTTGCAAGTTATCATTTCAATGTACAAGTGCCACCGAAAAAGTGAGTGCACGCGTGGGATTTTACACCAAAAATGGCCAATTTCACACACTCATTCCAGCACCAGCACCACAATTAAAAATAAGATAACTTCATAGAATGATCAGAAAGCTGCAGGCTACTCAACCTCTTTTGAAACCTTAAATGAATTTAAATTCCCTGAGGAGCAGTATGCAGTTGAACTTTCAAATTTTGCCAAGACACAGTTTTCTCACCAAAAAAGATGGTCTTGGCGCAGTTTTGAGGAAAATTTTATTTCCCTCCACTACTACTCTTCAGATAATTTAAATTCAGTTGAGGATTCAATAGAAGTCAAGCAGTCCACAGCTTTTCTGAACATGCTATGAAGTTATCTTATTTTTAATTATGGTGCTGGTGCTGGAATAAGTGTGTGAAATTGACCGTTTTTGGTGTAAAATCCCACGCGTGCACTCACTTTTTCGGTGGCACTTGTACTGTGTTGTCGAAGCGCGGCCGAACCGGCATACGGCTACGGACCACCCCCCACCCCTCCCTGTAGGAAGGCAGGGACCGGATTCCAACCAGATTCTCGGTACGCACTCCGGTGGGGGTGACTACCGGAGTGACCTGTACGAGTACTCGTACCGGTACTAGAGTAGTTGTGGTGCTAGTAGCGATACTCGAGTAGAGGAAAAGTGTTCACCCCTGGAGGCAGAGCTACTTGCTAGCAAATGTCGAACACGCCGCGGCTCTAAACTTCAAAATAGTCTATCGTACTCGAGTACAGTATGAGACAATTATACACTCCCCCTCCATGGCTTCTGGCACCGTACTCGAGCAGGGTACTCGCCTGAGGGTTAGCTCTGGGCTACCTGCGGTGGACTGTGTGCAGGGGAGGCAGAGCTAGACCACCGGCATGATAGAAGGGGCTTATTCATTTCATGGAGTATGATACCTGTATGATAATTTATTGATATACGGTAGTATCATCGAGATCTGACGAACGAGCGAACCGGTTTCGCCTGCGGTGGATGGGAACCCGAGACGAAAGGACAAGGTGAGTGACGATGATATTATTAGAAAAAAGCCAGATGTGCTGGGGACCGGGTTGATCGTCCATCATACCAGTACTGTACTCAAGTACACAAGTGCTCGTACAACTGTATCATATCTAGGGTGCGCTTTGCAAGAAAGAGACACAGTACGATAAATGCACCTACAATCCCCATCTGGCCAAACGGCAGTAAATCAAAGCCTTTGTAATTAATCCATCAACCGTGGGTGCTTAAGGAATAGCACTAGACTCCTGCCTGATTGGGCGGCCACTTCTACCGTACCAGTACTCGAGTACTCGTACATACCGGTATCCCATCTGTAACGGCAGTGGGTACAATGTTTCACCCAGTCTATTCGAGTACCGCGGTTGCGGTACCGCACGGGTATATCGGTAATTATTATTACTGATATTACTCATAGTAAACTATTGCTATAATCACCACAATCATCATCATCACCATCATCACCATCAAATCGCTGCTGCACTATTCGTTGGACCGGCAGTCTGGCCTGGATTTTGTTCGTTCTGTTCCTGCAAGGGGTTCCTTCTGCTTTTTCTTCTTCTTCTGTCATTAGATTGCGGAGAGCGTCTTGTGTAGTTGATGAGTGAAAGTTTCGCTTAGTGCCACGTGTGGACGTGTCTTTCGTGACTCGTGAGAGTCCGTGTGCTGCCAGCGGTTGGTGGTGCAGGGGTTGGAAATTTTGGACGTTTCTTTGTTTTGCATTGCACGATGCTGTACTGTGCTCGCACTCGAGTACACTACAGTACGGTGCACTCTACTCTAGTAGGGCACGATTACTTGTAGTCTACTTGCTCGCCGTTGTTCGTGATGCTTCCCCTCACCGCTCGAGCGGGATCAACCGCACCGCGAGGAGGGTAGAGGGGTAGAGGATGAAGATGAAGGCTTGGCCGGGACTAACAGCATAACCTGATGGTTGACGGGGGGGAAGATCTTATGATTTCCCGCGCTTTAACTTTGAAGGTGTTAAATTGATTGATGCAAGGTTGTTCGTATCGGATTTCCCTTCCCCATGCATCTGTAACTCCTGGGCCCTTCCACTACGGGGGGGGCAAGGAAGAGTAGGTAAGTTAGTGTGTGCACTACCGTGATAGTCTTCTCTCAGCAAAGGAGTCTAGATACTGGTAAACACACGGACTCGTCTCGTTATATTCTTACTCTCACTCGTGATACCGCTGCTTTCCATCCGTCCGCCCATCCATCTTTCTCTCTCCCTCCGTGACCGTCTTCTTGGGCTCGGTCCAGTCAGTAGAACCCACATTCACACCACCACTCCCAGAACAAATCCCTTCGGACCTTACCATAAAAAAAACTCTACAGTACAGTGTCTCATCCACTACGCCCAATTTTCCTACATTTGTGCTCGTGCAGTGCCTCAGCCCCTACGAGGCTTTTCCCATCTACTCTACCGATCTTGAGGGTTTCTCCATCTACTCATCCATCATCCATCAATACCGACAGCATCACCATCACCATCATCATCATCACCATCATCACCATCATCGCCATCATCATCGTCATCATCAGAGACCACTCATCCACCCATCACATCAGCTTTTGATTGTGTGTACCGCCAGGGAGAGGAAAGGACAGGAAAAAGAAAACGTGAAAGAAACCCCCCCTCCCCCCCAAGCCATCTTAGAGCCTCGTCCTGCTAGTTTGTGGTATTGCCGCCTAGCTCCGTCCTGGAGGGGGTGCTTTTTTTTTTTTTTGTTGCCACTTGCCACTACTATTATTGCCTTTCTGCTGCAAGTACCCTTGCGTACTGTGTAATACCTTGGCCCCCGCTTCTTTTGCCGGTGTGAGGAGCGGATCTGGAATTTGCTAAAATGGTAATTGCCCTCAGCTGAATGCCATCCTTGACTTACATGCATACATACATAATGGCGACATCACCTCCCCACGATCTACACCTGTTTTTTCCTCCCTCCCGCTTGGAAAAGTTTTTGCTTGCTTGCTTCCTTCTTTGCTTGTTAGCGTCCCCAAACTGAACCTTTTTATAGATCAAAAAACGGCAATCGAGAGCTATGGTCATGGACCGTGACGACGGCTTTATCGTGACCTTGGAAGGTCACCAGCCTACCATCACCGAGCAACTGCAGTTATTGCCCTTTTCGCAAAATATCCTTTGCCTCCCACCACTAGACCTGCCCCCTTTCCCACCGCCGAGAAAATCTACATCTCCATCCTCGTCACCGTCATCGCGAAATCGGTTCCCCATCCTCGATTCTGCAGTACGGAAATATATACTATCACTGCACGATGCGCACGTGTCTAGAGTGCGAAAAGCAAAGAGATTCCTATCAGAGCGGAGTAAGGGTAGTGGGAGGATGGTCTTCATGAACGGGGGTTTCGCCGCTGCACAAGCTGCGTGTCTGGAAGCGTTGAAACAATCCTTGGCATGGGGCGAGGACGAAACGGAAATGCGAGAGAATGCGACGAGGGAGGCGGAATGGGTGTTTCAGGATATAATGCATGGAGGGGTTCAAGCCTTGCAGTGCAATCCCTTCGGCGAGAGCGGGGTAAACGGGCTCAAGAAGAGCTCCTGTCGGGAGTCTATATCTGATAAGATGCACCGGAGGATGCGTTCCGAGAGCGCTGCCGCCAGGTCCAGGGGGGGGATTCCAGAGGAAGAAGTGGCCACTCCGAGACCTGCGGCTCCGGTAGATAGACCTCCGGCATCCCCCATGAGCGGGTCGCAGTCTACGGCTTGGGCGTCGGCTGCGGAAAAGATTGATCCTATGATATCTAAGAGCTCGCATTTTAGTCTTGCTACTATTGCCACGGTTTCCACCACTGCGCCTCGGTCACCAACGCCGGAGGAGATTGAGGCTGGGATCGAGATTGGGAAGGCTATCGCTGTACGTGTTAGGAGTCGGAGTAATACTACTAACGCTGTTGCCCCGCCGAGGTATTCCCCTCCCCCTTCGCCGCCTGTGATGAGGTCTGAGTCGAGACGGGGGAGCAACGAGGATCGATTGAGAGAGAGGAGGAGATCGCAGAGTATTCCCCCGTACCGCGGGAGGAACAGACAGCCTGTTACAAGGAAAACATCAAGAAGAAAGGATGCTGGTTCTTTAAAGATTTCTACAAAGAAGCCAGACGACTGTGTTCCTCTCATGGACACGGCCTATTCCCCAATGGACATAATTACCCCCCCTTCCAGCGCTGGAGTGTTGCCAGAAACTCCGAGTCCCAACCAACCCTCGTCTTATCAGCACCACTACTCGATCGGTGATTCGTTTGGTCATATCGGAGCCCGTGATTCGGTACCATCCACCAGGACGGCCTCGCCAACACCTAGCTCCACAGCAGATGCTAGCGGTACAACGATCATGCCTTCCCCTGTGGGTCTCGGTGCAAACTTTAATGGCTCCCTGCCAAGCACCATTGGACGCCTTGCCGGGGAGTTAGTGGATCCATTGTTTCCATCGGCGGACGACAACTTGATAATCTACTTTTCGGATGAGATAGAAAAGGGCTCTAGCGAGCTTTTAGAACGAGTCCTCGGTGATCTGTCAGCATCCTTCACAATCCGTACCCCGGGAACATGCCTACCGGAGGAACCGGAGCGTCGGTTTCTCCCTGCTGGATTCCGGCCTCATCATATATCGGCAAAGCATGAGTCCTACCGGTCGTACGAGTCTATAGCGTCTACAGAGACTACCCGCTGGTCACTGAACACAGTGTCCAGTCGTGGAGGGGATACGATAAACGGGGGTGAACAGCAAGGCTCAAACTTCCCAACGATAAGCTTGACTTCTCAAAAGTCCCCGCTAGATTTACAAAATGAGCTGCGAGGCATAAT
The DNA here is from genome assembly GCA_014065205.1 of Tuber brumale. Lineage (NCBI taxonomy): Eukaryota > Fungi > Ascomycota > Pezizomycetes > Pezizales > Tuberaceae > Tuber > Tuber brumale. The sequence continues at coordinate 69,089 of JACCEG010000514.1, forward strand.
GCGCCAGCACTTTCCAATCCCGGCATTCCCAGTCTTGGCCGCAGACGACGATGACGAGGAAACCCGCTGGCTGCAAGAAGACGACGAAATCTCGGCGCTATGGGCGCCGGTATTGAGTCCATACTCCTCGCCTACCTCCAATTCCGAAGAGGGCACGCCCTGTTCCGCAATAGACCTCCTCATGGCAATCGGCTCGGAAACCACCCTCTCCGGCGCAGAAATCGACCTGGCTGCGCAAAAAGGTGAGGAACTCCGCCATCAGCTCATCTCCCGTACAGAAAAGGAAGTCTCGAAGAGGAAGTGCGCATCAGGCTTCAGCAACAACAGCATCGCCCGCGTATCGTTAAAGTATCTCCTGTGCACATCCCAGGCACTCGTTTCTCGCCAGCACCCGGAAGTCGCAAATCTCGAAAGGTCGATTGTAAAGGGTGGCTTTCTACTCCCCATGATTGAAAAGTACATCTCCCAAAACACGGATGTAAGAGCGTTGATAATAGACTTTGACTTGCACATGGGCTCTCAAGCAATCCTGGAACTCCGCCGACACCTCCACCATCCTATGCACGCCCCCGAAACACCAGATACCACCCCAGCAGTACTCAAAATCGCATGCATCGCCGATGGAGCAACCCAGATCAGCGCTAAGCCCCCTGTGCGGAAATTCCCGAGCGCATCGCTCCCGCCTGATGGCAATAATGCTACTATCCCTACCACTACCACCCCCCCTATAAATCAAATCCGGATAAGGACCTCGTGCGGGCAAACAACGACGAGCTACACCCTTAGTGGATGGACGCCTACCAGCCCGGACATTCCCGCCGATGCACTGCGCATTCGCAGGTCCATGCGTCGGAGGAAGGATAGAAATTGGGTGCCGAAGCAGCGGCTGATTTCTCTCGCGGACGTGCTGCTCCCGCCACTTGGGAGCGTGCCCGGTGGGCCGGGATTTATGGCTGCAGTGGGGGTACTAGTATCTGGTGTTGTTGAGAGGGAAAGGCTCACAGGGTTCTTTGGAGACGAGGGGGATGAGGGGAGGGGCTGGAGGGGTCAGGATAGATATAGGAGAGAGGATAGGAGGGGGAGTAGTTACTTTGTTGATGAGGAGGATGAAGATTATAGTGATGAGGGAGAAGGAGAAGAAGAAGGGGAAGAAGGGGAAGAAGGGGGGGAGGAGGAAGAAAGCGAAGTAGACGACGAGAGAAGGGCCATGGCAGGGAGGAGGGGGGCGGGGGGCGGGAGTAAGGCATTTAGATGGCTGGGTTTGGAGTGATTGCTGGATTTATGGTATTGCGTTAGCTTACTTTCTTGCTCATGGATAATGCCATGCTTTCTTTTCTTTTATTCTGTTTCTTTAGTTTTCGACATCGATTTGTTACCTGGGGTTTTGGCCGGTCATCTCAAGTTGGGTTGTGCAGCGTAGTGTGATATATTTCTTCGCTATATTTCGACTCGGGTTTCCTTTTCTTGGCGCTGGTTTTTTCGTGGTTGGCTAGCTAGATTTGGTTGGCGATGGGATCATAGTTAACCAGTCGATCCAAGTTTTGAATAAATGGCATTGTGTGTGATACATGGGTTTTTGAGCAGGGGCAGGACACTCGGTCGTGTGGGGTTTTGCGGTAGGGACTTGATCGTGGGGGCTTAGAGTGTATTGGATTAACATAGTGAATGGGCGAGTAAGTAAGCTATCCATTGGCGGGTATGGTGCTGGCTGTTGTGCATTGTTTGAAATGGGCTGTTTGGTGTTCGTATAGCGGTTATTCGAAGTAGGTAGTCTCCGATACGCGTGTTCTGCAGATTCGAAATCCCCGTTAGTGGTTTAGTATGTGCTTCCAAGCTAGCGCGCAGCCCCCTCCCCCCAATTAGAGGAAGTATTTATAGGGGGGAGATATTTATGTGGAATTCTGACGAATTTAGGTCTTAACTTGATTAGAAAACCATGTTTGTTTACCTATAGGGCATGCGGTTAGGAAGATATGTGGATATGCGGGTATGCGGATATGCAGCTAGGAGATATACGGTTATAGGGCATGTTGCTTTGTGGTTTGCAGCGATTAGGCATTTGTTTTATATTTCCTGGCATGTTTTTAGCATACCATTCCTCCATCTTCAGCCTTTGCACTTAGAGCCTATTGCGATTGCACTTTTGTCCCTTCCTTTGTGTTTTTCATAGGTTCTATCAAATCATACCTTCACCCACATGCACAGGGATAATGCTTTTTGTCAGGCAATCTACAGCAGAACATTCGGGTTTCCCGGAGAACTATTCTTACCTGTCAACTTTAGCTACCTCTACAACTTCCATCTCGTCTACCATCATGCCTCCATGTCGTTTGTTAAGTAAAACAACTTCCCCTATCCGAACCATACCATTAAGGATTGGGATACGGTCAGGAGGGAGGGTGCTTGTACTGACTACCGTACTGTATCATTACTATTCACCGTCGAAATCATGTAACGCCACGAGGACCCACCCCCACCCTCCTTGTACTAGCCCGTGTCCTGGTGGTGGTAGTGTTAGGAATTATGCTTGTGCTCTTGCCAAAACCTTCCGACTCGAGTGACACTATGTGACTGCGTGTCTCTCTCTCCAGTACCTCTGGGCATTGCCTTCCTTCTTCTCTTGTTTCTCCCTTTCCTTCCTTCTTCGTAACAGTATTCTTTGAGATCGATCGGCACCTTGGTCTCGGTCCTACGTTTGCTCGTTCGGTCTCTACCTCAGTGATTCCACCTAACAGGTAGCGCAGTGCACTGCATTGTGTCGACGAGTTAGAGTCTGTGGGGTCTTGGCGGGGGAGAATCTGGGCGTTCTTTCTTAGCGTGTCCTGTTTGTACCGAAATGCGGCGTGGTTGCATGCTGATCCGGTAGTGGTGTTTCGGTAACTTAGGTCGGGAGGCTGCAGTACCGTATCATGTCGATATTGTGTGGCGCCTGAGGAGGTAACGACCCGATACGATAGATGTCTCTGGTTGACCTCTTTCACGAAATCATCTTGACGATGGCAATGGTATCGGATAGGCCGCGAGATGTGCTGCACCTCCTCTTGGCCAATCTGCGGTTTAGCTCGCTGCTCAATTCGATCACGGCGGGGCCTTGCATTAGGAAATGAGGAGAATTCCCCAGTGATCTGTGGTACTACCCCCCCACCCCGTGTAGGGGCATGATGAAATAAATTATTGCGGTGTTAAAGCCGGCTGAGGTACTTATTTAAGACTCTTGTGCCACTCTGTGGCCACCCGAGGGGGTAGTTGGGGACGGCCGCTTGTTGACTTTGAAAACATACCTTTCGGAAAGGAGATGCTCAAAGCTAGACGGCGCTCCACCTCGCCGCAATATCTGGAAACACTGCTGTTGCAAAAGCGGTCCTAAGCCCAGCTACGGATGTCAACAGGCAATGCGATATCGGCACCACTCCGTCTCGCCACGCGGTGAAAGAGAGAACAGAATGTGTTGGTTGTCAGGACCATTCCCAGGCCACACCCCTTACACCGAACAATTGACGACGGGAGATCGAAGGGGCTAACAAAACCCTTGACGTCTTGCTCCGCGAGGCGGGGTGTTCGAGGCAAGTACGGGGGTGCAGGGTTGCGCGTGGCTGCCTGCTGGGGTGCTTTCGATATTCTTGACATGTTATTGTCTTCGATAGGAGGGGCGGGCCTGAAGCTCCGAAGTGATACAGATAAAACACCATTGCACGTATCTGCTTGGTTATGAGAAGGTCGTTATGTGCAGGCATGGTTGCGAGAGTAATGGGCGAGGGGGGGGAAATTTGGGCATTGGGAACAGAGGCACGCAGAACCTGCGCCCGTGAGAACCTTGTTGAAGGAGGAGGAAACTATCCGCGTGGTGCCGAGATTTTGTATGCATATATGATATGTGGGGTCTTATGGGGGTGCATGATGTTGAGAGAGTATGTCGATATATAGCTGAATAGAACGACGGGATTGGTGGGGGTTGGGAATGAGGATTGGATATATGGATAATATTGGCATCATAGCCGCGACCATGGGCGGGGGGTTTTCGGAGGGTCAAAGTGGGTCGGTATTTGCGGTGGGGATAGGAATGTTGGGTTCGAGAAATTGGGAAGTGTGGGGGCGCGCCCCGTGGAGCCACTTGAGATGAGCGAGTGATGGGGGGTGATTTTGATGGAGGTTGGGGTGACTCCAGAGTGGATATAACTGAAGCCTAGTGGCTTGGAGCACTGTATGAATCTATATTAACCAGGTGTGGGTGACGTTGCGGTACTGTCCCGGTTGGGCTTGCGGCAACACCCCAAGATAACATACCGGAATTTCGGGGTGCGCGGGAGGGTCCATAACGCATTATTCACTGTGGGCGCAGTACTTGGCTCCAGCGCGCACGCTCCTCGACCGGAACCTTACTTGTGCATGGAAGGGAGGGAGGCTTTTGAAGAAGAAAAATGGGTGGTGGCCCTAGCATTACCCGATATTCTCTCCCCAAATCCTCTAATAAATGTTTGATGTTCAGATGATAACAATAGGGGAGAATGAAGAAAGCATCCTGTTTAACAGATATCATCGACGATCTTTCTCCTCTCACTGCGGTCCGACATTGCGCACCCGCGTGTCTCTTCAACCAATCGCGTCAGCGTCCGACCGACACCCATAAACACCAGTAAGCGATTACGATGGGAGAACATGCTAAAACCCAACAGCATGCCTGCCATGCCGCTGCCTGTAGGAATCCTCTGCCTCGTGTGGCTCTGCAAACTGGATCACTGGGCCTCGGTAGTACCACGATATCTAGCTATCATACTCGGTGGGAGACCCGTCCACCGGGTATGATCTCGTGTGAGACTGCTGGCGAACTAACAATGATACTCACCGATGGTAGTGAACAACCCATGCTGGCCCTGTCAAATTGCGACAAGCCTTGCAAACCTCCCCGACGGGCTTCCCCGATATAATTCCGGAGCGGTCTTGTGAGGGGGACCTACATTTTAAGATGTTTATCACCTGTGGTGGGGCCTGTGGGCTTCCCCCTCCTTTATCCAAAGCCCCTGGCGAAGGCCTCGCCAGGACCGGATCGACTACCCATTGCAAACACTGTGGGCGAGCGCATTTGCCAAAAAGTGGTAGAAAATGACTTCGTTATTGGGAGGGTTAAGACCATCTTTACTGTCCAATTGAGTTTACTGGCGACAATGGCTGGGTGTTGTACCTGAGATTTCCGAACCATAACATGAGTTCTAGGAGAGGGCAGCTTTGGAACCAGAAAACTCATAGACGAGTTATATGCCTTACACACATCCGAGCACGAAATTGAAAGGTATAAAGCAGATGTGTGGTTGAGTGGGGATATGAGTACGGGGCCTAGATCTCTTGTTTTTTTTTCTATTCTAGGATGACGTGCTATCTTCCATACCACTTAGTCAATAAGTAACAGACAGTCAGTGTGTGCAGGCTCCTCTATGGGATAAACAAGAAAGTATCTGGCGAATGCATCCGAGACGCAAAGCATGAAGTCCTGTAGAGCCCTCTTCCCCATATAAACCCCCACCGCTTTGTCTTGACTTTCGTCCTCCACTCTCTTGGTACCACCTCCAATAGGTCCGGGCTGCTCGTGATTGCGCTATGCAGAATATGTGGGATATCACGCTTCCTCCCACCGACCCTGGATCTCAGACGAGAAGCCGACTCCCGGGTATGCTAGAGTTATTGTGTCATAACAGCAGGAAATGGTTCTGATCCCTCGGGCTCCAAGAGTTCTGGGGCTCCCGGGAACATCATCCCTAAGTTACTTTCGATCTCCAAAAATGCAATCTGTTGGTACGGGGGGCCCTTGTGCTCTCAAGTGACTCACCGAGGTCCTTTATCTCTCTTCGTTCTTTCTTAATCTTTGGTGTTTCCTTGGTGATGGGCGGGAATGCCCGGGCACAGCTCGATGCTGCTTTCAGTCTCGTCAGGGCTGGAGAGATGGATGGATTTGATGTTTGGGTTTGTTGGCGACTCCAAAGAATGATGGAAGGCGAAATGAGATAGAGGAGGGATCAAGTTAAATAGAATACCGCAGGGGTGTTGGTGTAGTGGGGGCTAGTGGATGACGGTTTGGATCCTGGTGGTTGTATACTGAAACTTAGCCTGGAGCTTTAAATTCTAGGGTTCCTGTAAAGTTGCTTCGCCGGAGTGGTATTGGCGAGTTTTCTCTTTTCCTTTTGATGACATTTTTCTCCTTGACGTTCTTGGGATCACTCCTGACCATAGTCTATCGTATGGTCAATGTGACGGTCGTAGTGATGGCACATTGCTGGTGGGATTCTGAGCAATAATACCCTTTATGGATTGCCTCTAGAAGCAATTCCTATCATACCTGGGATTTTTAATGCTTTGTTCATCCGAGAACCGGGCCTTAGGAAAGACCCAAAATCTAACGACTAGGAATCTAGCCGATAGTTAGCCTAAGTTACGGCGCCGTACAAGTAGACAGAATTTTTGGGGAAGCTCTTCCATACCATCAGCCCTCCCACACACCCAAGCATTAGAGTTCGAGGTTTTGGTTTTGATCTGGCAGAAAGGTGTTAACCCCCCCCCGACCGGCTTGTTTGTTGCTGGCTTGAAGGGGTTTGGACTTGTGGTATTTGCAGTGCAGCAACCGGAGGTTATTGTATACGGTGGATGTATGATATCATACTATGAGAATTTTCGGAAATAATTTGCGGGTTTCGAGGGAATTTCTAGCGACAACCTTATCTCAACCTCAAGTAATGTATGATAGCAGGGGTTGCAGGAACTCGGACTACCGACCAGGTCACAAAACATCACTCGATGGATGACGGGAAACCCTCGATTGGGCAGTACCCCTGATCTCATCATCGAAGAGGGGGGTTCGGGAATTGGTCTGGCGGGAAAGCCACCACACTGCAGTTCCCATATCGCTTGCTTTGCCGGCCAAAAGTTAGGTGCTGTAATTATCGTGAAATGCCCTGTTTGTGATACAAATCGTATTTTTTTGGAATACACATCTGAAATGTTCCCCTTTCAACCCGTGAAGAAGTTGAAAGAAGAAAAAAGAGAAAGAAAGGGTTTGTTTTAGCTCAACTATAAAACGCTGCCCTCGTAGCACTACCCAGGGGGTTGTTTTCGTTGGGCAAGGCAGATCCAGCCAACCCTGACTGTGCCGAGTGCTGGATGGTGCCACCACCACACGCATGGTCCATATCACACCAAATCATAAATTCATGATAACTTGAAGAATAATTTAGAATTGGGGAGCACAAACTTCTCAACGGGTCTTGTCTCGTGATGTGAGTGATGCCGAACCCGAAATTCATCGGGTGTTGGAGTTTGCGTGTACCCACCCACGAACCAACATTTTAGGTCAACGCTCTACAACCCACAAACCATCTTTCCACCAGCCAACAATTCTCTCCACCACCCCCGTCACTTTCACTCTCCTTAAAAAATCTGCACCTTTTCCCACTCTTCGTCATGGCATACGCTATTTCTATTCGGCGAAAGCTCCTTGTACCTCTCCTGACCGTGCTTCTTACTGTCGGCCTGATTCTCGGGTATAGAGCTCATGTACTTCCCAAAGAAAGGGTGGTCATTAGCCCCCCTTCAATGCCCTTCGTGACACCTATCCCGGATCCGAAGCCTGCTGTGGAGATTTTTCCTGCTGCTGTCGACAATCGGATTCCACAAATCCACGCTGCAAACCAACCTCCGAAATCTCATCACCCAACCCCACTTTTCATCGGATTCACAAGGAATTGGCCCATTTTACAGCAGTCTGTCGTTAGCTATATAACTGCTGGATGGCCGCCTGTCGATATCTATGTTGTGGATAATACGGGCACAATGGACTCTAACGAGCTAGGGCTGTTGACACTCCAGAATCCTTTCTTCATCGATTATCCGAGGTTGAGGGCGCTGGGAGTTAATATAGTCACAGCTCCTACTTTGCTCACCTTTGCTCAGTTGCAAAATTTCTTTCTCTACACTGCTATCCGGAATAAATGGCGGCACTATTACTGGAGCCATATGGATTCTGCGGTGCTTTCTCATGAGGAACAACAACCATACAGGAGCCTTTACCAGAAGATTATCGAGAACTGGAATTCCATGAACGAGACAGAGAAGTGGGCAATCAAGTTCTTCGCGTACGATCATTTGGCCTTGGTCAATGTGGCTGCTTATAAGGATGTTGGTGGTTGGGATACACAAATTCCCTTCTACATCACCGATTGCGATTTCCATGCAAGGCTGCACATGATGAATTACACTACAACCGACGAGAATGTTGGGCATATTTTCGATGTAGGAGGAACTGTACCCGATCTCTCCGTCTTTTATCCCTGGACACCAAGCGAGCCTCTGAACAGCGAGAGATTCAAGAATCTACATAAACTGCTTGAGGATATTCAGCGTTCGAAGAACGAAGCAAAATACGGTCGAAATCTTTGGCAATCCGAGCAACGTGGTGGGAAAGGAGAACCCTTCTATCGGAACCCAGTGGTGTGTACCTTCATCTTGTACAGTACTACCTGGAGGGAACTGACATCTTCTGGCAACACTTAGGGCTTCGAAAAGGCGATGAGGCACTGGATTAAGACTGGCCGGACAGTTTTCGCGGAAAAGTGGGGCCACCGCGATTGCGACATATGGGAAATTGGGAAGGAAATCGACAAGGCTTGGGAGTATAAGAAAGACTGGTGGATCTAATTGTTCATGCATTCTATGACTCTAAGAGGGCGGTAACGGATGGGAGACTAGGGCAGGTTTTGATGAGGAGGTGCGAGAGTGTTATGAAGGATGTTTGACTCTTGACAGTGGCTGAAATTTATGTTATATAGTAATAGGTAAATAGATGAAAAATCAGAAAGCTGGGTTCACCACAACCGGAGATCAGCCTAGAGGTAGGGGATGCGTTTGTGAGAAATGGGTATAAGTATGATATAAAGTGACAGCTTCTCGATGGGGGCTCTGCCGGTGGGTCCGCTTCACCGATACCGAGAATGAGTGCTTAGGTCTTCCACTTGGGTTTTTTTGCTTCCTCATCGCGGGACTCCCTAGTATGGTGTCATTCACTCAAAAGGTACACCTTGCTCAATGCAACATGTAATACTCAACCCTGTATGAAGCCAGCATTATACTCTAAACCCATGTTAGGCATATGGAAATCGGAGACAAGCGCACAGACCCACAGTAGGGTAACTGCGCACAGACCCTCGATTTACCGGAGCCAACACCCCTCTGCGGCCCCCTTATGGGGCCCGCACATCATTAGCGAGATTTCAAGAGTTGTGTCCCATGACTAAAAAGTCACATCAATGAAGCCCACTTCATAACACCATATATGTCGCCGCCGTCTGTCCGACCGCATGCCGTTCGCAGGATATACTGGAGGCGACCTTTCGCGACATCTGGGAAGTGGAACGGAGGAAATCCGTCAGAGGCGCATTGAGATAGCAGGCTTCAGATTTAGGCTTCCTAAACTATGGGCCAAAAGTGAAGGGACGTTTTCGGCGAAATATTCCAGGAGGATATCCCAGTGGCGGAAGCTATTAGGGGTATACCGAATCCACCCATACCCTTCTGAGATCAGCAGTAGGTTGGTTGGTCCTAGGGATAGGACCCCACTGCAGAGGCTGGCGGACCAAGGGGAAGTATGCTCAGAATGGAAGACCTGGATAAGTCGGAGCCCCTTAAGACATTGACACATCGGGCTCAGACTTGCTATTGGCACTAGGTGGCGCGGCATAAACCTGATCACTTCATGACCAAAGAGACTACTGGAACAATAGTCAATACGACTAAAGTAAGATAATGGTCTATGCAGACATCTAAGTTGGAGGCCACTGTTTGGTATAATAAATAGCGCAGTCATCGCAACGGAGGAATACTATTCCATGTCTGCGAAAGGGTGTGATAAGTTTCAGGGTCAAACGGTGTTCGCACTTATAAGATTCTGGACGTTTGCGTATTAAATCTGTTGAAATTTTCTATTATTCGTTTCATAAGTATATTTCTTTTAAATAACTTATATTTCTCTCCTTAGTTATATTTTTGGTTTACCTATAGATCACGAACATTACTACAGCAAGAGCATATACATTGAGTATTTCGTTTATATTTCATGATAACGATGGGATAATTGGATATATATTTTCTTATTGCATGTGTGGGATGTCTTGGTTATTCTCACTTAGGTACTGCGACCTTTTTTGTTAGGCATATGGAAATCCGAGACATGTGCACAGACCCACGGTAGGGTAACTGCGCACAGACCCTCAATTTACCGGAGCCAACACCCCCCTCCGGCCCCCTTATGGGGCCCGCATGTCATTAGCGAGATTTCGAGAGTTGCGTCCCATAACTAAAATGTCACATCAATGAAGCCCACTTGATAGCACTATATACGTCGCCGCTGTCGGTCCAACCGTATGCTGTTCGCAGGATATATGAGAGGAGACCTTTGGCGACATCTGGGAAGTGGAACGGAGGAGTTCCATGGGAGGCACATTGAGATAGTAGGCTTCAAAGTGAAGGCTTCCTAACTAGGGGCCGAAAGTGACGGGATGTTTTTGGTGAAATACTCCAAGAGGATATCCCAGTAGAGGAAGCTATTAGGGGTATACCGAATCCACCCATACCCTTCTGAGATCAGCTGTAGGTTGGTTGGTGCTAGTAATAGGACCCCTCTGCGGAGGCCGGCGGAGCAAGGGGAAGCATGCTCAGAATGGAAGACCTAGATAAGTTGGAGCCCCCTAAGACGCTGACACGTCGGGCTCGGACTTGCGATTGGCACTAGGTGGCCCGGCATGAACCTGATCACTTCATAACCGAAGAGACGATTGGGACGATAGTCAACAAGACTAAAAGTCATATGAAAGTCTATGCGGACATCTAAGTTGGAGGCGGCTGTTTGGTATATCAAATAGCGCAGTCATCTGTAAGGAGGAATACTATTCTGAGTCCGCAAATGGGTGTAATAAGTTTCAGGGTCAAGCGGTGTTCGCACTTATAAGATTCTCGACGTTGGCGCATTTAAACCAGAGTGGTACTTCGGAGGCATAGTAGTTAGAAGTACTCCGCGAACACTCAGACGCGGGATATAAATATCGAAGTGCCTCCTGAGCTTTACAGACATCACCAAAGAAGGGAGAAGAGATCTTATCAATATAAAATTGTTTACCTCATAAATCTTTACTTTACCTTTACTTTATCGAGACGAGCCTTCCTCGACAGATTCTCCCAACAGAGATTTTGGCCTACGTCCCTCAGTTATATACTTGAGTTTGGCGTCTGCCTAACAGTATATTGATAATTCTCCTGTTACCAAGGCTCCCTATATGAACTATGAGTTCACCTCAAACTCCATCCTCACCTCAGACTTCGATTATATTTTCGAAGCACCTCATTGTCCTATCTATATTCATTCCTGCGGAGAAATATTCGAGACCGAGTTGTTCGAAATCGAAGAAGAATATACGCAAGAACCCTCGTGGTTCACAGTACCTTTCGGAATCCCAACGAGGGATCAATTCAATAGCATATATTGCACCTGGCACGGTATGGATTTTGAGCGGAATTCGCTAGAGTCGGAAAACTTCGTCCCCTGGAGCACCCAGTGCTCTTTGAAGACAAAAGAGAAAGAAAAGGAAAACCCAGGGACAGTCATCCGGGGGCCAGACATCCCCTCGGCCTGGGCCTAACACACTTTTATATGTACTATAAGTATATCCTAAACCTCGAAAAAGGAGATTCAGGTTTTGAGTCCAGAGTCGGACCAACCGAACCCTTTTATACCTACACCTCTAGAGTATCTCAAACGTTGGATACCTTACATATGATTCCTCAAACCTTTTAAAGGATATCAAGAGCCCTGGTACGAAGTACTAGTAATCACTCATCCAGGGCTACTAGAACAGCTAGCCTATCTAGAAAGTATCACTATGGCGGAGATACCTCAGGATCCGAGGAAAAGGATAACAGTGGGTGAACCGATGGATACCCGACCCGACACCACGGATAAGGCAGCTGATTCCGCCATTCATAGTCCCTTCCCCTCGACACCTTAGGAACCTGCATTCCGGAGAGGAAATATACCCTCTCACTGATCCTGTAGTGTCGCAAGCACTCATAGGATATCAAGGGTCCCAACACCGAGACCAGGGGAATACGCTGCAAACTTGGCCAGACTGGCTGCGCATCTTGGGATAATGTTGGGACAGATAAGACAAGACATCGATACCTCACTTGACCAAGCCAACATCGCCTTCAAACATTGGAATGGAGCCACCCAAGATAATACCTTAAAATTAATTAAGGTTCAACAGCAAATCGCCGATGGACAAGATGTCCACAATAATGATATTGCCATCTTGTTGATGCAGCTGGCAGGCGTGGAAAGCGAAGTCAAGGGGATACAAGAAGAGATGTTGCGAGAAGTCGCAAAGAAGATTGACGCTCAGGAACGGCGTCAACAGGAACATGAAGAAGTAACTACGAGGTTACATGGAACCCTCGGGGAAGAAAGCCAAGCGGCATTGGCTCGAGACCAGACTCTGGAACAAATGGTCCGCAGTCTGAGAGCGGAATTCGTCGAATTCTGTGCCCAGAGTGTTACTCGCGAAAGAGAAGTCAATCACACTCTAGGACAAATGCGCACAAATCAGACTACGCGCCAAGCAGAGATTCGCAGGTCTCAAGACCAGCAACAACCGCAGAACATCGTGACAAACCAAACCCTAAAGGGGTTAACTGCGGCAATAAATAAAATATTAGCCGCAAAACCAAGTCCCGAAGCTGCAGGACCCGCACCCTTACCCGAGGTCCAAGAAACGGATGACGAGGAGTATTATGCTCCACCTACACGCAGGGACAAGGCCAAACGCCGAGAAACCGCTGATGCATTCCCCTCAGGTGCCCAAGGAGGTAACCCAGGAGAGTCTAGTGACGACGACGATGATGATGATGATGAAAGAGGAAGGAGGAGAGGAGGTCCTAGCCGAGGCAGGTCAGGACAAACACTAGAACAGTCTAGCATGGCAGAAACACTTGCCAACGCTATGGCGCTAAATATTAAGTGACCATCAGAGCCTCCCCCATTCTTTGAAGATAGACCCGCACAAGACATATATGCGTGGATCCTTCAATGCTCGGACTATTTCGAACAGAACCCGCGAATCTGGGACAACGCCCGGGAACGAGTCATCTACGCGCTCAGCCATACAAAAGGAGACATAGTCCTTCCTTACACTATATGGTATCGGAAGGCTAAGGATGGACTTCAAGGGGAAACCCAGCAGCCAGAGCTGGGAACATAAACTCGCTTTGAACATGATATGATCAAGCGATTCGCCACAGTAGAAGCCGAAAGACTAGCCCTTGGAGCAATGAAACTAGTCACGTACAACGGCAGTATTGAACGCTACCTGACAGTCATGCACAACTATAACATTAGTGCACGCATGACCGGGGAGTCCTGGAGAGAGGTAGTCGAAAAGAAACTTCCTGAACAAATTGTGCGCAGGTTGTCGGCCTTGCAATATACAACGGACCAGGAATGGGAAGAGGCACTAAGGCTATGCGGACGGTCAGAAGAAGGACTGCAAGCCAGAAAGAAAATTGGACATGACCAACCGTCCAAGCCTAAAATAGTCCAAGAGGTCAAAAGAGAAGACCGACGGGACTCTAAACCAAAGCGACAAAGGGATACTAAACCTTATGTTAAAGGAGGTGGAGCCCCTCCACAAAAACGGAAAAGGGACGATGAACCGGAGAAGCCCTGGAAAAGGTTGGGAGGTTCGACAAAGACCACCCACACAAACTTCGCCCAGGCCCATACAGGTATCCCGCAGAGTGTGACAGACACTCGAAGGAAACAAGGAGATTGCACACTTTGTGGGAAGAAAAACCACGCCAATCAGACATATTGGGGAGGCACCCATATATCGGCGGCAATGGTCAGCGCAAGACCGATAAAAATGGGAATTGGACGAGCAAGATCGGCTATTGCAAAGCCCAAATTAGCTGGCAAAGTTGCAACAGTTCAACACCCAGCCCGAGTGAAGAAAATCTGGGAACTGGCAGACGACGAGGAACTGACCTAGGTCAGTGCGCTGGTACCAACAGTGACGGCGTTTGGGTATTCAGTGTCCTAAGGGAACTGGAATCGAAATGGGAACCCCGTTTGGCTGGGGAGTATTGGGTACCGACCACGACGGGGATCAGGTAGTCCGTGTACAACTGCGGCAAACGAAACTCAAAATGATCAAAGCGGCTCGAAGCAAGTCTCTCCTTTCAGGAACAACGCAAGTAGGCTGTAAGTGAAGGAACCCCACGAGAGACTTACGAGCTCGAACACAAGAATCAATATATGGAGAGTCTGGATCCAAGGAGAGGATGGTTGACATGCCCACATAGCCCGAGAGCCAACAGTACGAAGTTCCTGAAGTCACCTGGTGGTTGCCTGCTACCCGTGTGCAAGCAAGTTACTATACCGAAGAAGTTGGGACATAGGAAAGCAAGATCTACCTGATAACAGTACACGACAGGAGGACAACCGACACGGGCCGTTCCACATACCACACGAGTCTGAGTCGTATTATACGTATGTACTATCTTGCCTTCGGGCCAGAGTGTGGGATAGGGATGTACTGCTTTGGTACGCAAGGCCCCTCTGAGGGAGCTGGATGGATAACAGAAACCCTAAGGGAAAGGATTCTGTGAAAGCGGGAACCCCACACCAGGGGGGTAAAATGGCTAATAACTGCAGGAATATCTGCTATGAGCCTAGGTCTGGGGTGTTGGGAGAAGGCATCCAGCCTGAAAACTGGTCGTGCGCGATAGCGTATCGGTGAAACGCCGCTTTAGTATGTAGACCCAGATTGGTAGAGCTAAAAGAGTTACTAGTTTGTTTGAGGAGACCTCAATGGTCGAAACTAGGCGGGCGTAGTAACAAACATCATGTTACCTACACCCAATACCAACGATGCCTAAACGAGAGAACCAAGAAAGTCTTATCTGCGCCAAGCGCGTGGAACTAGGCGCTCCGAAACCAAAACGATATACAACTGTCCGGAGGGGATTGCTTACCTCCATATACACGATAAGCGATCCAAAATTACAGTCCTATTAGACTCGGGATCCAACGTGTTACTTATTAACAAGGACCTAGTAGAAGACCTTCATGTTCCCGCGGTAGAACCCGATAATGCAGTTGATATCTTAGGCTTTGACGGATCGTCCGCTGCCTCTGGAGGAACGTATTACACTCTTCCAATAAAAGTGGAAATAGGAAAAAACCGACACATCTCTGAAGTGTCGTGTGAAGAGGCTAAAGCAGGACACTACGGAATGATAATTCCTTTTGGTTGGCGGCATCGTGAACACCCAGTGTCGCACATAGATGATGCAGAAAATTGGACCTTCTCCGCAAAATGTTGGGAAAATTGTGTGGAAGAAGATGAACGTATAGCGGATATGTTCGAATATGACGAATCGGTCGCTAGGGATCCTAATGCCTGCCGCATCGGAAGAATAAGAGCCATTGAAAATACTTTGGAACGAGAATCATTACCGAAGAAATACGGGAAATACAAACATTTGTTTGAAGCCCAGATAGCAGAAAAATTGGCTCCAAGACAAACATTCGATCACGAAATCAAGTTGATTCCAGGATCAACCTCACTCTGGGGGCCGATATACCCACTATCCGAAAAACAGCTTAAGGCTTTACGAGAATACTTGGAAACAATGATCAAACAAGGGAAAATCAAAAGGAGCCAATCGCCAGCAGGCACACCCATATTATTCGTGCCTAAGCCAGATGGTAGACTATGTCTAGTTGTGGACCATCGAAATCTAAATAAGATTACTATCCTCAACAAACATCCCCTTTCACTAATGTCTGAACTCAGAGATAGAGTAGCCGGTGCAAAGATCTTCACCAAGTTAGACCTGAAGTACGGTTACCACCTGATTAGGATCAAGGAAGGGGACGAATGAAAGACAGCGTTCCGTACGAGATACGGACGCTACGAATATAAGGTTATGCCTTTTGGATTGGTCAACGCTCCGGCAACCTTCCAAGATATGATGAACCAAGTTCTACAAGAATACTTGGATGTCGGAGTTGTGTGTTACCTTGATGATATTCTCATCTACTCAAAGGATGAAAAGGAACACATCGAAGCAGTTAAGAAAGTTTTACAAAGTTTATCAGACTTGCAATTAGCGGTATCGCTAAAAAGGTCGACCTTACATACCACAGAAGTAGAATTCCTCGGCTATATGGTGGCGGTCGATGGGGTGTCTATGAGCACCCGAAAGGTGGAATCCATAATAGTCCGGAAAGCGCCTAAGTCGGTTCGAGAAGTACAAGTCTTCATGGGGTTTGCTAACTTCTACCGACAATTCATAAAAAACTTCTCGGCTATTTGCAAGCCAATAACCGAGTGTTAGGCATATGGAAATTCGAGATATGTGCACAGACCCATGGTAGGGTAACTGTGCACAGACCCCCAATTTACCGAAGCCAACACCCCCCTCCGGCCCCCTTATGGGGCCCGCACGTCATTAGCGAGATTTCCAGAGTTGCGTCCCATAACTAAAAAGTCACATCAATGAAGCCCACTTCATAACACCATATACGTCGACGCCGTCCGTCCGACCGCATGCCGTTCGTAGGATATATGAGAGGGGACCTTTGCCGACATCTGGGATGTGGAACGGAGGAAATCTGGGAGAGGCGCATTGAGGAAGTAGGCTACAAAGTTAGGGATCCTAACTACGGGCCGAAAGTGACGCCACATTTTCGGCGAAACACTCTAAGAGGATATCCCAATAGTGAAAGCTATTGGGGGGATACCGAATCTACCCATACCCTTCTGAGATTAGCTGTAGGTTGGTTGGTCCTAGTAATAGGACCCCTCTGCGGAGGCTGGCGGACCAAGGGGAAGCAGGCTCAGAATGGAAGACCTAGATAAGTTGGAGTCCCCTAAGACGCTGACACGTCGGGCTCGGACTTGCGATTGGCACTAGGTGGCCCGGCATGAACCTGATCACTTCATGACCGAAGAGACGATTGGGACGATAGTCAATCAGACTAAAAGTCATGTAAAAGTCTATGCGGACATCTAAGTTGGAGGCGGCTGTTTGGTATAACAAATAGCGCAGTCATCTCAACAGAGGGATACTATTCCGAGTCCGCGAAAGGGTGTGATAAGTTTCAGGGTCAAACGGTATTCACACTTATAAGATTCTGGACATTTGNCATCTCAACAGAGGGATACTATTCCGAGTCCGCGAAAGGGTGTGATAAGTTTCAGGGTCAAACGGTATTCACACTTATAAGATTCTGGACATTTGCGTATTTAAACCAGAGTGGTACTTCGGAGGCATAGTAGTTAGACGTTGTCCGCAAACACTCAGACGCGGGATATAAATATCGAAGTGCCTCCTGAGCTTTACAGACTTTATCAAGCAACGGAGAAGAGATCTTATCAATATAATATTGTTCTACACTTTAAATCTTTACCTTACCTTACTTTATCGAGATGAGCCTCCCTAGACAGATTCTCCAATAAAAGATTTGGGGCCTACGTCCCTCAGTTATATACTTGAGTTTTGCATCCGCCTAACTGTATATTGATAGTTCTCCTGTTACCAAGGCTCACTACATGAACTACGAGTTCACCTCAAACTTCACCCTCACCTTTGACTTCCATTACATTTTCGAAGCACCTCATTGTCCTATCTATATTCATTCCTTCGAAGAAATATTCGATACCGAGTTGTTCAAAATCGAAGAAGAATATACGCAAGAACCCTTGTGGTTCACAGTACCTTTCGGGATCCCAATGAGGGAGCAATTCAAGTGCATATATCGTACATGGCACGGTTCGGATTTTAAGTGGAATTCGCCCGAGTCGGAAGACTTCGTCGACTGGAGCACCCAGTGCTCTTTGAAGGCAGAAGAGAAAGAAAAGCAAAACCCAGGGACAGTCATCCGGGGGCCAGACATCCCCTCGGCCTGGGCCTAACACACGTTTATATGTACTATAAGTACATCCTAAACCTCGAAAAAAGGAAATTCAGGTCTTGTGTCCAGAGTCGGACCAACAGAACCCTTTTATACCTACACCTCTAGAGTATCTCAAACGTTGGATACCTTACACACGATTCCTTAAACCTTTTACAGGATATCAAGAACTCTGGTACGAAGTACCAATAATCACTCATCCCGGGCTATTAGAGCAACTAGCCTACCTGGAAAGTATCACAATGGCTGAGATACCTCAAGATCCAAGCAAGAGAATAACGGTGGGTGAACCCATGGATACCCGACCCGACACCACGGATAAGACGCATGATTCCGCAATTCATAGTCCCTTCCCTTCGACACCTCAGGAACCTGGGTTCCAGAAAGGACATGTACCCTCTCACCGATCCTCTAGTGTCGCAAGCACTCATAGGATATCAAGGGTCCCCAAAGCGCGACCAGGGGAACACGCTGCGAACTTGGCAAGACTGGCTGCGCGTCTTGGGATAATGTTGGGACAGATAAGACAAGACATCGATACTTCGCTCAACCAAGCCAACATCGCCTTCAAACATTTGAAGGGAGCCACCGAAGATAATAGCTTAAAATTAATTAAGGTTCAACAGCAAATCGCCGATGGACAAGATGTCCACGACAATGATATTGCTATCTTGTTGATGCAGCTGGCAGGAGTGGAAAGCGAAGTCAAGGGGATACAGGAAGAGATGTTGCGAGAAGTCACAAAGAAGATTGACGCTCAGGAACGGCGTCAACAAGGACATGAAGAAGTAACCACGAGGTTACATGAAAGCCTCGGGCAAGAAAGCCAAGCGGCATTAGCCCGATATCAGACTCTGGAACAGATGGTCATCAGTCTGCGAGCAGAATTCGTTGAATTCCGTGCCCAAAGTGTCACGCGCAAAAGAGAAGTCAATCGTACTCTAGGACAAAAGCGCACCGATCAAAATACGCGCCAAGCAGAGATTCGCAGGTCTCAGGACCAGCAACAACTGCAGAATATCGCCACAAACCAAACCCTCAAAGGGTTAACCACGGCAATAAATAAAATATTAGCCGCAAAACCAAGTCCTGAAGCTGCAGGACCCGCACCCTTACCCGCGGTCCAAGAAATGGATGATGAGGAGTATTACGCTCCACCTACACACAGGGACAAGGGCAAAGGCCGAGAAACCGCGGATGCATTCCCCTCAGGTGCCCAAGGAGGTAACCCAGGAGATCCCAGTGACGATGACGATGATGACGATGATGAAAGAGGAAGAATGAGAGGAGGTCCTAGCCGAGGCAGGCAAGGACAGACACCAGAACCGTCTGGTATGGCAGAAAGGCTTGCCAACGCGATGGCGCTGAATATTAAGTGACCAGCCGAGCCACCCCCATTCTTTGAAGATAGACCCGCACAAGACATATATGAGTGGATCTTTCAATGCACGGACTATTTCAAGTGGAACCCGCGAATCTGGGACGACGCCCGGGAACGAGTCATCTACGCGCTCAGCCGTACAAAAGGAGACATAGTCCTTCCTTACACAATATGGTACTAGAAGGCTATGGACGGACTTCAAGGGGAAACCCAGCAACCAGAGCTGGCAACATGGACTCGCTTTGAACATGATATGATCAAGTGATTCGCCCCAGTAGAACCCAAAAGACTAGCCCTTCGAGCAATGAAGCTAGGCACGCATGCCGGCAGTATTGAACGCTACCTGACAGTCATGCACAACCATAATATTCGTGCACGCATGACCGGGGAGTCCTGGAGAGAGGTAGTCGAAGACAAACTTCCCGAACAAATTGTCCGCAGATTGTCGGCACTGCAATATACGACGGACCAGGAATGGGAAGAGGCATTAAGTCTATATGGACGGTCAGAAGAAGGACTGCTAGCCAGAAAGAAAATTGGACGTGACCAACAGTCTAAGCCTAAAATAGTCCAAGTGGTCAAAAGAGAAGACCGAGGGGACTCTAAACAAAAGAGACAAAGGGATACTAAACCTTATGTCAAAGGAGCTGGAGCCTCACCACGAAAACAGAAAAGAGATGAGGAACCGGAGAAGCCCAGGAAAAGGTTGGGAGGTGCGACAAAGACCACTCACACAAATTTCGCCCAGGCCCATACAGGTATCCTGCAGAGTGTAATAGACACACGGAGGAAAGAAGGAGATTGCACACATTGTGGAAAGAAAAACTACACCTATCAGACGTGCTAGGGTGACGCCCATATATCGGTGCCAACAGTCAGCTCAAGACTGATAAAAATGGGAATTCGACGAGCAAGATCGGCTATTGTAAAGCCTAAGTTAGCTCGCAAAGTCGCATCTGTGCAGCACCCAGCTCGAGTGAATAAAATCTGCGAACTGGCAGATGACGAAGAACTGACCTAGGTCAGTTCCCTGGCACCAACTGGCGACGGCGTTTGGCTATTCAGTGTCCTAAGGGAGCTGGAACCCAAATGGGAACCGTCTTTGGCTGGGGTGTATTGGGTACCGACCACGACGGGGATTGGGTAGTCCGTGTGCAACTACAGGAAACGAAACTCAAAATGATCAAAGCAGCGCGAAGCAAGTCTCTCCTTTCAGGATCAATGCAAGTAGGCTCTAAGTGAAGGAACACCACGAGGGAGTTACGAGCTTGAACACAAGAATCAATACATGCGGAGTCTTGATCGAAAGAGAGGATAGTTAACATGCCCACATAGCCCGGGAGCAAACAGTACGAAGTACAACGAGTCACCTGGAAGTTACCTGCAACCCGTGAGCAAGCAAGTTACTATACCGAAGAAGTTAGGACATAGCAATGCAAGATCTACCTGATAAAAATACACGACAGGAGGACAACCGACGCGGGCCGTTCCACCTACCACACGAGTCTGAGTCGTATTATACGTATGTACTATCTTGCATTCGGGCCAGAGTGTGGGATAGGGATGTACCACTTTGGTGGGCAAGGCCCCTCTGAGGGAGCTGGACGGATAACCGAAACCCTAAGCGAAAGGATTCGGTGAAAGCGGGAACCCCACACCAGGGGAGTAAAATGGCTAATAACTGCCCGAAAATCTGCTATGAGCCTAGGTCTGGGGTGTTGGGAGAAGGCATCCAGCGTGAAAACTGGTCATGTGCAATAGCGTATCGGTGAAATGCCGCTCTAGTATGTAGACCCAGATTGTTAGAGCTAAAGAGTTACTAGTTTGTCTGAGGAGATCTCAATGGTCAAAACTACGCGGGCATAGTAACAAACATCTTGTTACCTACACCAAAAACCAAGGATGCCGAAACCAAAAAACCAAGAAAGTCTTATTTGCGCCAAGCGCGTGGAACTAGACGCTCCAAAACTAAAACGATACAACTGTCCGGAGGGGATCGCTTACCTCCACATACACGATAAGCGATACAAAATTACAGTCCTATTAGACTTGGGATCCAACGTGTTCCCTATCAATAAGGACCTAGTTGAAGACCTTCGCGTTCTTTCTGTAGAACGCAACAATGCAGTTGATATCTTAGGCTTTGACAGATCGTCCGCTGCCTCTGGAGCAAAGTGTTACACTCTCCCAATAAAACCGGAAATAGGAAAAAACCGACACATATCTGAAGTGTCGTGTGAAGTGGCTAAAGCAGGTCACTACAGAATGATAATTCCTTTTGGTTGGTGGCATCGTGAACACCCAGTATCTCACATAGATGATGCAGAAAATTGGACCTTCTGCGCCAAATGTTGCGAAAGCTGAGTGGAAGAAGATGAAGGAATAGCGGATATGTTCGAATATGATGAATCGCCTGCTTGGGATCCTAATGCCCGCCGCATCGGAAGAATAGGAGCCATCGAAAATACGGTGGAACTCGAATCATTACCGCAAGAATACTGGAGATACAAACATTTGTTGGAAGCCCAGACAGCAGAAAAATTAGCTCCAAGATGGACATTCGATCATGAAATTAAGTTGATTCCAGGATCAACCCCCCCCTGGGGGCTAATATATCTACTATCCGAAAAACAGCTTAATGCTTTACAAGAATACTTGGAAACAATGATCAAACAAGGGAAAATCACAAGGAGCCAATCGCCAGCAGGCACACCCATATTATTCGTGCCTAAGCCAGATGGTAGACTATGTCTAGTTGTGGACAATCGAAATCTAAATAAGATTACTATCCTCAACAAACATCTCCTTCCACTAATGTCCGAACTCATAGATAGAGTAGCCGGTGCAAAGATCTTCACCAAGTTAGACCTGAAGTACGGTTACCACCTGATTAGGATCAAAGAAGGGGACGAATGAAAGACAGCGTTCCGTGCGAGATACGGACACTACGAATATAAGGTTATGCCTTTTGGATTGGTCAACGCTCCGGCAACCTTCCAAGATATGATGAACCAAGTTCTACAAGAATACTTGGACGTCGGAGTTGTGTGTTACCTGGATGATATTCTCATCTACTCAAAGGATGAAAATGAACACATCGCAGCTGTCAAGAAAGTTTTATAAAGCCTATCAGACTTTCAATTAGCGGTATCGCTAAAAAAATCGACTTTCCATGCCACGGAGGTAGAATTCCTAGGCTACATGGTGGTGGTCGATGGGGTGTCTATGAGCACCCGAAAGGTGGAATCCATAATGGTCCGGAAAGCGCCTAAGTCAGTTAGAGAAGTACAAGTCTTTATGGGGTTTGCTAACTTCTACCGACGATTCATAAAAAACTTCTCGGCCATTTGCAAGCCAATAACCGAGACATTACAAGAAAATCCTAAGAATTTTAAATGGGGGGTTGAACAGGACATGGCTTTCGAAGAGCTAAAACACCGATTCACCACAGCCTCCATACTTCACCCCTTTTTCCCAGAAAGAGAAACGGTGGTAGAAATGGACGCTAGCGATTTTGCACTCGGCTGCGTTCTTTCTCAATACTTTGAGAAAAGATTACATCCAGTAGCTTTCCATTTCAGAAAATTAAACTCAGCAGAGCGCAACTATGAGATTCATGATAAAGAACCTCTCGCGATCCTAGAAGCTTTTAAAGAATGGAGACACTACTTAATCAGAATAGACAAACCGATCACAGTCTTTACCGACCATCAGACCCTACAATACTTCCTCACCTCAAAAGTCTGGAGTGGAGGTCAAATTCGATGGGCCCAGAAGTTGGTAGAATACAACTTTCGCATTGTGTACCGACTTAGGGTTAGGGTTAGGCCACGAGCGAGCGAAACGAGCAAGTGGTAGTCTGTCTGGGACAGGAGGAGGAGGAATGGGAAGAGTATGAATGGTTGGTGAAAAGAGTGCCGTAGACGAAGTAGATATCGATGTCGTATATCTGCTGGGCGTTCGTTTCGATAACCGTGTTCTGGTATCTCTTCAGTACGGACAGGAGGGTGGTACTTATACCTATCATCATTGCTCTCTACCTCATCGCGAGGTGGGAGAGGGGTGTGGCACACCAAGGCCATATTCCGTCCATCAACTTGCCGTCGTCATACCCAAGCAAACAGGCATTGGCACGGGGGCGTCAAGGAGAACTTCATGGGCCCAGGGAGCTCCTCCACAATACGCAGAAAAACGGGACTTTCACCGTTTGTGTCACGAATGTGGCTTAGCAAGGAAAGGTTTTCACATGACTCATAGTTATGAGTC